>CAJNDT010002447.1:457125-702125 GCA_905221615.1 Symbiodinium sp. CCMP2592
AAGACGCTGGCGGATCTTGTTTTTCAGGGTCCTGCAACGGTGGGACGACTCTCAGTGATAGCTTCAGTGGTCGGAGCCTAAACCCGACCTTGGCATAGTACTCCTTCAGCTCCGCGAGGTGTTCCCTCCACTCCTCCAAAAGTCATAGGCCACCCGAGCATTTGTGGATAGAACCCCTGGAACCTCCTCCTTCTTTTGAAGCATCTTTTCGTAAGGCGATTTCTGCCTGCCCGGTCTCATATGACAGGGATCCTTCATGACCCACAACATGGTCCACAGGACACATCCACGCCTGTTGAAGTAGTCAAAGGCCACAATCTCGGAGTTCATCCAAGCAAGACAAGGGATGGTGAAACAAGTCGAACAGCTTTCATAATCGAGGTCCCGACGCACGCACCGAAGCTGCTCGCCAGGATGATTGGGACAATTGGCAGTTGCGGACTGAGAGGGGAGAGATCATGCCACAATGCGACAAATCATGTGGGAAAGGCTTGCTTATCTGCTTCCAAAACACCCCGTTGCCAATGGTTTTCGATCACTGGCAAACGCCTCTCGGCCAGCAGGCACGGGTGCCCGTCAGGCGGCTGTCGCGGAAACCCCGTACCACGGCCTGCACTGCTCCACGCCCTGCGGGTAGCAGCTTCGCGCGGTGCCATCGAGAAAACATGGCCCGCGATCTGGAAGAGGTCATCTTGAGCTCATGAAGCTGGGCTCTGGATGTCAAGTGGGGATGTGCTACCAGGGAATAGCGATGTATGGCACCTTGCCAAGTCACTAGACAAGTCAACTGTTATGACCGTTTTGGAAGGACTACTCACACACTCAATGCTACGGATCACTGACCGTGGTGACATCTCCATGATGAATGGTCGCGGTCAGCTCGAATACTCAGTTTCTTGGAAACTCTCCGCAGACCAAGGTGTAGCCCGATCCAGGGCGGCAAGCTGCAGAGCCGAAACCCAGTTCATGCAGAACCGTTCAGGAGTGCCGCTCCTCCTGCTTCCGTCTCTTCCATATCTCAAGCATGACCACTTCTATAGAAGAGAGTTTCTAAGATTGTTGGCATCTCGCAGCATCCAAGGTCCTTGCCATCTGCTGCTGCGTGCCCTCAACAGGCAGCCCGAGGTCCCTTCACAGGATTCCACGACTGGGGTGTTGGGATACATTAACACGCTGCCTGCTGGGGCAACAGAGACCTCATCTAGCAAAAGCAGCTGGCACCGCGATGTTTAGCATCATGCCTTTGCTTCCAATCGCCCCATGACACTTGCTGGCTGCATCTGAGCTCTATACTGAAACCCTTCAGCGGATGTGACATGCCAGGAGGTCTCGGCAGTAGCCGACATACCATCTGCATGTTTGATCATGCACGCGTTCAAAAGTTGCTTTCCCACATATCCAGCTTCAGAACACGTAGCCAGCCAAGATACATAACACAAGATATATGGTTTGTGGAAACCCACTTGTCAGCGTGGCCTGTGCCCGTTTCTCTTGCAAAGCGATGACAGTCTCAGCCCACTGGCTGTTTCAGGAATCTACGCAGACCTGCTGCCTCAAGGAACAGCTCACCTGCCGTCCAAGCAGTGCTCTTGCCTTCGGACATTTGCAGCGTGCCCATGTGGTGGCCAGCTTTAGCCGGCGAGGCTGTCGGCCAGCCAAGAAAATACGGCATCCTTGAATCCGATGATCATTGGCGCCTTCGATCCAGATGCGGCATAGTGTCCAAGGGGATGGCGGATGGTCATGCGTCGCCGCGGTATTTCGTGCTCTGGCGATTGAGGACTCGGCATAGAACTTCTGCATGCCTCCCTCCCTCAATCCGTTTTGAGGTCCGCCACCTTAGCAAGTTGAGCACAAGCACGACGAACGATGCTGGCAAGGTCAAGAAGCCAACACGTCAAGCGCAGGAGGTGTAGGTCAGGTCAGGACAAAATCATACAAAGCTTATTATATCTTATTATCAAGAGACCTTCTTGGTAGTCCCATCCAACTTCCGCAGCTCCAGCATGACCTGCAGCCAACACCAGGGCCGAACGGAGTCAAATGTCCCTCTGCATCGAGCCTGGATGCCGCAAAAGAGGGTCAAGTAGGCACCCGCCAGCACCCAGAGTGCCTGCCAGGAGGAAGATTAGGAAGCTACATGCCGCAGACACGAAAAAGCAATTTCAACCTGGACACAGAATTTCACACACGCCTCTGAGGGCTGCATTTGCAGGTCTTGTTCCAACATGCGAAGATGGCATGGGCTCGGCCCCGAAATGTTGCACTTGGCCAGGACCAGTCTAGGCTCGCTGCACAAAACCAATGTCAACAAGACAGATTTAAGCATCCGGAATGGCCCTGAAGAAGAGTATACAGTTTGAGTGATCGGATGCGGAAGCTTCTTGGATGGACTCGTCAAAAGCCTGAAAGCTTTGCTGCCTCCTGCCACTGTGTTGCGGCAGGGAGCAGCGCGATGAGGCCAGCCAGGCCGGTGGAGTAGCCGATCCTCCGGCTGCATGGGCTGTGATGCATTTTATTTGGCGTTTCTTTGTGGATGTCGCGGTGGCTGCGGGTGTGTGCACAGGGTCTTCGGAGCTTGAAGCGCGTAAAAGAAGTTCTTTAATTTGCTAATTTATGTTCTGGTGGGGGCGGTGGCGGTGGCGGTGGCGGTGGCGGCGGCGGCGGCGGGGTGGTGGCGGTGGTGGCGGTGGTGGCGGTGGTGGTGGCGGCGGTGGTGGTGCTGCTGCTGCTGCTGCTGCTGGCATCTCTTCATGATCGGCTCGGTTGCAACTGCCCAGTTTGAAATCGAAAATAGCATCATGCAGCACAAGATTCCGCCAGTCAGCCGACACAATACCATTATAGTGCTTTCGAACCCTCGCCCCGCCCTCTCTTCTGAGGCGATCTCGAAGCAACGGAGAGGCTCTCCCAAGCTTGGTGTGAGGGTAAAGACTTGCTGTGCTCGGTCGAGGCGGTGTCGCAGCTCGAACACTACTCTTGACTACGCGAGTCGAAGAAGTAAATCTGCTTGGAAAGCTGTGCGATGCAGATATGACTCCCACAAAAGCGGCATGCTTGAATAAGGCCGAGCAACAGGTTGACAGTCATGAGGACAAGGATGTATGTGCTGCCTCGAAGAGCGAAGGTAGGAAGAATACTGACCAGAGTTTCTCTGTTGTGAAACTATTCGCAGTAGCGACGCCCCTGCGATATCACCGGTCTGAAAAACACATTGGGGAAGACAGTCGCTGCAGAATCAGATCCATCATTGGTCTCTCTTTGGAATTCGGAAAATTGCTCACCTTGGGAGTGTGTAAAGCGTGCTGAAGCATTCCATGACCACCACTATGTCTTTCCTCGGCTGCCTCAGCTCTCGTCTGTGGTGTTTCCGTTCTTTTCGGCGGCCTGCGATTCCGACGACCGCCCGCGGCCACGGTCCCGGGCGAGCCGCCACCGCGCCCTGGTGCAACTGCCAAAATCTCTAACATGCGTGGACAGACCAATGTGGGCAGCAAGCACATGCTGTAGTCATCAAGCATGAGGTCGGGATGGTTCGATCGGAGAAATTGCACTACTGCGAAGTTTCTGCGGTGTAAGTGCAACAGACTGCCATTCTCAGCGACATTTCCCGCTGCTGCTCTAGGAAGCTTGATGTGCAACTGCAGAGTACGGCGATGAACGAGAACCACTTACAGATCCTGTGATTAAAGCGACTTTTCAGCTGATTTCAGCTGGCAACTGCATGTTGGCACTTGGTTGAGAGTGTCAAAAAGCCCTTCAGAGCGGATAACGCTTCATTCTCTACGGCTTTTTGATCTGCTCCGAACCCAAATCTTGCCTCCAACCACAGGAAGCCGACGTTGAGAAGCCCCCAGGCCATGAGCTTGAACTGCAGACGTGCTGTCGCTCTGTCGCTGTTGTGCTTTTCGGAATTTTTCGGAGGCACGCCCAGTACCAAGTGCAACCCTTCACAGATCGTGACCATGCACTGAACATACTGAACCATCACATCGCTGGTTCACAACCGGCTTTCCAGTTTCACATCCACCCTGCCTCCAGATCATGCCAGGCTGCCACGAATAAAAAAGTGGCAGCTGATGCAGCCATTTTTCGTCGTGCACCACCGAGTGGGACGTACCTTGCATCAGCGCCGACGGATCTTCCTGCTGACCCAGCAAAGCGCTGTGCTCGGTGTGCTTTGTTCTCCGCCTCCCTGCCCTTTGCTTCAGTCGTTGCGGCGCTACGTCGTGCACCTGCGTGCTCGAAAAAATCCAGGATTTCATGGTTTCGGTGTTGCTGCTACTTGCCTAAGTCGCCTTTCCCGGCTGGCTTCTTGAATACTGTTACGCGAGGTCGTGGAGACGCGGCAGCCCTGCGAAGCGCGACGCTCTCAAAATGGGTCCCTTTATCTACCAAAGACGGAAGACAAGGTGTGACAGGGTCAGGCTTTGCAAGGCGTCTGTGGCGGGGCACAAATATCTCACCAGCCAGCGATTAAAAGATGAGTGCCATCCGCGCCAGAAGCCCATCAAAGAGAAGTTGTTGCACATGCAGCGCCGCATGTTCTCCGGCACCTCCACGCCATCCGCCATGGCCCAGGCCTCGCAAGAAAGGCTCGTACTCGGCACAAAATCCTGAAGCTCCAGCTTGCTGCGCCGAGCTGCTCGGCCAAATCTCCACATGCACAGGAACTTGAGCCACATCATGTTCCTCGGGCACTCCGGACAGAGGAGAGAACAAGCTGTCTCCAGCCCTCGGCTCACAGAATGCATCTTGACCTTTATCTGTACCTCCCTGCATGGGATTTCCCGACCGCAAGTCCCAACCTCAGACTCGCACATCCGAGGTGACATGCAAGGCACAAGGTCAGAAACACTGCCGCAGCCGCCAACCGCGGTGTCATCTCCTACGGAAAGGGAGGTCCGATGGTATGGTGTGTCAGCATCTGGGGTTTCAGAGAACTTGAATCGAAAGGTGGCGCTCTCCCGCAGTCCCGCAGTAGGTCCACCCGGGCCATCGCGAAGACAAAATAGAGATGCCAAGCCGACTCCTCAGTGCTCCAATTGGCCCAACAGCGTCGAAATAAGACAGTGACTACTCAACCAATCTCTAGAACTTCTACTCCCATGTACTCCGCCGTATCCACTCTGACCAGGGCCAAAGAGGCCGCAGACCAAACTAAAAGGATCAGACCAGTCATGGCCGTCTCATAAAGCGCTTTTGCTGCCTGGCTGCTGCCATCGCCAGAGCCATGACTAACTGCAAGAGATACCTCAGATGCGCGCGGTGTGCAGACCCGCAGGCCCCCGACATCCCAACAGTCGAAAAACCCGCCACCGTTGCACGCACCTTGCAAGACATGAGGCCAAACCAAGCGACACCCTGGAGGCTTTGCAGAGCGGCACTGCTCCACGAAATCGTCGAAGGTAATGATCGGGCCTGGCTTGCGAGACGGACGTTGGTCGTATGCCGAAACGTTTAGGACCAAGAACCGATATCCCGACGGCCTGCTAAAAAGGTTGGTGCATACAGGAGGTGCGCCAGCGAGTTCAGGAACGTGTATCTGCCCTCTCCAGGACATCCTGCAGAGCAGCACAACAGACAGGTGGAAGCTGTCATCAGAAATACAGATTGTCGAGCTCCTGAACTCAGTGCCCAATGCCAATCCAGCACAAAGCTCATGCTGCGAAGCAGCATGAGCTTGATTGAATGTGACCAGTGGTATACTCCAGTAAATGGTGCTGCATCCAGAAATGCAGCACTTGGACCCAGCAAGGATCCGAAGTGCATCGAGTCTTCGGGCAAGATCCTCTGGTCTGCGACGGCGATGCAGACCGCTGCTGCTAGCCAGACCATTGGAATGCAAAATGCTCTGCCTGCTAGGAGTCTTCCCAATGCGTAGAATACCCCTGCGTACGCAAGCACGAAAGCCGAGCCCGTTCCATGCAGAACGAGCAAGAAGCATCCTCCCACGAGTAGGGCGGCGCTGATCCGTGTAGTATCGTGGTCACCAGAAGTAAGCATCCGCTTGACAAGCAAACGGCGGATCACCACCTCAGGCAACAAGTCACTGGCATGCGGCCCCAGCCTCCACATTGCCCAGAAGTCTTGACCAGTAATTATCTGACAGAGCAATGCAGCGTGTGGATCGGCCGAGGCTCCGTGACCACTGCCGCGGGAAGCAGGATAGGCAGAGAGTCCCGGAAGTCACGCCACTGGATCTCCCCGTTGTCGATGAGAGGAAAGGGATAGAACCCGTCTTGGGTCCACCCCATCCACGCCCTCCTCGTTACGGCAGGGACACCGGTAAAGCCGAGTGGTCCTTATACGCCGAGAATCTTAGGCCGCGGCTTCATCGACAAGTAAGTCCGACAAGGCTGCGAACGGACACAGCGCAGCCGGAGCTCCCAAGCCGCCTCCCGGGAAGCGCTCGCGGCGGAGCTCTCAGCTTCCCATGCACCCGTCGAAACCACTATGGTGCTTCGGCCGCCGCGAGCTGTGCCAAGCCTTGGGCAACCAGCTGCAGAAGAAGTAGCAGATCCATGGGTAGTACCTGGGATCATCTTCTGTAGGTCGCAAGCTTTCCATCAATTTGGCAGGAGATCTTCCCAAGACACATGATTGAGTGGTTGATTAGGTTGATTGATAGAGGGATAGACCGATCGATTAATGAATTGAGTGAGTGAGTGAGTGCGTGAGTGCATGGGTGAGTGCGTGTGTGCGTGTGTGCGTGTGTGCGTGGGTGGGTGGATGGTGGGTGAGTGGGTGAGTGAGCGAGTGAGCGAGGGAGTGAGTGAGTGAGTGAGAGAGTGAGAGAGCGTGTGCGTGTGCATGTGAGACTGAGACTGAGAGTGAGAGACGGGGGTTGAGGTGAGGTTAGTGGGCGCGAACACCCTTTCCCAGCATGGCACTGGTGGCCGCACTGCACTTACCATGTAGCACTGCCCGTGTCACACCAAGATTATACACGGCAGACGTAGCAACACCTCCACAATAAGCATACGAAAACTGCACACGCACGATGCTCGGTAACACCGAGGGTGCAAGCATAAACGGAAGAGGCTCACAAAAAAAATGACAGGAGGTCACTGAACACAGGTAAGCAGGAGGTCACCGCATCATGATTGGTGTCCCACAGCTCCCTTCTACGAACACCTCTCACAAGGCTCTACGAACACCTCTCACAAGGCCACTCACGGATGCTGGCCTGAAACTATCGTACATAACTAGTTGAAACCGCTCACGGGCAAAAATCTTCGGCCATTCTATGTCATGGACCGCCCATTGAAACAGCACCGAACTGCTTCACCGAAAACAAAAGTGTTCGACTTCAAGCGGGCCGCGCAGGCTTTGTGGAGGGCGAGGTATGAGTTAGTTAGGTGTGCCCCCCTCCCGCCGCCGCCGCTCATTCAGATCTGTGTCGACTTCGATTTGAGATGCATCTTTGCTTTTTGATACCACCTGTAAAAGGAAATCTGGAAGCAGACATCAAACAAGAAAATCTGGAAATGTTGCCAGGCAGTTGCCAGGTTGCAGCAGGCAAAACTCCAGGCTGCAAAGGCGAGATTTCTGCCAAACGTGCCTGAGACCGCCAGATCGTAGAGATGCAAGAAGCTCTTCTTCCTGCAGGAACGCCTAAGAGCAGTTGCAAAGATCAGAAGTCAACGCAACATTTGCCAATCCACACTTGGCTTTCTATGCAGGAGACTACACTGACCACACCCGCTTTCTGAAAACTTTGATTCCCACAAGACCGCCGAGTGGCAAGTATGTAGTAGAACAGAAGATGCAGCGCAATCATGTGTCCAGACTTCTACGGGATGTTCATTGCAGCACACAAGTGATGCTTCAAGTTAAATGATGTTTAAATACTCCACCGATACCACGGCCCGGCTCCCTGCTCCATGACTTATGTGCCTCCGACCCGGTCTGAGCCCAAGCTGAGGTTTCCCAACGCTCTCCCCGCACCTTGCCTGTAACAGATCACGGGTGCTGCCTCGACATCTTCGCGAGCTCCACCCGGGCAGCAGACCGCAAGCCCGCGAACTGCTCCTCGGGCACCATGGGCTTCAAGGCCGCATGAAAGCCTATCCTGGAGCAACGAACACCGTCTGCAAGAAACCCCATCCCACCTCATAGCCCACTGGAATGTCGAGGGCTTCGTCAAGAGGCTTTGCCTTGACCTGCATCCAATGCAAGGCTGGCCCCGATTTGCTTAATCTATCGACAGGATCCTGCTTGGAGTGAAA
Source organism: Symbiodinium sp. CCMP2592 (assembly GCA_905221615.1). Taxonomy (NCBI): domain Eukaryota; class Dinophyceae; order Suessiales; family Symbiodiniaceae; genus Symbiodinium; species Symbiodinium sp. CCMP2592. The sequence goes on from CAJNDT010002447.1 coordinate 465,357, forward strand.
CCCTGAGTCTGAGGGGCTAATGACTAATGCTACGTGGAGGTCTGCTGGGCATCTCAGTCTTGCGCCAACTATGCACGACAAATTGCCGCCACCATGCAGCAGGCAGGGGTGCAGTCCTTTCTGCAGTCCGGCACTTCTCTTCAGGCAGGCTTGGGGAGCTGCTGAATGTCAGGGCTGCTGGCATCTTGACTGGCTACATCGTGATGAGCATGCCCAAGATTCTGCCATCGCGAAAGCGAGCATGAGTCATGGGTGAAAATCGCCCTCCTCGTCAATTGTAGGAGAGGCGAATCATCCGTTTGAGGTGCAAACAGCTGGCTCAGATGTTGTCTGGCACGCGGTGGGGGGGGCCCTCCTGGCACACGCAAAAGCACTCGCTGAAACCACGTGAAGACTAAGAGCCTTCTAACAGAGCTCTCGCGCTTCGGAGCTCTCATAACAGGGGCTTTCGGCTTTCTCGCCTCTCTTTCCTTTAGCCGTCCACTTTGGCCATGTGCACGGCCAACTCCACGAGGCGGTTGGAGTAGCCCCACTCGTTGTCGTACCTGCGTAGCTGCTCCGAGGCTTTCCGGACTTTGACGTCTCTGCATCCCCTGGCCCTAGAAAGCTAGGAATCGGATGGTAGAGCTATGCAGCATCCCTTCGTGCACTGCCCTTGGATATCACGAAACCGGTGGCAGGAAATCCCGAGTAGTATCATGATCCAGTCGAACCTCCAACCCCTCAGACGGGCCAAGAGACCAGCTCACAAGCTTCACGAAGTTGTCGTTCAGCGAGATGCCGGCCTTTGACTTAAGGAATCATGTGCAGCATTGGCACAGAAGGCACCAGTCTTGGGTTTAGCCTGGCCCTAGCCCCACGAAGTGAAGATGATAGAGTCTAAGTCAGGTGACGGCGACATCGAAGATGGAGGACGCTTTGCAGGTGACGAAGTCCGTGGACACGACTTCCTGGAGCAACCGAAGTCATTCCAGAGCTTGCGGCTCAGTGCTCGCAAGTCGCCTCGTCCGTCCAGTCAAGAACGCCCTTCATGGGACCGTTAGAGGCATCCTTAATCGCAGCCACGATGTCCTCGGGAAGGCACTCTTCGCACGGCTGGCCTCGGCTGAAGGACAAGTCTGGTGCAGTCCTCGTACTTGGCCGGCTTCTCCAAACGGACGGTGAGGTCAACCACGGAGACGTTCGGCGTTGGCACTCGGAAAGCCATACCTTGCTGTGCAGTGCATGATAAAGTCTTGCCCTCCACAGAGATGTCAAATGGTGTAATGATTGTAATGGAATGGTGTTCAGGTGCTGGTGGCGAGCCTGACCCGTGACCCAGCATCCAGCCGACTATTTGGCCAAGCCACCGGTGAGTTTCTTGTTCATTGCCGGGATGACCTACAGCACAGCGTGCACATCTCACACAAGCTTGCGCAGAGCCTTGGGCCAAGCCCACCTTGCCCACAGCTTTGGCGGCACCCGTTGCAGACGGGATGATGTTCCTCAGAGTACACATCACACCTTCTCAAAGCCTCTGCTCTCTGCCGTGAACAACATCCGCTAAATTCTGTTGTAGGTTTCCAGATGTCACTTGCAGCACAGTGTCTGCGATGCACAGCGCCCACCTCGCCAATCCTGCATCGTTGTGGGGTAGGACAACAGTTCATTTCCCTGAAAATGGAGCCGATGGCTTTATGAAATCGATTGATTTTGGGTGCGTTTAGTACGTTTGAAGCGCTTGTCGTTGCAGTCTGGGGACATGTGTGCTGTGTGGGCGGTTCTAGGGTACATTCGCCTGCAGTGCATCAATATGGAACGTTGCATTCGTACTGCAGGGACAGCATTCTATGAGTGTGTGAGACATGCATAACCGTTGCATTATCGACATCGTGAAAGACATGTGCATTTGCAACCATCCTTGAAACCAATTGATGCTGCGTCTTCGAACTTCAGAGTTGGAAGCCCCTTTGAGAGTTTCGTGGTCTCGTAAGTTCCAAGATTCGGCATTGGTGGAGCATCAGCTGGAGGATTATGTTCCCTAGAACACCCCAAGGTCCGCATAATTCACTAGCCCGAATGTGGAGCTTCAGCTGGTCATGCTTCAGGCCTTCAGGTTAGCCCTAAGATTAAGCTCTCAGGGTGTGGTCTTGAAAGCACAGGCTTCTAACTTGAGAGCTTCAAGGTTCAGACTTGAGACTTTCAGATGTCGTCACTTCCGAGCACGCAAGCATCAGGCTCATAACTGCCCCCCCACCCCCCTCCTCACCCCACCCCCCCTCCAAGAAGAACAACAAGAATTTCCAGAACAAGTCGTGACAACCGTGAGTCGCGGCCCACGTACTGAACACACCCTTGATTTAAGACTTCCAGTCTCCATGTACTCGTGGGGAGGTAGGCTGCACTTAGTTCTCAGTTCAGCTGATCCGATCTGCAAGGATAGATCTGCTGCTCATCTTGGGCACACCCCACATAACCACCGATGCAGCACCGAGAATTCGCGGCCGGTGGCTTGGATCCGTGGTGCAATCTTCGATTGTTTCCAGCACGGGACTGCAGCCACTCGCTATATTCAGATCACTCCAGGTCGCGACACCAGTCGCAAAGAATGGCAGCAAAAGCCGACAGGTCTTGGGATGAAGTTGCGGGGCAGTGAGAGGCTTTAAAACCTGCTGCACACTCTTTTGCCTGGTCCACGCTCCTGCTAAGTCTCAGAACCATCACACACACACACAAACGCTTTGCTGAGTGGAGGGCCGCTTTTCCGCGTTTCTTAGCAGGCCTTCTTGAGAGGGTTTCAAGGGTTAGTTTAGGATTTACAGGCTGGGTCAGTTGAAAAATGCTCCAACGTTTGGTCTAGTTCTTAAGTTGAGGGTCGATGCCGTTTAGAGTAGAACCTGGTGAAGACACCAGTGGCTTACAGCGGTCATATTGCGCCCTGTTCGCAAGGACCCGGAGATCCTGTTCCATGCGGATATGATATGATAATGATAATGATTGCAGATCTGTCGGCTACATGCAAGGTGAACGCCTGTGACCCTGTGGGGCTCGTGACCTCAGGGCCCTGCCTTGCCACCGCGGGAAGGGCCATCCACGGTGAGCTGGGTTGCTGTCATCGCATGAACCGTGGTCATCAGGCCCTGGCACCAAAGAGAGCGATTCATGTACGACCCAATCCCTGTAAGTTGGATTGGGTCCGCCCGACGGGTCCTCGATGATGCCGAACTTCTCATGGACGACTTTCGTGAGTGGAGCGAGGCAATTCGTAGTGCAAGACGCGTTGGAAACCTAGATCCAGTGCTGAGATGCAGATGCAGCAGAGTGCACCGGGGCTTAGTTGTAGGATCTTGCCGGATGTCCATTACATACCAAAAACTCTCACGATGTATAACCGAGCATGCGAGCTGCAACCTCGTGACTTCTTTTTGCTTGCATTCATGTCGCTTGCTGTGGTAACTTGGTCGAAACCCGGAACCCGATGAACGAGACTTCACATGCCAGTTCCTGCGTGCGTGCCTTGCAGAAAAATCCAGATCTGAGGGTTCGATGTGCTAGAAAGAAGTAGGCTCAAGGCCTGCGGCTTACCGCTTTCCGTCGAATCATGTCCCATGCTGCCAGGCCGCTACGGTGTCGGTGGACTTGTATTCCGTATGGTTCACGCCAACTACGTACATGGGCACGTCATCCTGCGGCCACGGGGCAAACTGCACCGCTACAGTTGAGCACAGACATAGGCAACTTTCATTCCCGCTTGGCCCCACATGCCGGTCCTTGGGCGGTGCGGAAATGATCACCTTCTTCGCACCACCCTGCAGGTGAAGCTCGGCCTTCTCCTTCGTGGTGAAGATGCCTCACTGTTGCGACAAGTCGAGAACAAGGGTAAGATTGAGCACTCGTCATGTCAGCGCTCGCCTGTGGATTCGCACACGTAGGCGGCGCCCGACTCCCCCCACTTGATTTCTTTTGGCTCCTGTTTACAGATGGAAACATCACCGAGAAGCTGAGAAGCTGCATGTCTCTGGCGCGCGCTTGATTTTGCTGCCGTCTCGGCTTTCCCTCGTTTTGATTTCTGGTTTCCTCTCCAAGCATACGTTGTACGTTAGCTGCTAGGCTACTAGGCTATTCCCGTTTTTAAAGCTTCCACCTGCATAGCTGCTTAACCATAGGAGGACTCAACTACCCTTTCGCCCTGCATGATGCCCTCATATCACAGAACGAACTCCAAGCAAGCACCTTGTGCTGATATATGATGATGTGTTGAGTGAGTGAGAGAGAGAGAGAGAGAGAGAGAGAGAGAGAGACAGAGAGAGAGAGAGAGTGAGGGAGGGAGGGAGGGAGGGAGGGGTTGGGCGGGTGGGCGAGTGCGAGTGTCTGTCTGTCTGCATGCTTCCCATGTAGTTTCAGGCACATGTGTGACTGATGTGTATGTGCGCGCAAATGTGCGTCTCTGTCCGTATGTGTATGTAGCTGTATGTATGTATGTATGTATGTATGTATGTATGTATGATTGTTTGTTTGTTTGTTTGCATCTGTGTTTGTCTGTGTATGTAGTTATGTAGGTATGCAGGTATGTAGGTATGTAGGTATGTAGGTGTGTGTGTGTGTGAATCTGTGCATGTGTGTATGTGTGTATGTATGTAGGTATGTCGGTACGTATACGCATGTAGGTATGTAGGTATGTGGGTAAGTAGGTAGGCAGGTATGTACAAAGCATAACATCGTGGAATGGGCGGGTTGCAGCAAGAAGGTCGGGAGGTAGATGGGATGGTAACCAGGTAGAAACATGGTGCCGTGTCGCGTTTTAGTACCCCCCCTAGAAACAACCCCACCACCCGCACGGAGGTGCGGGTGCAAACCCCGAACCCAACACACCACACCACAGAGACGGGGGAAGGGAGTTAATCCCACAACCCACCACCACAGCACACCACAACAAAGGGTGGAGGAGAGAGATGGGGTATAATAATCCGGGCCCGCACGCACCACAGCCATAGAGAGGCCGGGGAAGCAAAATATGTGGATTTAAGGGGGTGTAAGCAGGGGGGGCGGGGGTGTGGTGGGGTGGGCAACACCACACCATATGCAGGTGTAGGTGTGCGTATGCTCGCACGCAATTTATCGGCATGTAGGTGTTGGTATGTATCTACATGTCATGCACTGCCCTGTCATCCCAGGCACTCCCAGACCCTACCGGATACCGTGCCATACATACTTAGTTACTTACAGTATTACAACTTACAATGTTACAGTATATTACATACCCACGCACTCGATCGCTCGATCGCTTGCTCACCCACTCACTCACTCACTCACCGGCTGCCTTACTTACGATACTTACTTGGTTGCTTGCATAACTACATGCATACATACACAGACATACTTGCATGCATACGTCAGTAAGCAGGCACGCGTTTACAAACGCACACGGTGCAGGGCAGAATCTACCATCGCATGAGATGTTGATAAAGACGTGCGGTGAGCATGTACATGATCATGTGCCCCACCCAGTCATCGTCATGTCGACTTTAGACTCACCCTGAATACACACCCAACAAGATGCTCTGCTACAAGTAGCATGTGCACTTTACTTTCATCAGGTAACCCGGCATTTGCTCCAGCGACAGGAACTGGAGCAAGCAAGGCTAGTGGCCCAGCTCCGTTGATGTTGGCAGAATCATGCAGAAGCACGCCAAAACCTTGCATGCATGTACATTGGTGCATGAAGATACACATGCATGTCATATATGTGTGTGAGTGTGTTTGCGCCCTCACTCTCGGACGGAGCGACTCGGACAGGCAAACTTTCCTTCTCGTGGAAGACCTGGATGTCCTTCCCGTTCACGACCTTACCCATTTCTGACACCAAAACACTGTTTTTGCTGTTCTTGTCGCTCCTGAGCGTTGCAGCTCAAGAGCCGCGATGTTGAATAAACTACTGACGTTGGGCTTGATAGCTATGAAGCTAAGAACGTCCGCTCGCAGTGGTGCGTGCGTAGGGATGGACGGCTACGGAGATTGATTGCCTGCTAGATCTGCTAGGAAGCATCTCTCATTTGACATGATATGCCATGATCAGGCAGGCGGTTCTTGAAATTACGAAACATCCTGCAACCTTTCATGCTGACTTTCCGCCTGGACCTCGAGTCTTATCTGGAACTTCAACATCAGAAATCGCGGCTGCACGCCCCAAATCTGTTTGGGATATACTCGCATGAGATCGCACGAAGAGGTGACTAGGTCTTCACAATCTGACATGCTACAGTGCCGGGGTTGGCCTAGTTACCGAGCCAACCGATCTCGGTCCACCCAGAACAAGTCACTACTCAATGTGCCCCTTCACTGACTTACAAAAAGAAGCCTTTGCTTCTTACATGCCGAGGTTCCAAGTACTCTTTTCCGCCGTCCTCCTTACAGGCCACCTGCATCGCTATCCCACGACAGCAGAGATGGCTGAAGCGCAGGATGAAGCACACGATTCTGGAGTGTCGCCAGGCTGCTGTTCCGTTAAACATCTTGTGGACACTGTCATACTTGAGCTGGTAGACCTCGGCGGCCGGGAGCTTTAAGAAGCATCGGAGGCAAGCAAGGGCTCATCTGCAAACGAATGCAATGACGGAGTGGCCATGTACTTCAAGTCCATGAAGGGATCATTGATAGCCTGCCGGACTGGCATGTGGCGTGGCTCGAAACCTGCGAGCCTGAGAAGCCATCCAACCGAACCCCTGACTCTATCTCCGAGACGCAAAAAAATCCCTCCCCTTCCGGCCATCTTTGGCCTTGAGCTCGACATCCGGGTTAGCCATGGCAGCGCGGAAGACCAAGCGACCAATGCGGCCAAAGCCATTGATTCCAAGACCTGCCAGGAGCATCCCGACACTTAGATGCAACAAGCACGCTACAGCAAAATACAAACGCGGAGCGACTGGGCTGGGCACCGACAGGCATCTTGGAGAAAGATCTGTGAGATAGATCAAAGGCTGCACAAAACAACCACGGACCCTGCACGCGCGTCTGTGAGCCAACGGGGCACGGACGTGCAGGATTCTGGATGCAAGCTAGGCCCAATAATACTCCTGCTTCATGCAAGCTGCAATTATCCCATCTACAAAGAAAGAACAAACTCTCTATGAGAGCATCCTGCTAGCGAGCCCTGGCTCATGTCTCTGTTGCACGGCTTGGCCCCTGGCGGCGTTTTTCCGTGGCATGGCACTTTGGCCAGGACGGAGAGAGACAGAGAGAGAGAGAGAGCGAGAGAGAGAGAGAGAGAGATTGGGGGGTCAAGGCATTTGGGCTTTAGGGTCTCTGGGGCCTCAGAGCCACTAGGGCAGAAAACCAAAGTCCTAAAGTGTAAGCCTGCAGACTGGCACCCGGCATTCGCTTCTACGAGACTGGAGCCTGTGGGCAACGTTACGCCAGGTGCTTCACCTCTCGAGATAATCGCACACGACAGGCTAGCTCGGCCATCCTGAATTGCCGACCTCAAGCTTGCTGCAGCACTTGCAGGTCAGACTCACATTCCTGGTGACAAAACATTGATCCTTTTCCACATTTGTCTCCAACCTCTCGCTCTAAGCAACTCGCGCGACGTCACTTCCTTGGCCAGCGACAGTTGAAAACACACACGCCAAAGGTTGTACTGCCACTCGCGACTGCGTCACCGTCAAACCCCCAAACCCCCAACTCTCCAGAACGTCACTGTCCACTTCAGGTCTAGTTATTCCGGGTTTACTTCGGCAGGCTCTCCAGGTGCTAGGACATCAAGTACAAAATTCCCCCACAGCCTCTCCGACTGAGGTCCGGACCATGATCGCAAGCGCAAGCGTAGCAAACATAATGACCAAAAAAAGACACCAAGGTGTGCCGCAAGGTGCAACAAGACCCGGCTGGCAACAGCCGAAACGAGGATCAGCGCTGACAGTGGCATGAGCTCTGAGAGGTACCTACGACTTCAACGAGCTGTACATCCCTGGTCCGCTTAGCAGCAACTCTGACTCGGACCTCACGCCACAACAGCCAGACACCGCTCCTCAGAGTGTCTTGCGTCACCAGGCCTACTGCAGTACTGCCTTGAGCAGCTCACAGACAGACTGTAGCTCCGCAAGCGAGACGATCTCAGCCGTACGGTTGGCCTTTACGGCACCTATATGCTTCGCTGCACTCCGGAAGCCACGCGCTGTCTGAGGCAACAGTGAAACATTGGGCCAACGTCGGCCCCCACTCGGCACCAAAGGGCAGAGCTATACGTGGCTGAAGTTGGCTGACCCCCTCTCATAGGGCCCAGCTGCATGAGTAGCGATGGGCAGATGGTAGGAATGGGACGGCCAATGCCAAGGAATGCCAAGAGTCTCTGCTACCAGACTCCTCTGACTCTCTTGTTGTTTTGCTTCAAGGCTGCACTCTAAGTCCGCCTGATCGGACTATCTATTCTTGCTTCATCTGCCGTCGCTGACCAATTAACACGCCTACAGGAGCAAATTGTCACTCTTTTCAGGCCGGTGCCTGAACGAACTCCAAGTGCTCCAGCTAGTGATGCAGAAAACCTGCATCCACAAACTACTGTGCAGAAGCCGTTTGGCGGCGCTGCACGAATGCGAAGGTGCTTCTTCGCTCTCTCAGCACTAAGAAGATGCCATCTTCCCCACTGATACCATACCGCTGTGTTATGGCGCAACAAGAACGGCATGTTACAGACACTGAACCACTGAACACATGATTGAGTGGCACCTCCCTGCCCTAGCGATCTTGGCCTCGTACCGAAACAACAGTGGAAGCGGATTCACTTACAACAAATTCTGGCTATTCATCTGCATTAGTTCTCAAGTCGAAGGCATCACGCCGCAATTTTCTGAGACTTGCACCGGAAGCAAGCCTCAAACTGCAGTTCACTAGAGGACGCATACTAAGTTATCAGGAAAGAACATCAGGACGGTCGCAAGTCTTGAGGAGACTGTGTTTCGCGGAGTCCGGGCCATCTCGGCATTTCCCAGCGATATGCAATGCTTGCTCTCAAAGCAAGCGCTAATTAAGTGCCCACCCAGAGGTGTCAGCATCAACGTGCGCTGGCCAAAACACGCATCTCGCGCGAATCGTTGAGTTTCGTAAACTTGTTTTGGCCAGGCAAGGCAAGGACTACAACAAAAGTGAAGCCCTTTCTGCTACGGTTCTCGGCTGACCCATGCAGTAGGCAAGGTAAGGGACAGCCATGTCCAATTCTTTGAGCCTGCCACATTCACAGTTTCAGCCACATCCGTTGCGAATTGTAAACTGCCTACATCCGGCGCCTGCGCGGTGGAAGCCGCAGCTCGACCCCTGCTCGATCTACGGGAAGCAGGAGCCCTCGGCGGGATGAGGTCTTTGGAGCGGACAGCTGCGAAGATCTTTCCGAGAGCATCACCTCACGGTCTCCTCCTGAATTAGCGGCTGGGGCTGGAGGTCTCGGCCTGGGCTTCAAAGCCAGAGACGCGAACTGATTTTCGCTGCAGAGCTCCGGCCGGGGTTGGGGGCCCGGCCCCCTCGGCTCGCAAACGGATGAGCTGCTCCAAGCTCCTGCAAAAAGTGAAGAGACAGCCGTAGCAGCGTAGCAGAGCGTAGCATAGCGTAGCATGCACAGCCACTCCTGTGCAACTCGAAGCTGTTGGAGAAGTCCACGGTGTTCCTGGCGAGTCCACGGACCAGAAGGCCGGGCCGGTCGGCTCTAAATGGTTCGTGGTCATGTCTTCCGAACTTCGCATCCGAAAACTGCCTAAGTTGAGACGTCCAGATCTCAAAATCTGACGGCCCGACCGTTCGCCCAGCTTGTGTGAGTCGCCCTGCAAGACGGGGAGTGTGAGAGTGGGGGTGATTTGTGGGGAATCCGCCAACTTCTCTCTTCGTACGATCGTTGGAGTACATTGTTGTGACTACGCTCGTCATCGTATCACTTAACCAGGTGGCTTGAGCTGCCTCCACATCCGACTCACGGCCAGCGACCGTGGGAGACAGTGCAAGGCGGCTCCTGCGCAAATCTGCTTGTCCCACCCAAAATATTCCTGCAGGGTCTTTCTGCGGGGGCCCGGGCTCGGGGGATGCTGCGTTGATCACGGGCGTGGCATCTCCTGCAGACCTGAGCCGGAGTGCTGTGAAACTGCTCGTGCGCTGCGTCTCTGCGCTGCGTCTGCGCTGCTGGGTGCCCCCGGCTCTTCCTCGGCCTCTTCGAGGTCCTCGGCCTCCAGGCCTTCCTCGCCTTCCTCGGCTTCGTCGACCTCCAGGCCCGGCGGCGACCCCAAGGCACGCCTCGGAGGATGTCGCGAGTCGCGATCTCGGCGAAGCTCCGGCGCTCGTGGTCTCTCTTCTCTCGTCGCTGGGCCGCACACATGGCGGCCAAGGCAGCTGCAGCTGTGGCGCCGAGTCCCGGTGGGCTGCCCACCGCGCCAGGAAGCATCACCTCCGGAGCAACAAGGTTGGCTCCAGCGCTACCATATGCTCCCTTTGCGCAGCCTTCTGCGGCTCCAGCGACTTCGAGGGCAGGCCAAGGTTGCGCACCGTTCGGTTGCGGTGCTGCGGAGAGGCCTTGGAGCCACGAAGAGTGCAGCAATGAGGGCAAATCATGGCATGTCATGGCAGGTCCGGTGTGTGACCAGAAACAGCAGAAACATGCCAGTCCGACCACCGGCCGCTCCTGGGCTTGTGGCCCGGCCTCGGAAGCTTCGCTCTCACAGCCTATGCCCCACCCCTCAGAGCACAGGCGCTGGGAACCGCACCGTGGGGCTCTGGCCCTTAAGGGGCATGCGCAGTGCCTGCGCTAAAGACATCACCTGTGGAGTGGCCTCGCCGTGGGCACGACGCAGTGCATTCAACAAGTCTAGGTTCGCATCCCACAAAGTTCAAAGGCGGTGCTGAACAAGAACCCGGTGGTAAGGGCCCTACAGCAGACGTGGACGATTGTGGGCTTCCTGCCTGCGGTTGATGAATGACAATAGCCGACGAAAAGCTTTCGGAAACATCTTGCGCCCTCATGCAGCACGTCACGTGTGTCTGCACCCTCGCATGGACACCCAACGAAAAGTGTACTAGAGTGACTAGAGTGACTAGGGTATCACTCTTGCAGCTGCACTGTGTTCTGGGACCCCCGACCAAAGGACTGGCGGTGGGAGAGGCTGCGGGCGAGGACAGACACAGCTGAGGAGGACCACCTCACAGGTTCAGGGCCCAAAGCTTCACGACGGCAGTGGCAGGCATGATCATCGCTTTCACCGTCGTTTTAGCACACTTACTTGTGGTTGTGTTGGCGGCAGCGGCGGTGGCGGTGGTGCTGGTGCTGCCGGTGCTGCCGCTGCTGCCGGCGTCACTAGTGGTGCTAGTGCAGGAGCGACAGTAGCGGCAGCAGTAGCAGCAGCAGTCGTCGCAGTTGTCGTAGTAGGTGGTGGTAGCAGTAGTAGCAGTTGTCGTAGTCGTAGTGGCCGTCGTCGTGACGGTGGCAGTAGTAGTAGTAGTAGTAGTAGTAGTAGTGGTGGCAGTAGTAGTGGTAGTAGTAGCAGTAGTAGTAGTAGTAGTAGTAGCAGTAGTAGTAGCAGTAGTAGTAGCAGTAGTAGTAGCAGTAGTAGTAGCAGCAGTAGTAGTGGTAGTAGTAGTAGTAGTAGCAGCAGCAGCAGTAGCAGCAGCAGCACCACCACCACCACCGCCACCACCACCACTGCCAGTCCGAGCGCGAGTACGAGCACGAGTGCTGGTACCAGTACTACTACAGCAGTGGCTGCGGCAACGGCAGTGCCAGTGGAAGGGGCAGGAGAGCCAGGGAAGTGGCACGGGCAAGGGCAGTGGGGCAGGGGGCAGAAGCAGTAGCAGCAGTAGTCGTCGCCGTTGTTGCAGTAGTAGTAGTAGTAGTAGTAGTAGTAGTAGTAGTAGTAGTAGTAGTAGTAGTAGTAGTAGTAGTAGTGTCTCGGCCCGAACTGAAGTTTTCCCCTTTTGTGGGCCCCACGACCTGCTGCTTTGCCATTACTGCACTCCGGCTGTTCGACCTCGGCGCTGCTGACTGCCTGTCAGGGAGCATCCTTGCTTATTGGGCCTGCGGGCCGGAGGATGCCACGATCAATTGCCCAGGAGAGCTCGGACGCAGGCTCCACCGGCGATGATGTATCATCTGCTACAAGCAGTTCTTATACTGACGCTCGACCGGTCCGACCTGAGTCCCCTGACTCCCGACTGGCCAGAATCACGGCGGAACACAGCTCCTTTGCCGAACAGTTTCGTGCCAGAGCCATGCAAGAGGCTTGCTGGTTCTACCTGGAGCAAAGTACGCGAGAGAACAACCTCCAAGCGACGCAGCGCCAGCTCTTCCCTCGCTGCTCAGCGACCCAAGCTGTTTGCAATGGACCCCTACCAGGCCCTGGCTTTTGTGCAACCCCAGCTCTGCGAGGACCGGCACCAACGCCTACACGCCGCCTTCTACCTCATGGAGAACGTGCTGTCCCAGGCTTTGCCACGCAATGATGTGGAATGGCTCTACCAGACAGGACAACAAGGTTGCCCTCCCCGGGCACAGGTCTTCCAGATCCTGGTTCGCTTCGCCTTCCGGAACCTCAGCGAGCACATGGAGCCTGCTTGCGCCCAACACCTGGTGGCGGAGCTGCAGACTGTGGCGGGGTACAGCCTGTACCAACGCAGTGTGGCCCTTCTCTGGCCTTTGCTCAACGCTGACCAGCAGCACGACTTCCAGCAATGGTATCATGGCAACCCTGGCCGATTGGTGCCGGTGCCGCCCTCGAAGCTTCCAGGTCGGCCAGGCTTGGAGACACCCAAGGACGACGATGACAATGCTGCGCCGCACCCTGCGGCCAGCAGCTCGAGCTCTCAGCCTGCCGCTGGCTCGTGACTATGGCCGGCACCTACGCCGGAGCAAGCTCAAGCTCAGCATGCTGGCCCCACGACGACGCCGACACCGCCGACGCCGAGGTTCGCCAGGACTTCTCAGACAGCGACCTGTACTGAACTTGCTGCTGAGACTTCTTAACTTGCTGTACAGCTGGCTTTGTAGATTGCTTTTTCTCGCGCTGGCAACGCAAGCACCCCGACCCCAGGCCCCTAAATCTCGAGGCCGCCTCGGTCCCAAGTCCGAGGGCAGGAGTATGGCTACCACCGTTCATAAGCATAAGGTTATTTGGGGTCTTTTCCTTTGTGCTTTATTCCCGCAAGTCATCAGAGCTATGCCGTCTCCTGCAGACACGAGGGTTGAGGGCCATCCACACCTGGAACCCTCTGGAGTTAGCATACCCAGCAATTCCGTGCCCATTTTAAGAACGAACCCCATCGGTGTAAGTCCAGTTAATAATGCATGCCCGGTGCGCAAGCGCGCCTTTGCTCGAGCGCAGCAACGAGCACGAATTCACGGAGCCACACGATACAGAGGCCGCTGGCTGTCGGCAGCTGAACTAGGAGTGCAACACACCCCCAGACCGCCCCGAACCCCTCAGGTCCCTAAGTGCCCTACTGCCAGATTTCACTACTTGTCGTGGAATGCCGGCGGATTGCATGCCTCCCGGCACCAAGAGCTGAAGCACTGGCTCCAGTCGCCGGGCCAGCCCCAGCTAGACCTGATAGCTGTCCAGGAAACACACTGGAAAGGTCCTCTAGAGTACACTACTGCACAGCATCATGCTATACATAGTGGAGGCTCTAAGTCTGAAGCCGGGCTCCTGGTGCTGCTAAACAAGCGTTCCTTCCCTGAAGCCAAAATCCAGCACAGAGAACTTATCCCGGGCCGACTCCTGCATATCAGGTTGGAGGCTGACCCTTGCATTGAGGTCGTGGTAGGCTACCAATTCGCGTGGTCCCTAGGGAATCGACAAGCCAGGCACCAACAGCGAGAACACCTCTTAGAGCGACGTGCCGAGTTCTGGACGCAGCTAGCTAAAGTGCTTCACTCAATCCCTAGGCGCAATCAAGTCTTAATCCTGGCTGACATGAACAGTGATCTGCACACAGATGGCATCCATGTAGGCAGAGGGGTATATCCTAGGCAGGCACAACACGCCTCGGACGCTGATTTTCTGCAGGAGCTGCTTAAGCAGCACCAACTGATTGCACTCAACACATGGCGCAAGCGTGGGCCTGGCGCTTGCACATTCCTTTCCGCTGGATCCGGCACCCAGGGAAATAGTCAGATAGACTTTGCTATTGCCCGGCATGCCCACTCGGACACGCAAGCCCGGCACGCTCAGCCTGTAGATCTTCCCTTTGTCCCAACCCAAGGTTTAAGACATAGACCCCTTCTAGGCAGTCTTCCCTACCCCAGAGCCCCCAGAGGTAGCGTCACAAAGCCGGTGCTGACGTTGCGTCGAGTTCGGGATACATGCCTGCGCGAGCCGGCGCTTCTGCCTGAGTTTTCTGCACAGGTCACGTTGGTACACGCTGCGCAACCGCAGCTGCGCACAGCTGAATTGCTAACCAAAGCCTGGCACTATGCAGTAGCCCAGAAGTCCCCGCATGCCCTAGCCCCCCACGATCCTGGCTCGGACGCACTTGCCATTCCGCTAGAAAGCCTCTGGACGCTGCATCGGCGAGTACGTGGCACAACACTATCCAGCTTGACCACTGCTGCTGGAGTCTGGCGGCACTGGCGCAACGTGATGCTCCTGAATCGTAAGCAACGAGAGCTGCACCGACATTGCCGTAGACTCAAGCAAGAACGCCTTGCCAGACTCCTTGCAGACGCTGCGGCTGCCCGTGACGGGCTGACGGGAGTTTTCCAGCTCCTGCGCGGCCTTGCACCGAAGGCGCCACGACGCAAGTTGCAGCTTCGGGCCCAGGATGGCATGCCCCTTAGCTCTCTTGGAACCATAACCACAGTCAAAACATATTACCTGGAGCTCTTCAATCAGTGCCATTCCCCGACTCTAGGTTTGCCCCCGCCCATTCCGCTTCAAATCACACACTGTGAACTGAAGAATGCCATCGCGAGACTACCGGCCAACAAGGCACTTCCGAAGGCCGAAGCTCCGGCCTTGTTGTGGCGAGAGGCGGCTGAAGTTCTGGCTGGCAAGTGCCTGCCCCTACTCAACTCCTGGCTTTGCGATATGCGAAGCGACCCGCCTGAGAATCTGAATGTGGCTGAAATCTGTCTTATCCCCAAACCCTCCAAGCCGCTTATTGGACCAGAGTCCCTCAGGCCCATATCGCTCCTTCCACCTCTTGCCAAAGCACTGGCAGCTATTCTCAATCACAGAATACAGCCACAACTTCAGCTCGCTCTCGGCTCGCTGCCGCAGTTTGCCTACTCGGCTAACCGAGGCGTCGCAGACGCAGTTGACCGCGCCTTCACACACTGTAGTGCTGTTAGAGCTATCATGCGTACGCAACAGCAAACCATACATTTGCGCAGACAGGGCCACCAGCCCGAGGGGTGCCGAGGTGGCCTGACCTTATCCCTTGATTTACAGAAGGCATTTGATCTGATGCCGCGTGCTAAGTTGCAAGATGCGCTTGAACAGGCCAACATTGACAGTGCCACAGCTTGGACCATCATGAACATACATGACCGAGCACGCATGCAGTTTCGCCACGGCGAGCATGTTGAAAGCATTGGCACCTCTAATGGGGTGCGTCAAGGATGTGGCCTGGCACCGTCACTGTGGACGCTGTTCACTTGCTTGATCCTACGCAAACTATCGGTTCATATTCCCTTGAGCTGTATCACCGCATATGCAGATGACCTGCTCATCCAATGGATCATTAACACACAAGATCAACTACTTGCAGCTAGGCGTGCCATCAGTTACGTGTTTCAGGTTCTGCAGGAATTCGGGATGAAAATCAGTGTGGAGAAAACCGTAGTACTCTTAGGATTGCGGGGCAAGCAGGTACGCAACTTGCTGCGACAGTTTGTCGTGCATGACCCGCACAAGGGGCGTGTGTTTCGAGTGCCCATGGAGACGGGGGAGGTCCGCTTGCCAATTGTGACGCAACACACTTATCTTGGAGTTCAGCTGTCCTACGATCGTTTCGAGCACCAGACCCTCCTGGGTAGAATACGGCAAAGCTGGACTGCCTTCAATCGCCTCCTTCCTTCTCTCCGCTCTGGCGGGCTCACGCGCGCGCAAAAACTGCGCATCTGGAAGGCTTGTCCTTTCGCCAGTTTGTTGCACGGCCTGGACTGTGTGCAGCTAGACCCCACTGACCAAGCCCGCTTGCGTAAGCATGTCCTACGTCAACTACGTACATTAGATAAAGCACCCTCCTTCATCACTAGAGAAGCGCCCGAAGCCCTGCTGCACAGGCTGGAGCTCCCTGAACCTTTGCAAATTCTGTTTGAGCGTACGCAGCATAGGCTAACGCAGTGCCTGCAGGAGCCCAAGCTTGGTCTACTCACAGCCTCCACCCAACGCCGACTGTCAAACCTGCAGAGCTTTGTTACGGATTGTCAGCGGCCGCGCCCGCGCATTGGCGCCGAAGGTGCCACACTTCGACCTGTCACGGAAGATGTGCAACCGGTGGCATGCCCTGACTGCGGCCTGTATTTTGACACAGTCGCCAGTATGCGTAAGCATCGCACCCAGAAACATAAACCTGAGCCACCCCAGCCTGCTACTGACCTAACCCTGCCTCTGCAGCCCTACCGTTACTGTACCCCGACGTAGCCAACAGAGCCTCAGACAGGATTACATGCAGTACGCATTGCATGGCATGCCAACGTGTCGTTTCTGTCACTGGGAGTTCAGCGCATGGCCGTGGTTCTTGCAACACTTTGAAAAGCAGCGCTGTAGTGTACTACACAAGCCGGCCAATGGCCCAGCTCCAGAACTTTCCGAGCCTTTGCGTGTGCTGCCCACTGCACCTGCGAGCCTTTCTTCGAGCACAGCAGGCAGAGAACTCGACGGTTCTCCTTCTGTACAGTACCTTACGACCGAGAGCTGCATCACCGACCCTACCCTGCAACCTGACAGTTCGACCCTGCCCCCTAGGCTACCCGAGAAACAGCCACAAGCCGAAGATCTCCCTGAAACGTGCCCTAGCAATGCCCAGGTGTCTGTTTCGGTCCCCACTGAGCCCATACAACCCCCCTCTCCCGGCCCGGGAGAGGGGGGTTACTCTGAGGCATTTTTGGAGCCACAGCCAGCTGCTCAACATGTACCCTTAGAAACACCTGCCACGGATGCCTCGGAATTGCAGCGCCTCCTCAGTAATGTGCCTGGAGAGCTCCTAGCCGCTGCCCGTGAAGGAGACTGGCGACTTCTCTCTCGCAAAATCCGGCAGACAGATCAGAATTACTGCTTGTATTGTGGACAGTGGCTTGCACGGCCCACCTACCTTAGCCGGCATATTCAGGCGCAGCACAGTTGTCTCTTGACAGTCCAGCAAGCTCTGAACAGCTGGCTCGAGGACAGGCACACGGCCCTAAGCAGTCCCTGCGCCCACTGTGCTGTTGACTTCAAGGTGCAACACGTCAGTCGCATCAAGCATGCCAAATCCTGCATTACGCTATATCGCACGGGCCTGCTTACTCAGCTTGTCCACTGCCAGGCTCCGCACCATGGCCGAGGAGCTCACCCTGACGGACCAGCAGAACAAGGAGCTGGTGGCAGCGGACAGCCAGATCCGGCTGATGAGGAGCATGCTCGACACGCAGCCGGGCATGCTTGCAATGATGGCGACCGCGAGCCAAGCGGGACAGGGCAGCAGCGGCACGACAACACGTGCTCCGACTCCCTCTGCCATCCCGCTACCGGACGGAGAGAATCTCCTGGAGACGGAGGACGAGGAGCCACAGCTCGACTCCCTTCGCGACGAGCCACCTCCCCAGAACAAGCCGGAGCACATGGACACTTCCTCTCGGGAAGGCAAGCGCGGGGACCGACGGGACGAGGAGCACCGGGGCAAGGGCGGGGCAAACAAGTACCCCCGAGGCCAAAGCAAGGGTCGCGGCTCGGAGCCCAGCCAGGAACGCCCGCCACCCTCTGGCGATGGGCGAGGAGATCGGAGCCACGGCCGTCACCACAAGGAGACCACGCAGAGCTGGGGCAGTCGCGGCAGCCAGTGGAAGACCTGGAGCCGGGACGAACGCAGCGGCCGGCAGGACACGGGAGCCTGGAAGCCACCGACTCCGAAGTACTGTGTGTGGCGCTGGCTCGGCTGGCGTTGCGCCACGAGGACCAGTTCTCCATCGATCGCACGGAGAGCGGATTCATCCTCTTTCTCCAGACCCAGGGAGTTCTCAGCATGGTGCCGGAGTTGGTGAAGGTTTCGGAAGTCTGGAAGCAGACCAAGACCGACAAGCCGGAGGAGATCACGCTTCCTTTGAGGGCGGTGCTGCTGCAGCACCTCCTCACAGTCATGACCCAGCGCCTGGCAGAGTGCACCAAGACGGAGCAGACGCTCCAGGAGGCCAGGGACATGATGATCCTGGATTCCCAGAACAATGTGCCCTACCTCGGCTGGGACAAGAAAGATCAGTGCCTGAAGGTCCGAACGGACAAGGAGCCCATGACCCTCGACCAGGCGGCCAAGCTTCTGCAAGAGCTCCAGGCACTGATCCTGCTGCCCCACACGGTGCTCCGCTTCCACTCAACCCGGAAAATGGTCCGGGACCATGGCGGCCAGATCTTGCCCATGATGCTCCAACTGGGCATGCGCACCAAGGAGGCTCATGTGGCTTGGGGACACCTTCATCGCATCTGCCACAGCGGCCTTTGCCGCACAGTCATCATGAGCATGCGTGGAGAGAAAATGGGTCGGAGCCCTCTGGCCGTGCTGATCCAGAAGCTGATCGCCGAGCAGTCCGGGCCCTACGCCTAATCAACACCAGCAATCACTGCTACAGTCATGCTGCCTTGCTTGCACTGCTCTGGGTCTCCACTTTTCTCCCAGGTCCGAGCTGCAGTGAGCTGTTGGGATCCGTGCTTGCAGGGATCTGGGCATGGCTTCGCAAGCAGACCATGCCTGTGCTTCTGTGGAAGCGCATCAACTGGGTTTCGCTGCACAGCCGCTGGCCGCAACCTCATAGGCAGCATGACATAGCGGAATACCTTGGGTTTCTTAGGTCCAGACTAGGCACACTAGCTCAAGGGGATTGGGAGAACAGAAGGCCCGATGACATTGCGCCAGTGACGTGTGTGGACGCAGGCCACACGTGGCCACTGTTCCTGGCTGAGCCTCTGCACCTGCTCCGCGTCCAGCCTCATGATCCTGCCCTGCCTCACACCCGTAGTCCCCATAATCCGGTTTTCGGGTTGCAGGTTCTAATTGACAAATGGCATCATCAGGCTGGACTGCTGGGCCTTGTGACCGCTCCGACAGTGCTGTGTCTACAGATTAACCGCTTCTGTAGTGATAGCCCCAGCCATGCCTCCCCCACGAAAGCACCTCAAAGAGTAGCACCTGAACCGCTTATCGTCCTGCCTGCTTTCACCGGTAGTCTGGGCACTGGGCAAGCACTGGAACAGCGTTTTGTCACCTACCGCCGCATCGCGGCGCTGTTGCACTACGGCAGCCGATGCACTGAAGGTCATTACCGCAGCCTGCTGTACCAGCCGCATGACACAGGCATACTCATAACGGATGATAACCGCTCTGCGCAGCGATGTGAGAGTGCCGCGCTTGCTGCAACATACAGTAACACATATGTGTTCTTGTACCTTCGGTGCACAGCCTGACGTACCTAGCCTCGTAAGTTGGCCCACTGTTGTTAATGCCCTGCCACTGTGTAACGTGCGTATTTGTACAGTCCTAGATCCACTCGATACATAGTCGGCCCAACTTTCAGTTTCGCTTGTGAGTGCCTGCATGCCTGCTTACAAGGACCTTCGGGTCGGGGCATGCAGATGGGATCCCAAGGGACGGATCGCGCAATGCGCCGGGGGGCAGCCCTCGCCTCAATACTGGACCGCCGAGCGAGAGACTCTTTTCGCAGCGACCGGAAGAAGAAGTAGTAGTAGTAGTAGTAGTAATTAGTAGTAGTAGTAGTAGTAGTAGTAGTAGTAGTAGTAGTAGTAGTAGTAGTAGTAGTAGTAGTAGTAGTAGTAGTAGTAGTAGTAGTATAAAGTAGTAGCAGTAGTAGAAGTAGGAGTAGCGGTAGCAGTGGCGATGGCAGTAGCAGTAGCAGCAGCACCACCAACAGTAGTAGCAGTAGTAGGCCCAGTAGCAGCAGTAGTTGCAGCAGTCGCAGTCGCAGTATCACTGGCACTAGCAGTAGCAGTAGCAAGAGCTGCTGGTTTTGTTGCTGTTGCTCTTGCTGTTGTTGTGGTTGTGGTCGTCGTTGTGGTTCTCGCTGTGGTTGTTCATCTATTTGATAGGTGTTCTTCACAGTGCCTAATAGAAAAACCGCTTTGATCACGATAGCTGACAGCGGCAGTTTTTCAACAAACAGATGTTTTGTCTGTCTGCTTGCTAGCTTTACTGCTTTACTGCGTCAATGACTGCGCTTTGATTGCAGGAAAGACAAAACCACAACACCTGTCGCAAGCCCAGCGTGATGCAAAGAACCAAAGAAAAAATTCAAACGTGCTTGCCGGTCTCCCTTACTGAAATACTCCGATCTTAATCTTGAAGCCGCCTGACTCTGAAGCCGCTGAGGGCGACGAGGCGGCGCCATCCTGGCAATGTTGGGCCGAGATTAACTGCATCAATGAAAGTTGGTTTTGGGTAGGAAGGGCCTATTTATAGCTCGTTTCCCGAAGATCCGAGCAGAAGCCAGACCTTCCCTGCAAGCTGGACAGACTCGCAAAAGCAGGGCTCATGTTGTCACTGCCCGCCTTGGCCAGCTTGTGTGGAGGTGCCGCACTCTTTACCTGCGCGAACAGAATCTGCTGGCTGTAGGCTGTGCCATGAACAGTTCGGGGTGTGATGATTGCATCAGAGCACACACCACTGCAAAGATAAATCTCCATGCCCCAAAACATCGCCAGATCAGGTGCAAGAGCTGCCCTGTCAGAAATCTCCAACACCAAAACGCCACGAGCCTCAATCCACTTGCCACGAATCCGATGGTGCTCGTACCTCGCATTTGCAATTCAGTGCCACGTTCACAGCGCAATCTTATGAGACACACGCACACACGGAGAAAGGAACAGTGCCACCAAAGCTCTGCTCCAGAGCAAAGGCCGCAGAAGCAGCACCCTGCCATGAGATGCGACGTAAAGAGTTTTGAGGGACTGTGCCGAAATTTCTTCCTGCTACGGGCGCCTCCTGGCCCGGCAGGAAGCAAACGAAGCCAAACCCACGGGAGCGGTTGGTAGCCGGATCAATCCTGCCATGCGAAGGGGACTTTACCACACTGTTTAAGCAGACGCGATAACAGGAGGTTTTCTACCAGCAAACATATCTGCAGCAACAGGAATGGGAAGAAACGTTGCTAAAGCCCTAACCACGTCTCCATCATTGACAAGACCAGCAACATACTGTAGCAAGAAAACTGCTACCAGCCGGTGAACCAAGGACGCTGCACCAACGGTAACTTGCAAGCAGCTGTTGCAAGTGCTGGCGCATATCAAAGCTCTTGATGCACTGACATCCTAGACAAGACCGGCAACATGGCAAGAAAAGTGCCACCAGCGGGTGAACAAAGGATGCTGCACCTGTGTAAGGTCATCGGGAACCCCTTGCAAACGGAAATTTACAAGCAGCTTTTGCAAGACCTCGAGCATATCAAAGCCTTGGATGCCCTGACATCCCAGACAAGACCGGCAACATGGCAAGAAAAGTGCCACCAGCAGGTGAACAAAGGATGCTGCACCTGTGTAAGGTCATCGGGAACCCCTTGCAAACGGAAATTTGCAAGCAGCTTTTGCAAGACCTCGAGCATATCAAAGCCCTTGATGCACTGACATCCCAGACAAGACCGGCAACGCGGCAAGAAAAGTGCCACCAGCGGGTGAACAAAGGATGCTGCACCTGTGTAAGGTCATCGGGAACCCCTTGCAAACGGAAATTTGCAAGCAGCTTTTGCAAGACCTCGAGCATATCAAAGCCCTTGATGCACTGACATCCCAGACAAGACCGGCAACGCGGCAAGAAAAGTGCCACCAGCGGGTGAACAAAGGATGCTGCACCTGTGTAAGGTCATCGGGAACCCCTTGCAAACGGAAATTTGCAAGCAGCTTTTGCAAGACCTCGAGCATATCAAAGCCCTTGATGCACTGACATCCCAGACAAGACCGGCAACGCGGCAAGAAAAGTGCCACCAGCGGGTGAACAAAGGATGCTGCACCTGTGTAAGGTCATCGGGAACCCCTTGCAAACGGAAATTTGCAAGCAGCTTTTGCAAGACCTCGAGCATATCAAAGCCCTGGATGCACTGACATCCCAGACAAGACCGGCAACGTGGCAAGAAAAGTGCCACCAGCGGGTGAACAAAGGATGCTGCATCTGTGTAAGGTCATCGGGAACCCCTTGCAAACGGTAGCTTGCAAGCAGCTTTTGCAAGACCTCTGTACCTGAGGTTTCATTCCGCTTTCCTCGAGCCTCCCTGTCCCTGTTTGGATCACAGCAACGTCGTCTGCCCCAGTCACGCTGCACACACTGGTGCTGCCCTGTACATAGTCAATGTTCTGCCAAACCTGCCGGAATTGCATAACCACCGCGTCAGACACGGTTCCAAATGCCTGGCTCCCCGAATTCACACACACACACAAAGCGACTTGGGTTATGTTGCTGACATCTGGTTCTGTGCTCTCAGCATGTGAACTCCTGGCACACACAGACACAGTGATCTGGATTGCTCGGACATGAACCTCGAAGTGCTCTCGCAGCTCAGCTGCAGCAGTGTTCTGCGGCAAGCCCCCGACAAAGAGCTTGTTCGTGCCAGGCCTACCGCATGCTTGACACAGGGTCTCCACAACACAAAGCCACAGTTGCATAGATCGACTTCGACAAGACAAGACGGACGCCAAAGCATGCCAGCCAGGCACAGCCCTCTTGACGTCCACTTGTCGGCCCCCAATCTGGCAACAAAAACGAGAGGAATATCATTCTCGCTCTTCACAGCATTTCCTTTTCACAGCCTGGTGCGCATCGTTCAGAGCCGCCTGGGCACCTTGCACCTGCTCAGGCGAGAGGGAGAACTGCTCAGGTGCACCGGGGGGGGGAGCTACAGCTCAGCACTCCGAGCCTCGGAGAACGTGACGTAGCCAAAGCCACGGGAGCGCCCATCAGGCCAGCGCCTGAACTACTGCAACCCTTGAAGGTCTCATGCCTCGATCTGCCCACGAGACCGCGAGTCAGCAGCGCAGAAGGGCAGAACACCCAGTTTGCACTGTGACTCTTCTGCAGCAAATCATGTCTTCGCCCGTGCCAAGGCAACCCCGAAGTCTCTTCGAGGGCGCAACAGAACAACAGCATCCACAATCCCGCCGTACTTCACCTGGCGGAAAACTTCGGGCAGGGCACAATACGTAATATGATGTTCCGGAAATGATGTATACAGGACACTGAGGCTGGACAAACTCACGGGTACAGAACTAACTAGACTTTCCCAGATGTGGATAGAGGCCTTGTGACCTTGAAACGGATCCGGATTGCACAGCCACGACAGTGCAGAAACAAGCACTCTTGGAATGCCCCTTCGCACTAAGCTTGCGAACAAAAAAAACATCAAAACGATGTCCGGCTGGCGAAGTAGTCCCTGAGGTGTTGCGTTGTCGTCCTTTGCTCAGACAGAAAAATGACAGAGGTGAAAAGGCCCACCCGACAGCTCTGCACAGCATTTGCTTGGACTTCTAGAACACCTGGTGGGATTCCCGCACTGTGAATTGAGATCCACAACTTCAAAGCTGCCTTGCGTACCCTTCGTCACCCTGTTGTGACAAGGGCAGCGCAGCTCTTGCACCGAGTGGCTTGTGCGCGAGACCACCTATGAAGATCTTCCTGGGATGGCACTGGTCCTGACAACTGGACGGCTACGGATCGTAACCTCCGACAAGGACGTTTGGAGATGTTTCGATCTGGGACCCACTGCAGCAATCGGCAATCGGCTGGGCACTCTGTTTTGCCGATGGCAGTGGAGACGATAATCCCTGTTTGAATTGCTGGGCCAAGACTGAACAGTAAACCTCAGCATACAAGTGCATGCAGCGGGTCGAGGGTTCCGATGCAGAAATGTCTGCGAGGCCCTGCAAAACAAGTCCTTAGCCTTAGTGAGTGTAAGAATCAGCTCTAAAAATACGAGCATAGCAACAAGAGCAATGCGGCAACAGCAACTCAGCGAACAGTCGGCCTCCTGCGTGGCACAGTCCGTGGCGGTACGGCGCCGCTGAGCGCGGCTGTTTTGACTCCTGCCAAACTCTGATCCTAGTGACTCTGATGACCTTAAGCTGAAGTCGCCTGTTTTGTCCTCTTGCTTCCAACCGATAGGGGTCTTTCGGCCCGCCAAGGTCAGGGCTTAAGAAGAATATGGCGAGTATGTAAGCGGAGAAACCGAACGAGGAAAAGGAATCACACCGGCCCTTCCAAAGCATGTCTTCAGCACAACCGCTGCAACACAGCAACCGTAAAACGATTCGGCTTGAAACCTAAAGCCGCAAGCACTGGGGAGAGAGCACCTTCTTCTGCAAATGTCGCATGGTTAGCACGGTACGCTTACATGCTCCATCTCCTCAATTATTTTACCAGCATTTCACCGTTACGTCAAAGTATGTCATAGTGCAGAATTGAAACGCGCAGGTGTGCGCGCATAAGTACAGTCCACTCCCTTGTTATCCTTTACGTTACGATCCGTCATAGCCTGTCGAAGCACAGAATAGTACATAATCTACATCCTAACGCAAAACGGTCTTGTCTTGCAGAGCTGCGCCTCGCATTCTTTGCAGCGGCTGCCGGGAGCTGGGGCTTGCCCTCAGAGACACCTCGGCCGGTCGCACGCACGGCAGTGCTGCCAGAGCACACGAAGCAACGCAAACGATGCTCCTTCCGCTGCTGCTCGCCACCTCGCTCCTCCTGTACCTTCCTCCTCCTCCTGCAGGGGCCTGGTTTCAGGGCTACGGCGGCGACAGTCTTCGAGTGGTTCGCAACTGGAGGCGCGCGGTGCTCAACGAGTCCGCTGCAAGCGTGTTGCTGCTGCAGAGGCGCCCAGGACCCCCACTCCGACCGGAGACAGAAACGGAAGACTCGCTGCACAAGCCTTTGTGATGTCAATGTGTGTGGATGTTTTTCGGAAATGATTTGCCTGGACTCGGCTTGCATTGTTTCCAGGTAGGTTGTGATGCCGGTGTTCCTTCTTGGCTGCTGGGTTGCACAGCACAGTCTTGTCTGCCCAGGCCCAAGCTTGTAGCCGGTCTGACCGAGAAGAGATTCAGAGTGCGCCACGAGTTGAAACCTCTCGGGCAAGGTCGCCGAGGCCCGAGCCCTCAACGTTGGATGTGACCTGACCAACAAAGAATCCCAAGATCGGACTGGGAGCTTAAAAGCCACGCATACCGGGCTCTCGGCTTTGCCCGGGCAGATGGGTGACAATGTGCAGGAGTCAGCCTCTGGTCTGGTCCCAGCAACGTGCCCGGAGCATCCCAGGACGAAGCTCGACTGAGGCTCCCGGCGCCCTCCATGATTAAGCAGCCGCGGTCCGTCCTTCGTGGCTGTGCTCAAACGATTCTCGACTGGTTCGCCAGATCTCGCCGCACTTCGTCACTGCATCGATCGAATCAAGAGATACGCAAGTCAACCCTTCAATGGCACACTTTGTGAATTTGAACAGTCGACAAGTTATACATACATACATGTATATGGCTCGTGGCTCACTGTTCGCTCGCCGAGCCATGCTGGCCTTCTCCGGGCAGCACTGGGTTGGCCGATTGCAAACTTCCAAGAGGAGCCAGATGGCGGCAGAGTTGAAAATAATCTCAGTCGCAGGGGCTCTGAAGTGCCCTGCATCCAGATGTGGGTAATGCTTCTACATGCTGGCTGATACCAAGCTCAATCCAGTGCGGGTCCGAAGCTGCGTCCAACATACAACGTCCCACGCACATACAGTGAAATTTTGGGCCCTTGCCGAGCTTGCTGCTGCTTGGCAGCGGCATTAATGTCCGAGCTCTATGGCATCTCCCCCGACTGTGGACTGTGTGAGGGCTTGCACCCTTCACGAGAGACAGGGCTGATGTCTTTGACGATCATGCTACAGATCCCAGACATCTGATCTCTGCCGGAAATCAAAAGGGTGTGAGTTTTCCGGGAGACGCAGGCCTTTACAAAGTTTGTACATCTTCATACGCAAGCTTGGAGGCCTGGTGGAAGAGGTCACATGGAAAACATTTCCTGGCACAGACGCGACAGCCTCTAATTCTTGCAGGAAAGAGGCCGCAGACTGCCGAATCGACACATCACCGTACACTCGCTGAAGATTGAGCCCTCGGTGTCGCCTGGCAGACGTCCGGCGGCAGCAGCGAGAGCACGGTCTCTTCGGTCTCAACCCCTGCGATGGAAAGACTGCCACCTGGACTGACAGCACTGTGCAGAGGCCGAAGGGCAACATGATGCAACATGCACTGATCATGCACTGGTGCACCCCGGCCCCTGTCTTTCCGGCCTTCGAGGCTGTACTGGCGAGCAAAGAAGGGCGCTGCCGTCTTGGCCTGGCCGGTGGCCGGAGGGGATCCGGGCAGCTACTTTAGCCGGGACTGCTAAAGAACCGGGCCTGGCTCTCGGCGCACTCCCAGGGCTGTCCGCGCTGGTAGAAGAGCTTGCCCTTCAGGGTTTCAAGAATGCAGAGCGGCGGAAGAAGACCCACCGCCGGGCCTCGATGAACTTGTTGTAGGCGAAGAAGCTGCTCCAGTTCTCCTCACCAGCCGAACGAACGAAGCGAAGTCAGACTCACTCAAAGCATCACATATCTTCGGGTCCTGCCAGACGAGGTAGAGAAGCATCCGGCAGCGGCCAGTGGCGGTTGTCTCATCGATGAAAGCTCGGCCATTGTCGTCCATGCCGAATTCGAAAGAGCCTTCCTTGCAGAGCTGGACGATTTGTTGGGGGGGCCGGGGGCCTTGGCTGCTGTTGACATGACTTTGCCGCTGCAAGAACTCGGTGCTGGTGGTGTCCGCAGATCTGAGTCTGGAAACACCAGTCATGTGGGTTGCCACATCGCCATCAATGCAGCATTTTGGGTATTTTGCACCATGGATCTTGGCTCATGTGGCTTCTTCTTGCATGACCACCTCACATGTCGAGCAGGACTATCTCTTTACTTGTGCTGTTCCTATGGCGTTTGTAGCTTGTTCACTTCAGCATCGCAGCCGCAGTCGCCTTGGACCATAACTAGTACCACAGTACTACTAGAAGCACTCGTGCAAATTGTTCACGATAACGAACTACAACTACCTACTACACCCATGTGACAGGAGTAGTAGGGCAACCCAGTTCCTTTACTGTGGAGGGCGAAGGGGCGCAAAACCGTGCGGCCAAGCTTCTTTGCTTCCAGCAAACTTCTCGGCTAACGGCAGGTACAAGGCTCTCGACTTTCCCGTCGCATTTCGATATTTGCCCTGACGCATTTGCAATCGCAGCATTCTACAGAGCCAGTTCTGGATACCGTGCGTACTGATGCGTGGTGGCGAGAAACATTCAACTGTAATCAAGTTACTTTTATACCGGAGCTAGTCTTTGCTCTGCTTGACATCTTCAAACCAACTTTTGAATATTAACATCATGGCTAGCCCTACAAGTATCGCCCAAGGGCACGTAAACGAGAACCTGAAAGGGGATCTCCCAGAACACTCTTGAAGCAAGCCCAGAAAAACAGGGCCCACCAAAAAGTTGGGCGGTAATTTCCTGAGTTTAACGTATTCTATGCAGAGATTTCGTGGCGTGGCCGTGCCTCCTTGTGGAGATCCAGCGTATTCCGCTCCAGTTGGTCCGGCTTGTCGACCTCTGACAGAGGATACGTCCCTCTGCAGTTACTGCAGTTCATGGGTAGCGTACAGACTCGGAATAATGCACACATCGCCAAATCTTAGTTGGCCATTGATTTTGGGTGAACACCAGCGAGGCCCTGCTCAGATGGACATCTCAGGCCCTCTTTGCAAGCATGCAAGGTATGGCAAGCGACCACAACGTGCCGGTCGGGCCTTCGGCTTTATCCACCAGAAATCCACGTCTTTGTCAAACTGCAACGCATGGAGAGCTCTCAGTTGATTTACAGTTCCAGCGAAAAGGTCTCCGCACTGGCCTTGCAGTACATCACCGCCTGCATGCCACAAAGGCTGTTGGGGCAAACACCTGGACACAAAAACGTCAGTCGAAGATGTCTTCGTTAGTTCAAGCCCATCTTTTCCTTCTGAAATGCTGGGAAGAAGCTACAAGTGTGACTTCTTTTCGATCAAACGAAAGCAATTTTGAGGCGGCGCACCGGCCACTGCAAAGAGCGGGGTGCCACGGCGGCGACTCTCGACGCAGGTGGCCATGCCCTGGACATCATGGCTGTGAAGTGATCATTTGACTGGACCTAAAGCTGTGTTGCAGTCCCTAGCAGTTGCGTACGCACAAAGCATACAAGCGCCCACCTTGTTCTTGCCGTCCACAACCATGGCAAGTAGTTCTTGGAGCCAGTGAAAGTGAGAAAGTCTATTCTTGTTCCTGCCACAAAGATCCAAATGTTCAGCCGAAGTCTCTTGGCAAGAAAGCTCAAGTGGGAAAGGTGCAACTGCGATGGAAAAGCAAATGACCGAACGGGATCCTTGGGAGAAAACGCGGTAGTGCACATGGGGGGTGAGGGATCACACAATAACGAAGGGAAACGTAGACTCTAGACTTTGGCTGCCGAGCCCTAGGCCCTAGGCCGATCACTTCGGCCAAGGCCTCACTGCCAACTTCTCCGCAGATCTTCGGGAGACTTCGAGGTGCACAACCTGATGCCGTCAGAATTGTGGCACCCGAGCAACCAACATATCGCCTCCGAAGTGATGGCATGTTGGCATGAGAAGCCCAGTGCTGTCCTGTAGATGGAAATGCTTGTTGCAACTGATGCATGCCGCCCTCGTCTGCCACGAAGTTGCTCCCGAAAGTCGGTAAAGCTTGTATTCCGGAGTTTGAGGTTTGAGTAGGAGCATTCGAGAGGCAGTTCCCTTGTCCAAGTGGCCCAAGTGAACAAGAAGCAGGACGTCATACGGTCATTGGGGGACAATGAAGCTGAATGTCTTCAGTGGGCGGTTCCGTGCTGAAGTGCCGTGGAGGACGTCAACTTGCAAGTGGCTGTGTCTTGCAGCATGCGATTCGGGGCTCTCTGTGTATTCTCCATATGCTGTATTTGTGACCACCTGTCACGCAACTCATCATGACGGCTCATCCTGCGGACATGCAGTGGATATCAAAGTAGCGGATGCTGAACT
This sequence comes from Symbiodinium sp. CCMP2592, assembly GCA_905221615.1. NCBI lineage: Eukaryota > Dinophyceae > Suessiales > Symbiodiniaceae > Symbiodinium > Symbiodinium sp. CCMP2592. The sequence continues at coordinate 494,609 of CAJNDT010002447.1, forward strand.
GCCACGGAGCAGCATGAAAACCTCAGCTCAGCATGTCGTGTTACCAGCGCGGCAAAGGAAGCTTCGGCTGCTGCACTCGAAGATCTTCGAGGGTGCAGAAGCACACTCTGACTGTTACTGCATTCCACTTCGGCCGAATCGCACGTCCAGCGAAGCCGTTTCCATGCATCACCGCTCGCGAAGCACCAGGCCATGAACTCCTTGCACTTCATGCGTCTAGCCAAGCTTTAGGTTTTCGGCTCAGGCAGCAACGGCGACAAGGCAACGACGTTGCATCTTCCTCCAGCTGGATGAAGCCGTCGCCGTCCGTGTCGATTTGCCTCAGCAGCTCCTCGAAGCGCTCACCTGAGAGAGCACAGAGCACCTATGACGTCAATCCCAAGAGAACCCCAGGAACCCAAGGGAATACTGTCGCGGCCGATTCTGCCGAGCCACCCCGGACGTCCGAAGGATCGGCCAGCTGCTGTAGCACAGATCGCAGCTCCTATGCGGAGAATAGCAGAGCACGACGTGCAACACGCATCCCGAGCGCGCGAGAGAGAGAGAGAGAGACAGAGAGACAGAGAGACAGAGAGACAGAGAGACAGAGAGACAGAGAGACAGAGACAGAGACAGAGAGAGAGAGAGAGACAGAGAGACAGAGAGACAGAGAGACAGAGAGACAGAGAGACAGAGAGACAGAGAGACAGAGAGACAGAGAGACAGAGCGACAGAGAGACAGAGAGACAGAGAGACAGAGAGAAAGAGACGGAGACACCGAGAGACGGAGAGAGACAGAGAGAGACAGAGAGAGACAGAGAGAGACAGAGAGAGACAGAGAGAGACAGAGAGAGACAGAGAGAGACAGAGAGAGACAGAGAGACGGAACACTTCACGAAGAAATGGCATAGGCAGTGTCCTCGTGGCTCACACAGTTGTCCCTGCGTGGCATCGAGGACAAGGGAACAAGCATAAGTAAAGACCCATTCGAGCCCGCACGAGCTGGGACTGAGGGGTCTTTAGGGAGAAAGAGCACCAACAATTCCACTTCAACGCCTGTTGGCATCAAACTTCTGGAACAAGGCCAAGACTTGGTCTTCCTGCACAGCTTACACGGGCATGAGATGGGATTCGTGTTAACGCTTCACGTGTCACCGCATCTCGCACAACCGGTTCTCGGCATGGCAATATGGCAATGTCCTGGAAGGACACGCTATTCCGCGTGGAACTCCGGTCCATGTGGATGGACTTGTTGTCGGAAGAACGACTAGACATGCTGGCCTTCGTTCGTGCTACCGAGCATTGCCGCACATCGGTGTTGACTTAGCGAAAGCAACCATGCAAATTCAATCCGTCGATCCCAGCGGCATGCGAGTTGAGCGTGGTCAGCGCGGGCTTGGAGCCTCCGCCCGACGGGCTCGAAGGAGTGGGAGGAAGAGCAGGGACGCCTTCGTTGAAGTGGAGGTCCGGGATGTCCGGTATGTTAGTTTCGAGCTGGCCATCCAACACCTCCAGGCCTTGACGATGCAACAAGAACTGAGCGGAGCTCCCTCAAGACCCCAGCCTGTCCGCTCTCGAGTGGACACCTCTGGGTCGCATGGCATGCAGGGCCGGTTACCGAACTCCTGAGAGCAGGCACTGGGCAAGAGACTGACGGCAAGGCATGCACATGCTGTGAACCACCTCCCAGTTCTGAACAATGTCGAAGAGGCCCCGAATCCCGCGAGTTTGAAGCTCAAACTTCCAGCCCGAATCTAACAACACCACTAGTATCGGTCGTCCACCTTGGCGGTGCAGTACTCATCTGCTGGCAGCGCATGGCTGCAGCATGCCCCCATGGCGACTACAAGGCTCTTTGCCAGCCGCCGGAGCTGTCGACCTTCGCGTAACGAGTCACCTTATCTACTTATCTACTTCCTGCTTTTTGGCACTGCAGTCAAGAACTTTCCCTGAAATGGCTGAGGTCGCTGTATGGTCATGTGACGGCTGATGTTCTGCTCATATCTGCTCATGGCTGAGAGCCGGAACAAGATCATGTGGGCAACCCCCCAGTTTCCCAACAAAGATGTGGTCATGCTGGATGCAACACTCACAGCACTTGCACACAAGATTTTTCTTGTTGCGCATCGTTCCGGACTCCTAAAATCTGCGAGTACCAAAAAGTCGTTCAAAGCTTATCTGGTCAATGTCTCCATGCCATCCATGATTCCCAGAGATGTGGATCTGCTTAATGCTGCAAACAGATTCTTGGTGTTTGCAACGTTTCTATCATAAGTTGGGAAGATTAACTGCAAGATCTCTTCAAGAAAGGCAATCCCTTGGTCCGAGGCGCGTCTCTACGTGCGTCTTGTGCAGGTAAGTGAACAGCTAGACTCAGGCATCAGCAAACATGGGGTGACAGCTGTCCGCATGCTGTCCTTCACTCATCGTCGTCGTCACCTCTCAACGGTATTCGTTTCACATGCTCGTCGACGTGAAGCCCTCAGTCCAACACTCCTCCTGGTTCTGCTGAGTTGCCGTCATCAGTCGGGGACTCCACTTCGTAGACCCAGTACCACTGCCTGCCGACGACCTGTTGTGACACACCGCACTTCGCCGTTGACGATAATCAAAGATCACGACATTACTGCTATGGCACAGGTGCGTTTCTCGGAATTCGCAAAGCAAGTGCTCAGCTGAAGAGCATCTCAGCTGATCCGCGAAGAGGTGGCATGCTTCGTTGAGGATTTGGCTTGGACTGGATCAGCAAACAAGTTTCGGTCGCTGCATGTCTTCCCGGGATTCTGGAGCATGCTCTCAAGGCTCTTCGTGTGTCAACATGTGTCAACACCATCGTGCCACTGCGATTCCGCAGGGGTTCAGGCCTTCACGGTCATGGTCGAAGCCACAGCCTCTTCCAACGCGTAGATCGTGGTGAACGCCTCGAGCATCGGACGCACGCTTCCCTTCGCCTTCAGCTCTCCTCAGATGCCTGTCTAAGATTTTATCGGCACTGTATCGAAGCAATACACCTCTCCTCAGCCCCTCTATGATCTCATGATCCACCTAGGCCATCGAGAGTAACCTGATTCGAGCTCTTTTGGTGCTGATATGAGCATCACAAGCTCCCGAGCACGAATCTGCGTTTGCAGTGTGCGTTGGGAGGCTGCGTGGAGCCTTGAACAGGCAAGCTGAAGACGTGTGAGAAACAGAGGCTGGCACTTGATACTATTGTTCAGGACCGAACTCCACCTCTGCATGACTGCAGGCACGCCGGCAGTAACGTAGGAGGCTGGCAACTGACCGTCCCTCCAACCAGCTCATGCAAGCAGCTAAGAGCACCGAGACCCCAAGGAAAATCAAGGCGCCAGCGAGGCTGTGTTGGTATGCCCGTGCGGACACTACAGATCCGACATAAAGGGTCGTGACGATTAGAACCATGATAAAAAGGGTCTGCAGATGGTCCAGGTGGCCGGAGCGGCGAGGAGCCAAGACGTCGCAAAGGTAGATCATGAGCAAGTTGGATGCCCAAATAAAGAAAACGTCAAAACCCAGGAGAATCCCAACAGCAAAGGAGAGCAAAGCATCGGAAGGAGCGCCACCCTTCCAGGCTGCCAGAAAGAACTCAGCGCTCAGGCTGAGGACCGGTGTGAGCAGCAGGAGGAGGTATTGGTTCGGAAGCCGCGTGCGAGAAAGCGACTTCTCAAGCTCATATTTCAAGTCCTGACGCACAAAGTCGACGAAAGCCTGTTTGCTCCCGTACCACTTCTCGATGGCAGCAAGGATGAAATCTCCTGGAATCCAATCAGGCCAGCTGGGCCAGGCGTGCTTGACAAGGCCGGTTTACACAAGCACAAAGGCTACAGCCTACAGCAAATGTCTGCTGGATGTCCTATGTGCTGCCGCGGAGCTATCAAATTGCTGCGAACACTTCACGGTATCCAGGTCGAAGTTGTCAAGCTGGTACAGAAGCTGATGCTTCTGTCGAAAATTCATTCTCAAAACGTAGATAGCCACGGGCCAGGCCACAGCGAAAATCAAGAGCAGCACGATCACATTGTCGTAGAAGACATCCCGCGTAAACAAGCAGAGAAAGGAGAACAAATACGAGCATAACATCATTGCCAACACAGCCTGCTCGATAAACAGCGGCCTAAAGGTAATCCTTCCGTCCGGATTCACTTTTTTGTATGCCGCAAGCTCGAAAACGCACCAAAGACCTCAGTGAGCCAAAGTTGCTGCTGGGTAACGTATGCCCTCTACGTTGAACAAACAGACTGTGGGGCCTCGTTTAGGTTATGCAACCAGACACAAATGTTTAGTCCGTTTTCGTTTTGAAGCCCGACGAAGGCACCACACCACAAGTCGCAGAGAGATTGATGATGCGCCGCGGCTGTCATGAAAGGTTCACGCATTTCGGGAGGTGCACCGCTCTACACACCCATAACCATCGCCGGCTCACTGTCTGCTCGTACAACATACATGTCGAGCAATTGTGAACCGTACGTTTTCCTGAATGATGGACTCCAATTCGTGAAACCGGGTTAGACGGTTGGTGACTTTTGGCAGGTTAGTGTGGTCAGATCACAAGCAAATCAGGCAGGCGACGTCTACTGTGTTCTACAGAGTGCATGAAAGCTTTCATGGCAGCCTCTTGGCCGTAACAAGCCAACAAGCCGGGACTACTGCGCTCGCCGCAGCAAAAGAACGCTAGGAGAACCCGGACTGCGTCACGGAGTGACAATTGCCGAAGCAAAGCCCCGACTACGTGACTACCCTAAATCGTTGGCAACATCCACACGCTCTCGCTTGCAGTGGCCACATTAACAGGACTACCCAGATCAGTGCGAAGGGAAGATCCACCGAGACACGAGAGAAGTACGGCGAGCTCCAGAGAATTCGCATCTCAGACGAAATGCTCAGGAATCCTGCAATTCCAAACACACCGCGCTCCATCAAAGTCTTGTCCACCTTCGGTGACTAGTGAGGTTGTCAGTTGTCGATCAGTGCGCAAGAGAATCGGGGCCTACTACAGAAAATGAAGTACTAGAGAAAATAAAGACTTGGTCGCTGTGACGGTTTACCTGGTGAATGCTCGCCACATCAATGAAGCAAGTGTCCGTGCTGCGGCCACACCTTGTAAACAAAGCGAGGGGTCACAACACCCCGAAGGCTACAAGCCAGTCAAAGAAACAACTCGACAAGCGCGCTTCGCTCATCCTGAATCATCTTCCATGACGGAGCAAGACCCTCGCCTACCTACCCTGGCCCTCGTGCCTGTCTGGCCAAAGCGGGGTAGACATCAGCCCAAGCCCCATCGCCAGACAGCTGCAAGTCATGATCCAGAGGCCCATCGGACACACGTCGACGAAGCCCATGATGTTCGCCCGGTATGTCAGCGGCATTGGCAGAACATCCGCCAGGCAAAGAGTGGTGCACAGTGTTGCTGCGAAAAGCCAGGAGGCAAGTCCGTAATGCCAGCCGCATTGGAGGGACAGGGACAGGACTTTCCATCTTCCAGGGCTTCGCCAAGTGTGAGAAACGAATGTCTGAAAATGCGTCACCTTTGTGGACATGTTGTACAGGCTCATGCGGTCTTCGTCTGCCCATGTAGCAGGGTTGTATCTCCAGAGGCGACCGAAGCCCTCAAGCGATTTTCGCAAGGACATGCCACGTGCCACTCCCATGTCGATGTGGGAATACCTCCCCAATGTGTGGCGCTCCGTCTTGCTCATCCCGATTGTCGCCCCTGAACTTCCTCGGGTGGGCAAGTCCGGGATTTCCATCAAGGTGGAATATGTGCAGCTTCGATCAAGTCCGCCAGTCTCAGTATCAACCGCAGCGACATCGCCATCCTTTATGACAGGGAGTTGCTCAAGTTGCCCAAGCTTTGCTTCCGCCTCCACCTGTTCCACGACACCAGGTTCCTCGCCCGGCTTGCAACAAGCCGAAGAAGGGGCGCAGGAGGGTCCAACACCCATGCCTGCTCCCGTCTGCACCTATGTGTTGTGGACTTGCAAACCATGGAACCCCTAACTGTTGAGGTGTTACAGTAAGCCCAAGGTTTGGATGACACTGCAGGAACATTGTTCCAGGTGCAAAAGATGCAATGACTTACTTACTACTCCAGGAGCATGATTGTTGCGCGTCGTCGCGCGGCCAACGATACTAGAACAAGCTTGAGCAGGGTCGTTCGTGTAGACACTTTGGAAGCTTGACGTGACGCTCACTTCTTTGGCATTCTTTGGGAGGAAACTAAACCTTCGTGAAGGTCGTACGAGCTTCCCAGTTTGGGGGCAGTGGCTCGATTGGTCCGCGCCTTTGGAAATTAGCACTTTACACGCAGTCTGCTTGTGACACGGTATGTGGTCGTGCAGGTCCAAATTTTTCACCTAGCGAACAAGGACGCTATGCCATTAAGCTGGTGCAAGGCTGAAGGGTCGGGTCGACATTTGCTGCGATTTAAATTTGATTTCGCCGGCTGAAACAACGAAGCTCCGCCATAACCTGGGACCCTCTTCAACTGCACAAGAAGGCGCAAAAAGTGATCCTTGAAACCCTCGCATCTGGGCCCCGGCAGGAATACAAAGCCCCAGGATGATGATGGTGGGGATGTAGAAGAACAGGTATTCAGCCTGCATCTTCCAAGTACCGCAGGCGAAGGTTACCAGGGTCACTAAGACTTGAGGCCCAAGGCCCAGCATGCCTTCATCAGGAGTTTGTAGTTGGTCCAGATCAAGATGCGCTGGCGCGGATAGAATGGCACATGCTCCTGCCCACAAGTCGGGATAGACCAACGCATCCTTGTGCACTTGCAAGCTGAAGGTGCCTGGTGTGTGAAGTACAGCTCTGAGATTTGCTTGGGCGGATCTTGGGAGACCACCTCGGCGAAACAGCCAGCACAAACAGCGGGCCACACACAGGAGAGTCTGAGTGCACCAAGCCCCCTGCCCAGTTCTGGCCGCGCTCCTGGGCGAAGTGTCCGTTCCCGAAAGAGTCTCGAAACATTCTCAAACGTTCTCATGGGAACAGCAGTCCTTCACAAGCTTCATCCGAGGGAAATGCTCCGTCGGGTCTGGGTCGTGGTAGTCCTGCATACGGCATCGCAGCCACTATCTGATTCATGGAATGCTTTCGCACTGGACGGAATTTCTGTGTTCATCTCGCTCAGCTCTTGCTTTCTGGTGCCCTGAACTAGCTATCCTTCGCTTGCGCATGCGAACCGCAACACAGCTTCACGACATTACTTTCGTGTCCCCTTCCCACCATACCGCCATAATGCGTTGAATCTCCCGCGGTGGAAGAGCCCCGCACCCCGGACCTGAACATTGCTAGACAAGCTGGCCAATTTCTGCGAATGGTAAGCTACATACACACGACCAGAAAAGATAAAGAACACTGACGAGAAAGATACCCTACAGTATAGCTTTCCGGCTCGAGAACCCGCCTCGGCATCCTCCTCTTCTGGCCTTGCACGTGTGACATGACATGGGCGCGGACCACTCTGGGTCAGCACATCTCAGCCGGCCTAGTGCCATCTGGGTTGAGATGTGCTCGGGGATCACCTCCGGATCCAAAGCGGCGGTACGCCTCCGGGTCTGCGGAACGCTCTCAGCTCGGAAGTTCGAAAAGAACAGATACGGCAGCTGGAAGCTCGGAAAATCTTGGGGCTCTGACCATGGCAGGCATCCATTGGCGCGGCCTCTTCGGCTGAGGCCAACCAGTCGGAGCGGAAAACGCTGTGAACTTTCTGAGTTCACCGCTGCACGGCCTTTGCTTCTCCCAGGTTCGCCACGCCTCGAGCATTTCTCTTTCAGCCACGACCATAGGTTGGAGAAGCTCTCTGCGTGCTTTTGCTGTGGCTGCACGTTTTCTGGGATCCGTGCGGCAGGCACTGCGCAAGAGGCCCCGAGACAGCATGGCCTTTGGACAAAGCGCACAGACTGCACGTTTGCTCGGCCAAGTCTGCGACCTCAGCTTTCAAAGCACGAGCTCCGCGCTCAAAGTCAAGCGCTGGCCAAGCAGACGAAATTGGTGCAGCGGCTTGAGTTTGCCACGGCTGCGTGCAGGCAATATCAGGCAATCACTCAATCAATCGATCGATCAATCAATCAATCAAATGCCCGAATGCACGGCACATGCCAGTGATTGCAATAGTTACAATTACGTCATGAATCCTTTTGATTCTTGCGATACTCTCGCCACTCCTCCCGCAAAAGACTTGAGCTCATGACTGGGAATAAGCAAGCATCCCTCGTTCTGGGGGTCGAGATGGCTTTGAACTGCGAGCTCTTGACTTAACATTTGCCACAAAGCTGGGCCAAGGAGCGCCTCGCCTTTGGACTGGCGCCCAAGACCTACAATCAGCGACAAGCTCCCATCGGCTCTGAGACCCAGCTTGCGGCGCTCCGCTCGCTCCGCATGGCGAGCGGAAGCGCCGGAAGCGCTCAGCGCCACATCCAACAAAGCCACGCGCACGGCGAGCTTTGCGAGCTCGACGGTCTTGCCATGCAAGTCGAGTCCTCGGGACTCAGCAGTCAAACCAAGCACGGCATTCTCTCTGTGCAGTGCCACGGCTGCTGCCATCTCGCCCGACATCACCATGGCATCTAGCAGCTTGTCCCAGATTCCCGCGTCAGGTGCCAAACCATCCTCCTGCATATCCTCGACCAACTTAAGTGCGTGCTGCCACTGGCTAGAACGGCTGCAAGACGAGATTGCCGCATCGAAGCAGAGAAGCTGCTCAGAAGCCCGCGACGGCCTGGGGCGACAGTTAACGCCAGCAACGGCAGTAAGCAGACAAGATGAGGCGAGAATTCGATCAGCACTGTGAGATAGGCAGGAAATAGAAATCGTGTATTTCTTTCGGGGGGTGTTCAGTTCGGTCTGCGCAGACACATGCCACCCGGCCAAGCCTGCTTTGACTGTCCGCATCCGCCTGGCGGACGCCGGCCTCGAGGGGCCCGGGCCTTGGGTCCCTTGGCGATGGCATGCCCACATCATCCTTCCGCTTGCAAAAGCTGCGGCCGCCGCCTGGCGATGGACCAAACAAGCACGGCGAGAGTCGCAGTTCACACCGAAATGCCGCGAAGATCCACGAACTCGCGTCCCGTGTCCCATCCCAGCCCGCCTGCCGGGCACCGGTCTCCAAAGAGTTCCGTCCACCTCGCAGTGGGCAACAGATCTAGATGGTATCAAAATAGCAACAGCAGCCTGGTCTTCCAAATGAAAGTTTACTTATCCAGCAAGGTAGGAGAGCAGAGAGGTTTGCACACGGGGTTTCGGAAACGAATGCAACAGCAGACAACCTGATTAGTTGCCAGAAAGGGACAGTGTGTCGCATCGCGAACCCCGTGCTTAGAAGTGTGCTTGTTTGCGTTGCACAACATTGCATGGGACGCGTGTATTTTGCTTTCTTCGTGTGTATGTGTGCGTGTGTGTCTTTTTTCGCTGGAGGTTCTGCAGAACCTCCTCTCGTTAAAGCTTAACTTGGATCTCAGGTAAGAGGGCTGGTCCAGACTTTCGCCGAAACCAAGTCTGGGGGGGGCGGCACAATCTTTGAAAAGCCACTCCTAAAATTAGCCTTGCTGCACATCCTGAGAACTAAAAAGCAGCCAGCCGACCACCAAAGCGCACAAGTGCCGGATAGTGTTCACGTGAGTGGTCTTGTTCCAGAGGCTTTGGTCGTGGGCAAACTCTGGACTGAGCCTGCGAGCAACTTGAACTTCTCCAGTTCAGCTCAGCAGACCCGTTGCGATGATCCGTCCCAAGCACGCGTTAAGCCTGTGGCTTAAGCGACGAGCAAAAATTGGTGACACTGGTCGAGCGGAGGATACAGCTTACATTCCTCAGTCTCTGATGTCTTCCAGACCTCGGCCAAACTCCGGTGATCATGGCGTGACCCGTGTTTTCGCTTCATACAGTGCAGCTGGACCACAGATGTCCATAGCCCGATGGGAGAAGAGGTCCTCAGAACAACACACTGATCTCTCTAAACCGATGCTTCCATGCTCCGAATTGCCACGCACGAACTCGCACGACCGCCGTCGTTCTGCCAGGCATCCCTGGGATCATCGGAGCCCTGCTTCTTCAGGTCTTCCCTGAGGCCATCCTGCAGTCTCAAGGGGCATCGGCCCAAGACGGAATGCCAGGAACATGGAGAGTGACAGAGAAGGATTCGGTTGTGTAAACCGATCAGATCGGATCGAGGCCTCCAACTCCTGAAGAGCTCTTTCCTGCTCCTGGCCGCAGCAAACACTCGGAGCCTTGTCGCATGCGGAAGACCGTTACTGGGTCACCGCACGCCCAGCGCAGCGCCAACACGAAGCGCAGTCGCAGAAGGCGCCTCCCGCAGAGCAGCAGAGCACTCGGCTCGGGGGCCAAATCTCTCGCTGCGCTGGGGGCATTTCCGGCGGCCTCGCCGGCCTCGGCCTCGGCCTCCGCCTCTGTTTTCGCTGGCTCAGAGCTCTCGCCGGGGGGCCTCGGCCAAAACGCGCAGCTCCTCCTTTTTTCGGCTCTGCCGGTCCGGTCTCTGCGACCTCCGGTCCGGTCCGGCGGTCCGGGGGCTAGGCGACTGCTCTTGGACCTCACTCAGGCCGGTCGTCGAGTAAACTTCATTCTGAGCACAAGAAAGGCACCCGATGTCCTGGCAGTCCCACCTCGCGGGTGACAGCTACATCTTCCGCCGTTTCGATTTCAGGCCTCATGCGAGATGCTGCAGTCTGCAGTACATCAGGTGCGGCGTCCGCACTTCGACGTTTTCAGACGAGATGAAGCGAGAGACGGATGTGTCAGCTGAGGTGCTCGGGCTCGGGTCCCAGAACCTCTGCCAAATCCAGGTCCTGTACAGACCGGCTGCAGGAGTTCCCTTCAACAGATCTACAGGGGCGTTCCTGCTTCGAGCCGCTTGGACCCGAACTGTACGAGGCGCAGCTTAGCAATTCAGCGAAAGCCAGCTTAAAATGTCCTCCACCTGGACAGGATATGCAGCGGCTTCGCAAAGAGATGCTGCCTCACGGGCCAAAGTCGAAACAGGATATTTCGATCGGCCGAGGTATGCGTGCGTCCTTTGCTTCGCGGTCAGGCTAGGTGTCAGTGGGCTGCGGTTGGCTACGTCCGCATCCAGACGAACTGTCTCAGTGATCTGCTTCTACTTACAGGTCGTGAAAAAGGAACTGGTACGCCTGGCTTTAAACCCTTCCATTCCACTTTCTCAACCCCACAGGGAATTTCCGGCAAACCCAACGGTAGAATCGTGGAACTTCTCGCTCCCGGCCATGTTGCTCCGCTCGTGGCGTCCATTCACACCGAATGGTGCTCTTGCAGATTGGTTGGGTTTCCAAGCAATCTGTCCTGACTCCTGCGCCCGAGCCTGCCAAATCCCACGATGCGACTGTTATGAGGGGGGGGGGCCTTGCATTGCTTGCATGGTAACAGTGTAAGAAGATGGCTCCGAGCACAGCTGGCTGAAAGACCGCTTTGCAGCAAGCAGCAGACATCAGCGAGCGCTGTTAACCCAAGCATAGCAGCAGGAACACACCCGGTGCCCGGCTTGACCCCCGCTCAACCGCTCATTCCGCACGGGATGCCAATCATGTCGAAAACAGCAGGTGCTCCGCAGACTATGGTCCAGGCCATGCTCGTATACACGCTCGTTTTGAGCACGGCGGCTGCAAAAAGGTCCCAGCCCTTGATCTCTTGCCTGCAGTCTTCCACCTCACTGCGCGGTACCGGCTTTGCTGGGTTCGGCTCCAAGCCGATCAGGCGCAAGAGCGTCGTGAAGCCGCTCTTCAGCACCACCCGCGCCAGCAGGAGGATCGCATAACCAATGATAATCCGCAGCACGGCCGCGGCCGCGCTGCTCTGTCCGAAGGTCTCACTGCTGAATGCGCTTGCTCCACCACGGCGCTCTACCTCCATGCGAAAGCCGACAGCACAGCCGAGAATGAGGCCGCAACAAGTGCAGTTCTGCAGGAAAGTCGGCGTCATTGGCCGCGGCTGCGGATTCCTCATTCCGGGATCCAATTCTCTCCCCTCCCTTCTTCACTATTGATGTTGGTGCGAATCACTGCTAATCAATGGATGCTAATTGCCAATCACACACAAGTATCAATACCAACACGGACGATGCAAAGGCCAGAAGAAGGAAGCCCACATGGGGAGTTCCCAACATGAAGGCATCGAAGGCGTCACAGAGGTTGTATGCCACGAGAGCCACTACCAGCCCGAGGATCATGCCTGCCTTCACATCCATAGGAGAATGCACCCCAAGATACAATCGGCCGAAGCTGATGGAGAATATCCAGCAACCAGAAAGAAGCCCCAGCACAGTGCCAGAGATCCCAAGCCGATGATGAAAGCAGTAGAGCACCGTGAAAAGCGAGTTGCTGACCTAAGTACGCAGCTTGCGCTTGATCTGATTTCAACCCGCAAGTGCCTCAGATTGAAGACTCTTGAGACTGCACAGATCCCGTAGCCCCTCCTTCCGAGCGATTATCAGGTGTTGTTTGCCGTGTCATTGCATCCAAAGCCGCTGAGTTCATCGCGTGAGTAGAAGGAAACCCAAAGTCGCGGCAAGCCGTGGAGTCGATGTGGGAAGCGCTTGAAGGCACCCAGACCTCGAAGCTCGAAGCCACAGGACAGAGCAAACCATCTGACAGCTTCCCACCTTGGAGTTGACATTCCGCGGTCGAGGGAGCCGGAACACGTCCTCGAGGCCACACAGGGCTCGAGCTGCCCAGCCATCTTGACTTCACGCACGAATTATCCCGTAGCCGCAATGGCTGATGCGGGCCTTTAGCAGGTTGCCCCAGACGAGACCAAAGCAGACCACATATGTCATATGGCCTCAGATGATCTCGGACAACAAAGGCTTGCGCCGGCGTGTGTCGCCTGTTACCGCGGCCTTGACCCTTGCAGCTTCGAATCAGACAAGGCACGCGCAAATCTATAGTCGCCACACCAGAACAGAAGTGGCAACAAGAGCAGGTAAAACTCCTCTTCGGCGAAGAAGGATGCAATCGGAAATACGTGGTCCAACACCTTGCAACCTGAGAAAGCGCTGCACAAACTAACACTTTCGGTCAGATTCCTGGCAGTGAGAAGGATGCTGAGCTTACTTACTTGGGCATACAAGTGAATTCTGCAAAAAATACAGGTCCAAGCCGCGAAAGCTTTCCTGAAGTCGATGCACGCTCTGAGCACCCTCCTGAGGCAGCTTGGAAATTGATACCACCCGACGCAGAGCAAACTCGGCTCATTCGGCTCGGCTGACGGAAGAAAGAACAACACAGAAACACGGTCAGAAAATGGGTGGATTGTCATTTCAATCCCTTGTTCCTTCCTTCCTTCTTCCTTCCTTCCCTCCTCCCCGCCTTCCTTCCTGCCCTTCTTCCTTCCTTTGTTCCTGTCTTCCTTCCTACGACCTTCACGGCTTAAAGGAAAAGAAGGACCAAAAACAAAAGGCCAAAACATGAGCCCTCCTTAGATAAACTAACGAGCTCCTTGACCCTCTCGTGCTTGCGGGCACGACTGCTCTCCACGTTTGCGTCCATGTGGAGCCAAGCTATCGGCAGCGCCACCGATAAAGCAAAGAGTTCCTGAGCTAATTACCAGGCACTTCGACACGCCCTTTGCACCCGGGCCATCCTACGTCCTAGGGAATCCTTGCTTGGCTCTTACATGACCCCCGTGCTCGATCAAGGCTCTCTCGCTCGCAGCAGGGCGGCATCGACACCTGGAAATCAGGATGTGATGCGCCTGCTGGCACCTACTGGAGCTTCACTAGAGGCGGCTATGACAGGCGACTGACATGATTGGGTTGCCGGCTGGGCGAGATGAAGAGCTCGTCCTCCACCCTCAGCACATCCAGGGGCGGCGAAACCAGCTCCTCCTTCTGTCGCTTGCTAGGCGTCTCCTGCAATGGCATGAAAAACTGCAGGGCCTCAAGGTTCGGAAATTCGGGAGCTGTCAACAGCCTTGGAGGTTTCCGGGGCCGGCCTTGTTGCAGATGTCGATTGCATGCCCTACCTGCTTCAGATGAACCAGATCTTCCGCAGCACCGCCCTGCATTGAGCGCACGCTGAAGGAGGCTTGTGCACATCTCCGGCTGGCCTCTTGGCCTTGATCCGAAAGTGTCCAACGCAGCATTGAGACGCGGCAAGATGCTCAAGAGACGTTCGGATCTCCGATCTGCACCCCAAGACCCAACTCCGTTCGATAAGGCCACTCTGGTCCGGACCTCTGCAGATTCCGGCTGAGGCGAGCCCTGCGGGTTTGACAAAGAACTGGAGCTGGCATGTGCTGTCATAAAACTGCGCTGAACGACCGATGACAAAGCCCTTTCTTGTTTCCTGAATGCAAGGAAAACAACAACTCTGAAACGTTTGTTTGCCATCCTGCAGACTCGTCGATGTTTTTCTGCTTCTCCACAACGAGTCCAAAACAATGCGGTGAACGTGAAACCGGCTTAGGCAATGCTGGTGTCTTCAGTTGTGCAGCGGTGCACTGCGGCTGTGTTGCCGAATGACGAGGTGGCAGTCCGCTCGGGGGCCTAGAGCCTTGCAGGGCCTCTCTCGTTCATCGAGAGAGCAGCCTTCCGAATTCCGAATTGATGAATAAGGTGGTACAGGGGGGTCCCCGCTGCTGGCGCCTAGATCCAATATCAGAGGCAAGGGTCCCCTAAATTTTGTTTTTGACCCCAAACCACTGACATCTTCAAACAACAACTCCTTCAATCTTCAAATACTCGCGTATATTGAAAAAGAAACATCGTAAATCTCTGAAGCGCCGCCCGATTACAGAAACGAACGCAGCCCTGCAGCACGCCCTGGCCTTTCTCCGGGTCAACAGGTGCAGGGCCGCTGCTAGCAGCCAGACCTCGGCAATCGGCTTTACGCGGGTGGAGCACTCCACTGCAGGACAAAAAAGAAGCTATCTGTGCTGACAACACAAAGCACCTGCCCACCGATGTCATGACAACGATGTGCCAGCAAGTGCCGCGCGGTTCCAGTCCCGCCGACGAATGCCGGAAGAGCAGCATACCATACGAAGGAGGTCATATGATCGGGGCTCGAATCTTCCGTGTCTGTTGTCAACTCTCATTTGGTCGGACATGCTTTGGAGGCCCTGCATGGCTCCCGGCACTAGCCGTCGGTCGCCCATTGATGCGATGCCAACTACCAGTACATACTGAGCCAAGAAGAGCAAGTCAGAGGTTGAACATGCTCTGGGTGTAATCACGACATGCCCCCGCGGCCCCAACTTCGCAGAACCCGTGCCTAGGCCATGGCGTCACTGGCCTGGGCGCTTCGATGGGAAAAACCCTGTCTGATCCGTCTCTGAGCTCCAAAATGCTCCAAATAAATGTCGCCCTGAGCAAGTTGGCAACTTGTAGACTAGACAGCTAGACTGGGCTAGGCCTAAGCCGTCACCGGGTCGCGTGCGTCGACAGTGCGGACACACGTCTGCGGCAGGCTGCACTCCGCACTGCGACACAACTCATCGAATCTAATCGGTTCGTTGCGTGGCTTTCAGCCCTCGTGGCTACGTCTTCAAAGCTGCGATGCGGAATGGTGGTGCGGGAGAGGGAGGCTACGTGAAAATGGCGGAGGCCTGTGATTGCGTGCTGTTTTAGCCATGGCTGAGCACCCAAGGGCAGAAATCCCAGAAACCTCGGGCGACCAGGCTGGAGCCGATGCACTGACGCAGAGGAGCTAACAGACCACCCATGACCACAGGAAAACACGCCATAACTTGCAGTGCAAATGAAATCAAGTCAGCTCTTTGATGAGGTGTCAACGAGGCCAAAGAGCGACTGTTCCAGGCGGGTTCACACCGGTCCAAATGTCTTCAAAATGGCCCCTGGCGATACCTGAAGCTTCTCCCCTACCTCACTTGCCTACTGCAGTTCTGGAAGCCAGCAAACTTCGAGTCTACTCACGTCGAATATCCTTGCAACAGGGCCAGGGATGGCCAAAAGGCGTGAGCCTTGGCGTGAAACCCTGCGGATCCTTGGGCACCCGTTCAAAGAGGATGGAAGCTTCACAGAGACATGATTTGCTGCTACAAGTAAGTTGCTTCGCTTGACTGCCATCCCGGTCCCATCTGAGGAGGAGGGGCACCCGGGACTGTGGCGGCAACCTCCATCTACAGCCAATGGGCATTTTCCTACCTCGTAATTACGAGCCTATCAAGCTCACCAGCTGCACATGGAGGCGTTTTGTGAGCCTTTCACACTGGCTCGACCTTGCAATGGCAACCCTGCCGATCCACTTTAAGCGGAGAGACGGTGAGATTCCTGCACACTTGCAAAGTGTCTGCTTCGGCATTGGCTCAGCGTCCCCAGGTCACTAAAGCCGCCCGGTACTGAGCGAATTGGAACTCTTATGGGAGTGCAGCCTGCTTCTACTACCCTCGGACACGTGGCTTGCATGGCCGGCAAAGGTTCACCTTAGGCACAGGTTCACCTTCACCCCTGCGAGCGGCCTGCAGTGACTCGGGTGCATGTGTCGAGAATGGAACAGCGTAAGCACTGGAACCCTCCAGCACAAGCATTCTTAAAGAGAACATTGCGTGACTGCACCCGAACCCTCCGTGCGCACCCGCGATGGCCAGGACTTGACACAGTGGATCCGGCGTTACTGCAAAGTCCTCGGTTCACTCCCTAGAACCCGGTGAGAGTATTTCGGAAGTATAAGGTCAAGACTGCAACTGTTGCAGGATTGATGCACAGCAACTCAGGTCCGCAGGACCTACACCGTCCGTAAAGAGATGCTCTGCATCGGTGCTTTAGCAATGCTTTGCATTGCCTGATGGTATGCAAGCTCGTGCAGTACACGTGGGTTAGAGTTTGTTGTCGAGGCGAAGCCGGGGTCCATTGCTGAGGCCTTACTCGGCAAGCACGGCTTGCTCACCAGGGCCCCTCACGCGACCCTTGATGTCACTGTTTGTGACTCTCGCGCAGGAAACCTTCCAGGAAGCATGTGATGCTCAAAATCTTCCGATAGGGGAACCAAGAGATGGAGATATGGAGATGGCAAACACTTCACTGAAAGCTTCAACACTTCGGCCCGGCACCCAAGTCGAGGATTTGGAACTTCTGGCCGTTTCTCACAAACCTCAGTTTCGCAAGCTTCGAGTGGAAGGCACTAGCCAAGGTCGGGTAGACTTTGGTGATTGGTGGGTAGATGAACTGCTGCGAACATCCAGAGACAACCTTTGAAACCCTGTGGCTGCGACTGACCCTTGGCGCTGCAGAACATCATGTCCGGCAAAACCTTTTGCTGCACCTAGTCTAAAACGGCAAACCCGGGAGTGGCACTTGTTGAGCTTTCTGTGAGAAGCCCGCTCCACGAAAGCCTTGCAGGCCGTGACGGATGCTCTCTGAGGCTTTGCGAAGCGGCTTCGATACGACCTTTAGCATGCAAAGGAACTGCAGTCAAGGAGAGACCTGACCGTCTTTTATCGGCCTCGGTCTATCTGGCTGCAGTGAATTAAACGGCAACCCAGAGACACCGGCCTCGCTCTCATTGTGCTTGGTGACGAGCCACAGCTCTCCTGTACTCAGATGCACTGTTCCAGGCAAAATGACAAACTGGCAGCGACAACGTCGCACGTCGGACAACCGCTTTGTACGATGTCTGAATTCTACCCTTCTGCAGGTCCCTGTTGAAGCAGCAGGAAACGAGCTGCCTTTCGACACGTCGAGAATCTCCGCGACTTTCAAGCCCTGAGTCAAAGAGTAGGGCACAAACTCCTCCTGGCTACTCAACCCTGAACCCTCCAAGTCCTTGTCCACAAGCCTTCGCTGTAAATTTCAACATGACAAGACTCTGAAAGGACCTTCCTACGGAAGCCCAGAGAGGGACCCCAACAACCACATGTACGATGCAACGTGGCAGGCATACAACGATTTCTTTGTTGGCAGGTTCACGAGCTTCAGCAGCTTCAAGCGGAGTCGGCCTTGACTGTGTCAATGCGGACGTGCACAGAGGTCGCCACAGCGGCGGCGGACTGGCCACAAGCGCACACGTCCATGTAGATAGCTATCTATACATATATATATATATGTATGTATATACGTACATGTGTACATACTTACATACAGACATACAGGCTTGCAAGCAAACAAACACACAAACATAAATACATACATAATTCACATCATCATACATACATACGTACATACATACACTTTGGCTCGGTACGGGCGACTGCAAAGAACATGTGACGTGACCGACGACGAAAAGACAGAAGAATAGGATGCGATATGAAAACGCTTTTGGGGTGCATAAGCATGCCAGACAGCAGGAATTGCATGCAGAAAGAACGATCCGCAAGGGTAGGGTTCTGGCACACCCCCGGTGTGCCAGACACAAAGAAATGGCACACCACATAAAACGAGAAGAGTGCATCTCCCAGCTGCCCTCGTCGAGGCCCAGGGGATGCGTGCAGGTACGTTTTCCTGCAGTGCAGAGGGGAGCTTCGTTGGACAAAGCCCCTCCGCACTGCCTCTATCCCCTTCCAGTAATTCCATCTTGCGTGGCCATTTTAGGTTGACAGTTGACCGGTTGGGGTTCATTGTTTTATCTGTGCACGGGCGGCAAGCCAGCTCCGCGCCGAGGCCCTGCGCAGGTCCAAGCATGCTAGTCACGAGGCAAGCCCGCTCATTCGGGAAGTCCGAAGCGGTGGCCTCGGCAAGGGTGCGAAACTGAGGGACCTCAGGCAGGGTCCTTTGGCTAAAAGCTGTAAGGATGCTGTAAGGCGTCCCGAGCACGCTTGTGTGAATCACGACCTCTGGGCCTCGTCAAAACTTCAGGGAGTACAGCCACGGTGTGGCAGGAAGCTCCGGCACGCATGGCACGCCTGAGGCGCCAGTCGTCGCACTGAATGCGTCCGATGTCAGGTCCAAATGACGCTGCATGTTCAAGCATCTTACGTCTCCACGCTTCACCAACCGTGCGCTTGGCAGCGCAGCCTCAAGCTCGCGCGTCGAAGCGTTGGGAGGATCGGACAGGAACCCCGAGACAGCAGCCGACGTGCAAAGAAAGATGGGAGTTCCGCTTTGCTCCTGAGCTTCGTCCGAGGAGCCGCAGCCACCACGTGGGTTTAGGGTTACTCTCTTCTTGTGCTTAGCACGGCTAGCCCCTGACCGTAACGCCGTAACTCCAATCACAGTGAACTCATGAGAGACCTAAGGCTCGCCGGAGGTGTTGCGCAACCTCCTTCTTCCTAGGCCGGTCACTCCCCCCGTGCCCCTGCAGACAGCTTAGTCAGGCGTGTACACACGCGCACACACACACACACGTTTGAAGAAAAAAATATGCTCAGCTGGCAAATAGAATGCCGAGAGCGGAGGGAACAACAACTTTACAGCTTCTCCCTCGTACGGGCGGAAAGCCTCTGGCCAGAGCTCCCGTGAGCAGCGGTAGATCTCCGCCAATATCCGCAAACCTCAGCAGGTCGCCAAAGCTGCAACTTCCCAGTTCCAACAAATGCCATGGGCCTGTCCGACCATCCGATTTCTTCTTTGTAGTTCAAAGCTGATGTAAGCACGTCGACCATTTCAACTGGATGAATGGAGCCTACAAGCAACACGGCCCAGGCTGAAACAGAAGCTTGCTGAGCTCTTGGCGTAGCACTGCCGAGTCCGAACCTGGGTCACAGTGGATGGCGTGAGTCATGAGCCAGCCTCAAATAAAAACCACAGCTAGAGTAAGACTTCCGCCTAAGGCTTGCAGGAATGCTGGGCCGTAGTAGATGACGAAGGCCGGTCCGGCCTTGCATCGGCACCAAGCTCACTGCAATGTAGGCCCCTTGGCCGTCTGCTTTTCTGCCTTCTCCTTCTTCTCTCAGAATGTGGGTTCGCAGAATTGGCCGCAGGTGGCTGGATCATGGTGCACCCTACACAGCAGCTGCGATCCAACAATATCCCCGCGCGCGCAAAGGATGTGGGTGGAAATTCGGCCGCAAGCCGGTTTCGACAGGATCTCCTTGGGCACCAAGGTTGGAGAGAAGGACTGGCCTGGCCAAACAGAGCGCGTAGTTGACGCGAAGAATGCCTCGTCTCTGCTGCAGCTGCTTCTCGGACGGAAGCGCCTGCACAGCCCGTTCGCGACATCTCCACACTCAAGACTTCCTTGTCCTGCAGAAGTTACAATTCTTGCAGGCTGGGCCTGCGGACAAAGTAGTCCCCACGATGTATGAAGTGTACATATTATGCAAGGCCTGCGGATGCTTTTAAATGCAGCAAGCCTTGCAAGTGAGGACGGTATTTACGCGTGTCCCGACTCCAACGTTCTTTCCGGAGGTTTCCAAGATGTCCTCCTGTGGCAACTCGAGGTTGAAGGCGTCCACCACCGTTCGCCCGTTTGCCTCACTCGACACTCCAGCCGACTCTGCTACGGTCCACAAGTTTGCACAGACCCCGCGACTCTTGCTCTCAGCAACAAGAGCAACTGCCCTACCAGCACGGGACCTTTCGGGAATTGCTGAATGGATCGTTGGGGGCTGGAGGCTGAGTCTGTGAGCGGCTAGTGCGCTCCGGCAGTGCACCTACAGCGGAGAACCTCTGAGAATTGGTAGTTCTGCTGCCTATATTCTAAGTGCGTGAGTGCGCAGGGCCAACATCCAACAGAAGCACACCCGCTGCCTGTGCCATGCAGAGGAGGCGCATGGCGGCGATGGCATGAGGGCCTTTGACTGGCAAAATGTCGGCACACGTTACGCGATCTACCGTTCATGCAGAGGCAGAAACGGGAAGAATACCTTCTCAACGGAAGCTTTAGGTTCCAGAGTGCTGCATGGCCTCCCTAGAATTGATTGGCAGCTTGGAAAATGGACCCGAAGCTTGGAATTCCATTGCAGGCCCGCCCGCCTTCTGGAGGCTCTTTCAAGGATGGCACGTGATCAGTCCACCGGTACTTGAGGTATCTCTCCATGACCTCCAAGTTACGTGAAGCTTGCAGCAACGGCAAAGTGCAAAGCCGTTTGCTTCGACACACGGCACTTACGGGCCGCACTTTTCCTTCCGCCTTAGCAGCTCTTGCACGTGTAACAGGCGGTCTCAATGCTTTTTCCCAGCCCGAAAGGGGCCGAGTTCCAAAGCAGCTGGCCATGAAAGGACTCGTGTGTGTCCTGTCTAGGCCTGCCCTCCCTCCTGGTCCGAGGTCCACAGGGTCAAGTTGTCCCTCAACCTTTGCTGCTAAACCCTGCACCGACATGGCTTCGTGACTTGCCGGGCCATTGCATGCAAAACTCATGCATTGTTCTTGCGAGCACAGCAGCAGCTGCATGATGAGGGTTGAGTCCTTGTAGGAGTCCTCTGCAACGTTGTCCAGCTCGGCGATGGCGTCCTCAAAAGCCGTGCGTGCCATCTTGCAGGCATCGTCTGGATTGCCCAGCACCTGGCTGCATTCAGCACCCCGAGCGGGAGATGCGTCATTTTTGTGGACACTGCAAAGTCCCTACGAGCGCCAAGACGCCTCGTACATGAACACCGAGTAGTTCAGCGCCAAGCCAAGGCGAATTGGGTGGGTCACGGCTAGATCCTTCTTCGCGATGTCCTGGTCCGCACGGGAACACTTACAAGGGCTTTGCAATATCCTGACTGGGAACGTACGAACCCTTCTGTCCCAATGTGTCCTCAGCTTCCTGGTAAGCCTGGCGGGCCTTCTCTGCTGCACTGCCTTTGGCATCACCGTCGCGGAATTCTGCGATGTAGCCTTGGTTCACAGGTTGCTCCTCTGTTATTTTTGTGAGCCTTGGGTTTCCGATCGAAAAGACTAGATTTCGCAGTGCTTGAGTGGCGGTAGTAGTCGGCCTTCATCTTCTGGTAGAAGACCTTGGATTCACCGGAGCTGGCTTTCGCGATCAGCTGGCCGTCCAAAAGCGCGAGGATGGTGTCGCAGATCTTCTGGAGTTCGTCCTCAACCTCGGAAGTATTTGCTGCTCTCTCGTCTACAATCCACTCAGTCTACTCGTACTCTACCATTGCAACCTTTTGACAACCTCGGGAAGCTGATGTGGAATCAACTCTCACGCCAATGTGACATTGCACGGCTAGGACCGGCTAGGACGGTTATGGTCTCCAGGACTAAGACGCGCTCAATTTAACCACTCTGCACCAAAGTAGGAACGGCCATTGCCATGTACACTCGGGAACCTTTTTGCAGTACTCCTTGGCGTAGGCAGCATTGTCGGTGTTGCCTTTCGTGGTCTCCTTCCTCACAGCACAGACGAGCGTTCTCAAGAGAAGCCTGCCTTGGCAGGCGCTGCAAAATGTCATGGCATGCTGAAGCAGCCCATAGGTATAACAGGTATCAAACCTTGCCCAGGTGCTGCATCACACTGGTGATGATACGCCAGGCAGCACGACGAGATCCAACGGTGTTCTTGTACGCCACGGAGAGCAGGTTACGCTCCTCGACGGAAAGCTCAGCAGGGTCGCTGCCCACGTTCTTCATGTGCTCGGCCATCTCGTCATAGCGCTCTGCCTGCTCCGCCAGCTTGGCCTCTGAGTAAAACGCTAAAGCTGTGTCACAGCTTTGGGCCACAACCTAATTAGATCTGGTTAGCATGCTAATCTCTGAAAGGGCCCCTACTATATCAGTGGGTACGAGTAAGATTTTCTGTTACCAAGTTCGACCATGTGGTACACGAAATGCATGGGAACTGCTTGCAACCCTCGGCAATCATTCCTTCGGGGACAAGAATTGACAATACATGCCGCAGAATGCTAGGCAGGCGGCGAAGTAAACAGACTTATCGCGAGGTGCGGCCATCGCTGCGGAAGGACCAAGACAGGTCGGCAAAGCAGTTGGTCAGGGCTCTTTTGCTTCGAGGCTTGAGCAAAGTCGGAGGTGGGGTTGGAGTGGCGCTGCAGGAAGACTGCAGCATCACGGCACCAAAACGTGCAAAGGCCAGCTCAGCTACAGGAGCACGAGAAATCCCTCGCTGTCAGCATGTTTCTTCCCGCCTGCGTCTCCGTTGAGGATGTGATGCCCTCGATGAGCTTGAAAGACTGCAGAAAACTGTTCAACACCTGGGCTCGCTTCAGACTTCGGCTTCTGTTCAAGTCTACACATCTGCTCTGTCGAATTTGTGTTTGCGTCGATCCCAGGTCTATGATCTTAGGGGTGAGGCGTGCAGAGGGAACTTGATCACAAACTTCTCGCAGCCGCCGAGCGGTGTTGGCTCAGCACCGGCCTTGGAACTTCGAGGCCGAGCAGGCGGTTGAGCGGGCGGTTCGGTGGGCCGGGCGTCCCACCAAGTCGGTAAGCCAATGCACAAAATAAAGAGCCACATCTCTCGCCCCGGCGTGTAACCTTGCAATGCAAAAAACGTCTCAGAGCATGCAAGCTACACGGCGGCCCGGGGCTCCGGGGCTCCGGGCCGCCGATCCTTGGCGATGGCTTCGCGAAACTTCGTGAAGATGGCTCCTGGTGGGGCCTTGCGAAACTCCGTCTCTGGGCCGCTCAGGCCCGAAAAGGCCTTTCGAATCCCGAAACAGTCCGAAAAGGCGGCCTCTGCCTGCACCAGCCAACCTCACCGTGCTGTCGACTGGACTGGACTGGGCTTTCAGGATGACGTCTGAGATGCCGGCCGTGGTTGAAGCAAAGATTGCACCTGAAGCGGCTCGGATCTTCCCGGGGCACTGCTGCACAGCAGAGACTTCTGACTACTTAGATATGATGCTTGGCAGGGCCAGGGCCCCCGGCTGTGTGAACTGCACCGACTGACGCTCCGCCGGGTCAAGCTCTTTGAAGGAGGGCAGCAACTCCGTGTAGTGGTCCTTTCGAGAATCACGGCAGTGAGCAGGGACAGCTACTAGGGCCGCAAGGGCGTGATCGCTGTCTCACAGGGAGCAGGTCGAGGGTCCAGGATATAGCACAAGGCGGTGTCGTGGTCACCGATCACGTCACCCGCTGCATAGCCTCGCCCACATAGCCACACCCCAATTTCCATGCCCGCAAAGAGTATACAGTATACCCGTGTACCCGTGCATTTATCGGATCAATCTCCGGCCCTCTGAGTTCCCGTGCCATGATAGCCGTGGTGCTCCTGCTGTACCTTCCGCCACTCCAAGACTGCCATCGGATGCACCCTTCCTTCCCTTTCGCATTCCCTTCCGCACCGTCGGCAGCAAGTTCTCCATCTTCATGATGTCGTGGATCGCGGTCAAAGCCTAAGACATGAGGGTACCGTGCAGCCACGTCTGCGGCTCTTGCACAGAACTTCCGTGCTTCCAGGATCTTGCAAGTAAGGCGACTCTCAAACAAAACTGACCTTACTGAGGCCCATGCCAGCAGTGAGACCATTCGTGTCTCCTGCACTTTGTAAGCTGTCCTGATAGCACTTGCGACTCGTCGAGTCACAGACTGCATCAAAACACTCTCGTGTTCTGCTCATCGCATTGCACTGTCTGCCTGTCGTCGCCTATACACAACTCATCCACGACAAGATATCCCCCCCTTTCCCGCATGACGAACCTTGATCCAGCAGTCGTCTCCTGCAACAAGCCGGCCTCAAAGCAACCACATGTAGCGCAGTCGCCAGGCGGCATGTGAAAACAGGCGGAAAGCGGCTAGGTTCATTGAACTGCAACAGCATCGTGACGACGAAAGTCAGGTTAGGTATCCCCCGACCAGAGCTCTAAGCGATTCAGCACATCGCCCAGCCAATCTCCCGTCACACGACATAATCCAGCCGAAAGCCGTCTTGCAGAAAGGCTAGTAGATTCACGATCCAGCGCGAGTGCACAAAGGACACACGGCTACACTTGCGACATGTGTACAGACCCAAGCAAGCCGAAGGTTGCCCCAAACTGTGCTGCCCGAGAAGGCATGTGTCATTGTTTCTTAGGAGTGCAATGATATAATCTGGTTTTGAGGCCACCGCACCTCTTCAACCGAACGTCCAAATTTGCGCTGGATCGACAAAAACACGTGAGGCATTCTTGGCCAGCGAGCATCCACCATGAGTCGGCGGAAGAAGCCCCACCTGTGGACAGTGCGCACACGGTGTCTCAATTTGTTTGATTCCACCTACAGCTTCCATCTGTCGTGCAAGATCTTTCCTGCAACTGACCACGGGATGGCAGAATCTCGTGCGCTTCTCGGGAGCGCGCTGGGCATTGTTGAAGAATGCCAGGCGGCGATCAACCTTGTAGAAGCCTCAGCCGGCAAAGCATGAACGCGTTTGTAAGAAACCCGCCCGGAACGGCAAAGCCATGCCGGCTGTTTCGAAAGATGTGTAGAAAGGACTTGAGCCGCAAACGGACTAACCCGGCTCCACTTGGCCACGGGCGTTGTTGCAGCTCCGGGGACACGGTCCGTGTTTGGACTGCCACCTCTATAAACCATAAGCACGGTAGCGTGATCCTTGTGTCCTTCCATACTACATGCAGCAGCCACGTGTTCCGAAAGGCTTCTGGACATTTATGGGTCGTGACGGAAGCAGCGGTTACGTGCTTGCCGAGCCTGCCCATCCTGGAGTTCGGATTCCTGCGCTGCCATGGAGCTGAGCGCTTTGCTATTGTAAGCCGTAGTTCCATTTCTTCCTGTTTTCTGCACTAGCGTGGGCACGAACTGGAAGGGGAAACCTAAGCCGCAACCTGCAACCACACGGCCTCCCAGTTCAAGTGTTGCCGACTGTCGTGATTCGCTTACCCGCTGGCTAGTTGCAGACCAAACAGCAAAGAAATCACAGGCCCCAGAGGGCAGCTCCTTCAGCACGTTCCAGTCGCTGTCTGTGCCGAAGCAGAAGCCCTGGCGGCCATCTGTGTCCAGGCCTGGTGCAGGAGGAGGAGGAGGAGGAGGTCAAACTGCAGTGATCAATGCGGTCTGTAAGGTGCTGGCGCACGAGCCAGTAGATGGCGAAGAAAGCGCACACCGTGCGCTGATACCTGCGTGACTTCGGGAGTCCAGTCCAGCGGGCACCCCTGAAGCGCTGCGGGAAGCGGCCGCTTTGCATGCTGAGGAACTCATCGTCTGTCGTTCGACCCGATCCAGTCTCCCCCACCTCACGCAAGAATGATACAAGTAGCTTCCCAGAGCTGGGCCCTCCGAAGCTGCGAAGTGTCTGGACGGAGGTCTCGCATGTCGCTCCGTTGCTCGGCCGATGTAGGGCCCGGTCTCCATCCCGCAGGTATAGGGACAGCTCGGGGAAGGCTGCAAGGTCCTGGCATTTGCCAAGAGCAAAATGGATTCCATCCCAGCAAGGCACAATCAAGCAAAGCACGTGTTGCAAAAACCAGAAGCCATGCTTTCTCGCGCTGTCCTGAGTGAACTGCGCCAGGGTGTAGTCTTTGTCCATTATCCTGTTCGCCATCTTCCTGCAAGCTGCATGGTTGCCGTTGCTTTCGCATACTGTTGCATGAGACGGACATGACACTTTTCCTTAACCCGAGGACCATCTGAGTTCACAAGTGCACACGCCGTAGCCTTGGATCTATCTCGCAGCCACCGCATGCACCCTAATTCGGCTCTCCTCACCGTCTTCCAGTCGGTTCCTGAAGTTCCGGAAAGCCAGCCAGCACAAAGCTGAACCGGCAGTTTGTCAAGGGATTCATTTGGACTCCACCTCTGACCAGAACCGCGGGAGGGTTCAGGGTAGCTGTACAACCAGAAGCCAATATGCGACACCCTCGAAGAATCTCGGTGCAGTTGAAGTTCGGCTGGAGCCCTGAGGACTGCTGATCACCTAGAGCGCTGCACTAAGGCCCGCGCTCTTGTTTGCTAGGATGCGACGCAGATGGGCGTTTGGAGCACCTCTCCTCAAAAAGAGCTGTCGGCTTCACTGTGTCGCCTCTTCGAACAGACTGCGTGTGCCGTGCAACCTGAAGCTTCTATGGATGTGATTGCGACACCCTGACTGAATCTCAGCAATAGTCAAAGGGCCCAATGTGTCTGAAAACACAGCAATGCTACAGATCTGAGTGGGCCGGCTTGGTCATGTTGGCTTCTTTGCCAGCGACGCCCTGCGAAGGCTTTCAAATGATGGGGACCCACACACCCAAAGAGCCAGGCATGCAAGGCATGTTGGCAACATAGCATACCTCAACTTAGGAGCAGGCTGGATTCATGGATGCCGTCTTAGATATGGCCGGTGCGACCGGAACACGCTTCAGGAACGTCAGCTCCGCCTCCTGGGCATGGCAGTCCAAGGTCACCGATGCTTGCCAGAACTTTGACGCGTCGCAGTGTTGACTAGGTAATGCCATGTACAGCACTTCACTGGCTCCAAGCGATTTCCGAGAGCAATGTGGAGCTCGCGGCCAACGAACAGACCAACAATCTGTGTGAAGCAGAAATTTGTACAAACATCAGACTCCCTTGTTGGTCATAAGCCTACAGTGGTCATCTCCGTTATCATCCTCGTCCACACGAGCTCCATTATCACGAACACCAGGCTCATGGCCACATGTGTCAACAACATAACCAACCAAAGACCAAACTTGAACAACACTACCACTCGGATAACTTACACACTTCTCGCCACGGCGACGATACCTTTGGTCGTTGCTCGGCACTACATGCTACGCGTTACGCCCACTTGGGGCTCCTCAGGCTGCGCATCGAGACTGAAAGGCTTAGAAGATATCGGGCATCAAGCTACAGTAAGCAGCATGAAACGCAACATTCCAGGCCAGTCGTGGTGCATAAGGTAATGAAAACCTCATGCACTGCGACTATCGAGTCACCTGGGGGCGGGACAAGACGCTTGATGGAGGGAGACTCACCGCCTCGGTATCATGTGGGATGAGCCTGGTTGGAGATAGGCAGCTGAAGGACATTACTCTTGCGCTGGTCCTGAGGCCCCATCAGTCTGAGCGTGGCAGACTGCACAGGCATCAAGCAAGCTGCACAGATTCGTACGGCCGCTCTTCCCCCCTTCTTGGTTGAAGCTAGCAGCTAACCCTGGCAGCAATGCAAAGCTCGAGCAGGCCAAGCCTCTGCCCGGCACAAGCCTTGCACGAATGTCGCAGCAGAACTGGCCACTTTGGAAAGAACAGCTGCAAGTATTATACTTTTAAAATTTTGCCTACACCAGATTTACAAAAGGTCAGATGTGTCGAAAGACTGCAAACACGCTTCGGCCTGGTCAAATTCAGTGCACGGCATCCAGAACCAGACATTGAGCTGAGAGCCTTGGGTTCAACTCTGTTGAAAAGAGACACGCAATGGACACAATCCGAGCACTTCCATTCACATTCTGCTTGCTGTGCAGTAGTGGCATGTGCTGTGACTCAGGCCGATTGGGATGGGCTCTTTGCAATGAAACCTGCAGACATGGCGGAGCTGCCATGGGACATCGGAAGCAGAGCTTTTTGGTCGAAGCCAGCACAGAATTGTGTGAGTTCCCTCGAAAATCCGCACCGAAGTGGGAACATCCAAGTGTCCCAGGACCACTCCTTCGAAACATCTTGCGCATCCGGGGCTTCAGGCCTCTCCAAGCTGAAGTGGCCGTCTGCTGTAGCGAACTCCTCCCGTCAACCATGCTATGCTGTCTTGGCGAGCTCTGCTTGGGCTCTTGTTGTGCTGTCCTGCCCCAGGGGTAGGCCTATGCCCGCTACCTCAACACAGGCAGATGCCAACTCTTGATGCGAGCTTTGCCAGCATCTGCCAATACTGGGTCCGGGACCTTGCTGTGGTCTGGATTTACGACTCTGAATGTGACCTGGCAATGCCACGACAATCTCAGAGATGACGGGCCAGCTTACCATGGCGGGGTGACCTGGTGCACACCGTACAGAGTATTCAACCCAGGATAGCCCTCGCTCGCGACGTTGTCGTCATTCTGGTAGGTATACCTTCATCGTCTGTCTCAACATGGACTCCTATGCCGTCGCAGCATAGGCTCACGCATTCAAAAGGATGCAGGAAGCAACGGTCTAATGGATTCTGTAGAAAACCGTAAAACAGAAACCAGATGCCGTGGACTGAGTGCGGGACGTATTGGCAACTTCCTTAAGTTGCTGCTGAGCAGTTGTCATGGAAATTCCAAGCCTCTCTTCCAGAACAGACATACAGCAGCTGCGCCAGGACTCCACATACTCGTAGTCCTCATTATATACATTAGCTTCGCAGGACGGCAACAGGGGGCTGTCTGTCGGCAGCTTCCAGGCGAGCCTTCGTAAAGGAAGCTGTTGGCGCTGGATCTGCTGTCCATCGTGCATGAACTGCAGTCGCGACAAGACGACGTGATCCACGCCATCGATGTCTGCGACAAGACGCAACTTCAACAGTCGAGTGACCCGCTTCAGCCTCGTCGTCCCAATTCCAGTCAATATGCTTCCATGCTGGACAAAAAGTTCCCAAAACAGATGTTCGATCGATTTTGTCCCATGAGAGCCCCAGCTCGTGGTGTCTACCCCGTGGCTTCTCAGTACGTTCTGCAACTCCTCGATGCCAGTCCTGTCCAGGCTACTTGCCTTGGCGAGTACCGGCATTGCAGCCTGCACTCGCAGGACCGGTACGCCGCGGAGCTTTCCGGCCTGACCTGCATGACTCGCTCTGCTCGAAGCATCGCTGCTTCCTCTTGTTGATGTGAGGTCATCCTCGATCTCTTTGTCAAGATAAAGGAGGGACAGACTGGAGGAGTGATCTAGGTCGCAGACAACCCTCTGCGACTCCCCCTGGCAGCAGCTTTGCGACATACCCACGCCCATTTTTGGCAGAGGCAAGCAGGAGGCTATTAACCTACTCCGCACCTGCAAGCCTTGGGGAGACGGGGTTGCCGAAGCTTGACCAAATCCCTGAGCGACTATGAACAACTATTCCAGAGAAGGCCCCCTGTCTCCACTACACTTAACTTGGATCATTTCTCGGGCCACTGGGCTGCAACATCATCCGGTCAGATGCACATGGTACTCAAACGAGCCTTAATAAACAACCAGGCCAGCAAACATGAAGCACCCAAAGTCAAGAATGCTCAACGCTACAAACGCTCTCCCACCACTTAAACTTAAACTTCATCGGCGGGCAAGTCTTGCAGAGTGTATGCCGGAGAGCCTTACCGCCTTACCTGAAAACCCAGGATTCGGCAACCTGTGCATGGCATCCTGACTTCAGCTGCTTTCAAGCCGGGCTGGAATGTTCGACCTTTTCTCGGCTAGAAGGTCCGGGAAACTGCTACCTAGAGGACTCGAGTCGCCCCAGGCTACCTGGACTGACAGGTCAAGGCCACCCGAAAACGCTGGTCCAAGATGTCGTTTTGGATGATCTCCCAATGTTTGCCGTTGGCCGTGGACACAAGCCCAACAGAAGTCGTCAGCATCACTGTGCCTCTTTCCCCTAGCAATCTCGTGAGATGCGAAAGTTCCTGCAACCACACGCACGGCGCAAACTTTTCTCAGCGAATCGCAGAAGCAAGAGGTGAACCCTTGGCAGAAGTGGAACCAACACACTGGCACTGGCGACTTACGACAGCTCGACGAGGCAGATCTTGAAGTCCCGATCTGGCTGGGCCCAACAGATGCGCCGGAGGCAAGGCTGCACTCAGACCTGATATGGGCGACATCGCAAGATGCTTAACACCAGATGATGTTTAACACCAGACTTCGGCCCCTTGTTCCAGATCCGCAACACGCAACGGCACAAGCTCAAACTCAAGAAGACCCGAGAAAGTTTCTGTGCACCCGATCAGCAACGCCTTGTGCAGCTTGATGGACAGGAGCTGGGAACCCTGTGCAGGGCCTGCAGGGTCAATAAAAAACGATGAGCCATTGAAGTTCTGCTTGTGAGGCCGTCGCCTCTGGAAGAGGATGTTGGTGACCTTGAAAGTGAAAGCGATAGACAGCGCAGACACACCCACACACAGAGACACGACGCATGCAACAAACTTACCAATCTTGCCAAGCATGCAGCTTCTGCAAAAAGTCTCCATCCAGAAGATGTCTCATCTTCTTTGCCTCGGAATGGACCAAGCATCCTCTCAAATGGCACTATCCTAGCCCCACCCCGCTTCAGGGGCGGCAGCCCAATCGTGCGCAGACTCTGTCGCGCGGTCCTGCTCCACCCCGTGCACACAGCTTAATTGGTGATGTCCTTGTGGTGCACGAGTACAGGGGTCAACGAGCGCCTAACGTGAATATCAGGATCAAGGATCAAGACACGATGAGGACCCTACTCACACTGCATCGATGATTAAAGATGCACAAAGAAATATTTTCGGAGACTAATCGTAAACACACAGCCGCGATCTTTCTTGTCCCAAGAAAGTTCAGGGAGTTTGGCTCGCTACCGGAGCCCATGAAGCCCTTAAAAGCCTTTCGCAAGCTCTTATAAGCCCTCGAAAACATTTAGAAGCCCTTACAACCCTAAAAGACGGCCTTATGACCTCAAAGGGCACCCGTGCAAGCCTTTTACAAGAGCTTTGAAAGCCTTGCAAGCCCTGATGAGAAACAACCCTCAGAAGCCCTTTATAAACGCTCTATAGACCTTGAAAGGCCTTTGGAAACCCAGCCCCTACGCTGTAGAAGCCCAAACCTTGAACCCTTAAACCTCCACCCTAAACCCTATTACCGTAGCCGTTAAACCCTAAACCTGAAGACACACTTCCGGTCCCCTTCCTGCTCCTTGCCTCTTCCCTCGCCTCTTCTCTCCTCTCCCGAAACCCTCAACCCCAAACCCAAAAATCCACGCCCCCTTCAAGACTCATCGATTCTTATCATGAAAGCTCTTTTGCTCCATCCGCACACTCCCCCCCAGAACCCATCTCCCCAACACCAAAAAAACCTAAACCCTTACTCCTAATCCAGTGGTATTAGGGTTTCACTAGGAATTCGAATAAGTCATCGTCTACTTATGGTTAACCAATATTCTAAACCCTAAGCCCTACACCCTCAAGTGGGTAATAAGAGGCGAGTGTACGGCACATGTTCGAGTTGGAGAGACAGTTCCTGTTACAAGCGTTGCAGGCCTCCCCCCAGTTCCAGTTACAGCGGGCCTGGTATCGGAAGCAGTTTCGAGCCAGTTACTGAAACAAAGGTTCATCTTACAACCCCCTGGTTCAGTTTACAGCGTTTACTCCCGACCGGTCATGTAAGAGGCACGCTCCGGCCGAACCACAGATCAATGGTAATGGACTGGGTCGAGAGCGCCAGAGCCCGGGGCCGATGCGCCCGAAAACAAGTCCAAGCAGGGCGCAGGGACGGGGACCACGGCGAACAAAGACAACAGCATCCGCATCACCGGTGTGGCTGCACCAGGACATCCCCAACGGGTGCAGAAGTAACCTGGTGATTCAGAGAGACACTGCGCAGGGACGGGACCGAGGACCAAGTGAGACGTTCATCTGGGTCCACTGGGTTGTAGTCCAGGAACTCCTTACAAAGGTGGGTCAACCCGACCAGCGTGGGCTTAGAAGACGACGTCGACGGAGCTGAGGGAAGACTGCATGCCCCTTCGCCTTCGCCGTCAAGCAGACCGGAGCGAAAAGGCCACAGGGTCATCCACGTGTGAAACTAGGTCAAATGAGCCAAGCACGGACCGCTGGATTTTCTGCAGCTCAATCTTTGAGGGAAAGTTAAAGGATTCTGTGGGTGTATCTTGCAGCTCATCACCTGTTGCCTGAAACGACTTTTCGAATTGTCCACCATCGATGCAGCTCACCGTTGTAGTGCGGCAGTGGTCCTTTGTCTTGTGGTCTTCTGAACCATTGCGTTTGACATTGCTGGGTTCGAGCCTCCTGGAACATGTGAATCCGGGGCTGTCAAGGCTCAGCAACTCATCCAAATAAGTTCCATTTGGGAAAACTGGCTCCTGGCTTTGGTCTGACCCCCAAGCTTTGAGCTAACAATCCCGTCCTCCGACTCCGAGGACTGCAGAGATTTCGCAGAGTGAGGGTTGTGCCAGTCTGGCCAATCAATGATGTCCTCGACCCGAGAACATGAGTCTATCCAACTATCAGCGACGGGGTACATCTCCGTCTCTGGCAGAGTGACAAAATTGGTCGAAGGACAGGGTTTGCAAAGGCATCAACCGGCACCCGGAACCTTGGACAGCTGTGAGTCGTTGCCTCCTCAGGGTGGTCACTGCATCCATGGCAGAACAGAGCGGACATAAGCTTCAACCGAGCCTCTGAAGACACTTGTTGCTGGAAGCCTGCACAATCACGCAGCACCGTCGCTGTGCAGACGACCCTGCTGTTCAAGACCGAGCGCCCGGCTCGCCGTCTCCACTACCCGTCTTGACCGACTGGTCATGCCTTCAAAGCAACAAATCTACGATGTCGACCGTGCCATGCACGGCATAAGCAACTATGCCGGCTATGCATGTGATGTGCTCCTGTCAGGATCTGAGATCTGAACGTGAACTTCTCGAGCCACTCCTTGGGACGTGTTGGAATGGTAGCAAAAGTGGGCAAAAGCGTTCTGCACTGCACTGCTAAAGTTTCATGCGGGCCAGCATCATTGGAGGAGCCCGAGAAAGGGTCCTTTGCAGTCAAGGTAGACCTCGGTCAAAGCGCCAGCACCGTTGGTCGCTGCAGAGCATTTCTGTTCCGTTCCTGTCTGCCCTCCACCTATCTCCACCTACTGGGCACCTCACGGTGCCGGTGTCTCGACTGGGTCAGAAGCAGGTTGCTCATCAGTCCTTGTCTCAAGACAACGCAAGGACTTCGCTTGAAAGGTGTTCCGCGATTCGCTTTCTCAGGCGGCAAATCGTAGGACATCATGCTACCGGAATCTTCGCTGTGGGCCGGACATGTAGCCTGCCGACAGTCCGACAGAAAGTGGTGCCTGGACCGGCGACAGCTCCTGATCATGGGGGCGACCCCGACAATGCCAAAACCATGCTTTCGCAAATGGCGGTGCGTGGTGGTAGTGGTGGTAGCGGCGGTGGCGGTGGCGGTGGCGGTGGCGGTGGCGGTGGCGCTGGCGCTGGCGCTGGCGCTGGCGCTGGCGCTGGCGCTGGCGCTGGCGCTGGCGCTGGCGCTGGCGCTGGTGGTGCTGATGGTTGCTGGTGATGGTGCTGGTGCAGCGCGGGTGCCGGTGCCGGGGCCGGGGCTGGGGCGGCGGCTGCTGCCGCTGCTGCTGCTGCTGCTGCTGCTGCTGCTGGTGCTGCTGGTGCTGCTGCTGCTGCTGCTGCTGGTGCTGCTGGTGCTGCTGCTGCTGCTGCTGGTGCTGCTGGCGCGGCTGGTGCGGCTGGTGCGGCTGGTGCTGGCGGGGGCGGTGGCGGCACAAATGGCGACGGTATAGCAGTGGCGGTGGCGGTGGCGATGGCGGCGGCGGCGGTGGTGGCGGCAGTGGTGGTGGCGGTGGCGGCGGCGGTGGCGATGGGATGGGTGGTGGTGGCGAGGCGATGGTGGGGGCAGCGGCGGTGGTGTGGTGGAAAAACAAAAACAAGAACAATAAGAAGAAGTAGAGGTATAGAAGTAGACATAGAAGTGGATGGTGGTTGTAGTCGTCGTCGGCGTCGTAGTGGTGGTAGTAGCCGTCGTCGTAGTAGTAGCAGTAGTAGCAGTCGTGGTAGTGGTAGTGGTAGTGGCAGTGGTAGTGGCCGCAGTAGTAGTAGTGGTGGTGGTAGTAGTAGTAGTAGTAGCAGTACCCTACACGCCTTTATTTGATCGCGGGGCCAACTGTTTCAAGAGGTTGGCGGGATGGGGTGGGAAGGGGGGAAGGGGGTGGTTGGGGGTAAGAACGTCCTGCTCCAAGCACACACATGTTGACTTCGTCGCCTAACCCTTGAACCCTATAACCTGTCGACTTCTTCCCCAAACCTCGGACGCAAACGAGCCAGCGCTCTTGCTGGGGCAGACAGCGCTTCGACATGGCCCTCTACCACACGCTTCCCAGGATCATCAAAGATAAGTACCAAGATCTCAGATTCTCACTCCAGCGCAACAGAGTCCGATGAGTGCACCTGCCAAAATATTTCCTGTGTAGAGTTGATAGGGCCTGTTCAGCGTCCAAGGGTTAATACTCGAGTTTATATGTAGTTGTCGTGCAGGGACCCTTGGAACGTCACCTGCACGCCCCCGCCGCCAACCACGAACGAGCCGTAGCCGACGGCGAAGAAAGAGGGAGGGAGAGAAGAGAGGAGAGAGGAGAGAGGAGAGAGAGAGAGAGAGAGAGAGAGAGAGAGAGAGGAGGGAAGAGAGGAGAGGAGAGAGCGAAGCCAGGCCAGACCAGCCAGGCCAGACCAGCCAGCCCAGCCACAAGCCACCAGACTCACTCCTTAGCTGGGTGCAAGCACCGACGTTCCTTAGAGCTCGCGGAGGTCGCAGAGGCTCCAAGCTGCAAAGGTCCTAAGGACTGTCAGTCAGTGCCAAAAGGAGCGCTGAGACTCACTCGTTCCTAAGGGCTCGCAGTCACGGCCGCAGGAGGCTCCAAGCTGCAACGGTCCTTAGGACTCAGTCAGTGCCAAGAGAAGGTCCTGTGTCCCTCCCTTCCTTGGCGCTCGCACCCATGACCACAGAGGCCACAGCTGCAAACTGTACCTAAGAGCTCGCAGCCCACAGCTGCGAGGGACCGTGGTGAACCCAAGAGGCTCAGGTGCCATGTCTGGCCTCCCAGACGCGAGACACGCACGCGGCAATGTGCTGAAGCGTATGGCCAGTCTGAGACCATCCCAAACGACTCTCTAGCGGACAGTGAGGTTTGGGAGGCCTGCTAGCTGCCGTGACCTCGCATTCCCAAACAAGGTGGGCAAAGGTGCCGGGAGTACGGCCACAGAGGCAGCTGGCACCATCAGATCCGTGGCCACTGCGAAAGAGCCACTGATCACTCACGACACTGCCCAGGAGAACTGCACCCTGTGCCGGGCCCTGAGTCATGTGCTTCCGAAGCCTATCAAAATTCTGAGCATGAAAACGCAGAAGAATGGAGCGAGAGGAGTGTTGAGAGAGCATCTCTCGCACCTCGTGCCTGTGCGTGACCCCTGAGCCATTAAGCCACACCTTGAACCGCTCGCGCCTCCAAGCATGCCGCAAGGTGTGTCCCACGGCTTCAACATGCTTCAACGTTCAGGGCCCGGGCCGTCAGATCGAAGCTGGTAGGAGTCTTGCCGAATCGCTCCGCCTGGAGGTCTCGGTGCACCCATGTCCAAGGATCTCACGCCACGTGTTGCTTTTGAGCCATCTCCTGAAGAGCCCTGCCTGACTGGCCGCGTTGTTGCTCCATTGGATGGAACCACGAAGAAGCATGGCCCGAACTCGCCGGAAGAGGCGCATCCCGACCACGAGCTGCAGGTGGAGCTTGGCTCCATAAAGGATCTTCCGGAGCCTATTGTTGCAAGCGCCGTGAGCTTTGGTCATGCCGTTGAAGATCTTGTTTCCCTGCTGCCACGTTGGAGCACGCCAATCCAACCGTACGCCGTAGGCAGCCAGACCAGTGACAAGGCTCTGCCCAGCTCTGACCAGGGTGGCCCACCATGCCGAGGAACCCGGTCCGACAACAAGCCTTTTCGACCCGAGCTAGCTCTTCCGGCAGACAACGGCGGGAGCCCCTGCTGACGGAGTGACAACCGAGAATCTTGACCTCATCTTTGTGCCATTACTCAGGACACTGATGCAAGTCTCCACACCGGCCGCACGAAGTGACCTGAGTCTTTCGACTGTTCTCACGGAGGTTGACCTTGTTGGTCCACTCTTGCCAGGCATCGATCTGCGAGTTGATGTCTTGCCAATAGAGACCCGTGAAGGTTCTGTCATCCATGTAGATCACCTGTTTACGACGGCGGCGAACGGTAGCAGGAAGCTGCGAAGCGGTGTAGCCGGCCCCTGCGCTAGTCCAGACTGCCAAGGCCAAGGGGGCCAGCGGACAGCCCTGCGGCAGGGCAGTGTT
The DNA here is from genome assembly GCA_905221615.1 of Symbiodinium sp. CCMP2592. Taxonomy (NCBI): domain Eukaryota; class Dinophyceae; order Suessiales; family Symbiodiniaceae; genus Symbiodinium; species Symbiodinium sp. CCMP2592. The sequence continues at coordinate 531,351 of CAJNDT010002447.1, forward strand.
GGCCCGAAGGCTGCGCGGCGACGTCCCCGTCCCACACCAGGTAGCATTCGTGTTGCCATGCCTGCTGCATGACAGTAAGGTGGCCGGGCCAGCCCAGGCGCTGGAGAAGCTGCGCCGTAGCAACCGGTCCAAAAAGGCCAGGTAGCCACTGCCCTGCGCGGCGGTTTCCTCAGCCTCCGGAGCGCCAACCAAGCAGGCGACGTCCGCGTGAAGCGTGTCTTTGCTCCAGGACTGGACGGAGGACGACTGAACGACAGCACTTGCATAGACTCGCCACCAGATGGAGAGCACAGAAATGGGTCACGTAGCTTCGACGTCGATTTTTTTGGGCGGCCCTATGCAAAGCAGACACAAGTCAGCGTACTCACTGTGAGTAGGAAAAGAACGCGCTAGACCTGAGGAGCTTCTTGCACGTTGGCAGCCCCACTAACTGAAGCCAAGCCGGACGGTTAACCGCCAGCCTGTGAAGCAAAAGGAAGGCAAAAGGAAAACTAGGGGCAAGAGAAGTCATGGCATGTGGAGTATGCGAGAGCCAGTGCCATGCTAGCTCGGCACACTGCTCGGCCCAGTGCAGTCTACGACGTCCCGGCCGTATGCCTGCCTGTACTGTACCCCCTCTATATACAAACGCCTTCGTAAAAACACAGTTTCGCTCCAGGTTGCTCGGAGTTGCTCTCAAAACATGACCAAACAACCTTAGTTGTGCCCTGTGAATGTGGTGGGTGAGTGGGGGCTGGTCGGCAAGGGCTCGGACTCCTTCATTTCGGATGGTCTGTGCGAGGGGGTTGTCTGTGAGGATCTTGGTGTAGTAGGTGGCTTTGATCCGTTGGATCTTGCGGAGTGACTGTGAGTGGAAGGCCTCAAGCCTGTGGAGGTCTGCTGTGGTGAGCGCAGCGGACTCCATGCCATAAGCAATCATGGGGATGAAGACCGCGTTGTAGATGCGCAGCTTCCACGCTACGCTCAGGCCTGTATGTCGCCAAAAGGCGTGCAGGGTGTTGAAGTGCTTCCGCGCCTTCCCCAATCTTGCTGTGATGTCCGCCTTGCTGGACGAGTCCTGGCTGAGGACAACGCCGAGGTACTTGGCCTGTGTGACTTCCTTCATTAGTTCACCTGTGAGGAAGTGTATGTGATTGACGGCCAGCTGTGAGCGAAGCAATTCACACTTTTTAAGATTCAACGAGAGGTTGCTGTGAGCGGCAACTTCCTGAATCTTGTGCAGAATTTGCTGGCCCCTTTCCGCAGTACCTGTGAAGATGGCCATGTCGTCTGCGTAAGCGAGGTCGTAGAATGGTTGGTTCTGGCTGAAAAGCCACGGAAGCATCTGGCCGTGCTGCTGCAGCTCCGCGTCGACATCGGCCATGATCATGCTGTGAACCACCAGGAAGAGATAGGGAGAAAGCGGACAGCCTTGGCGAATGCCCGAGCTTGCGAGAGACTGCTGGCTCTGTTGTCCTGCTGCCTTGACTGTGAAGGAGGGGTTGTTGTAAATCGAGCCAATCAGATTGACAAACGACGGCGTCACTCCGTGCCGTTCGAGTGCCACCGTTACTGCTTGTGGGTGGACTTTGTCAAATGCTTGGCTCCAGTCAAGAAGCTGCACGTACAGAGTTGAACCGCAGCGTTCGGCTCGCTCCAACAGCCTCCTTGCCACATGAATCGCCTGTGAGGTCGATCTGGTGGCTCTAAACCCATACTGTGTGGGTCGCAGCTTGTGGTCTATCGCCTGCTCCAGGCGTTTCTGGAGGAGCCTGGCGAAGAGCTTGTAAGAGGTGCTGAGGAGTGCGATGGGGCGGTAGTTGTTGGGGTCCGCCATGGTGCCTCGCTTGTGAACCTCAGCCACTACTGCCGTTGACCATTCTTCCGGTACCAGACCTGTGAGCAATGCGTCGTTAAAAAAGGTCCAGTAACGGTTGCCGGTTGGCCTCTGCCGGAATTTGATCCGGGCCTGGTGCTTTGTGTGAAGCCATGCCTTTAAGGGTGGCGTTGAGCTCCTCCATCGTGATGGGTTCCATGTTGACTGGACTTTCGTCCGTCAGTTTGTGGGTGGGTCCTGTGTAGTCTGTTGGTGGCGGGGCCCACTGAACTTCCGACAGGTGTTTGGCAAAGGTGTCGGCCTGCTTGCTGTAGCTGGTGGGCTTGCCGTTGGAGTCGTGTAGAATGACCGTACGGGGCCTGTAGTCCGAGCGAATGTGCTTGATCCAGCGCCACTTGTTCCGAGCGTCCATGGTCTCTTCGCTCTCCTGAAGGCGATCCTTGAGCCATTGTTGCTTGTCCCTGCGGGCCTGTGAGCGGATGGTCTTGTGCAGTTCGCGCTGGCGAGCGGCAGTTCCCACGTCTGCTGGCTAATCCAGGGATGCTTGAGTTTGCTGTCCTGTGCGGGGATATGCTTCTCCATGGACTGCAAAATGGAATCCTTGATCGATTGCCATTGCTGGTCCAGCCTCTGCTGGTCGGTGTTCGACTGTGAAGGCTGGGGGGAGACGTCCTCCACATCGGCCTCGTGTGGGGTAGGCTCCTCGAAGGCTGGCTTATGTTGAAGGGTTTCTGTGAAGTGTGTGTTGAAAGAAAGAATGGACTGTGCATCAGGGCGTCTGGTCGGCTTGGGGGTGGGTGCTGCTCTCTTGTGGCAGGCTGTGTGTAAGGAGAGTGCGACTCTGGTGAGAAAGTGGTTGCTGTTGAGAGCGGCGTTCGGGAGGGTGTGCACATCAGTGACCATATTCTTCCAGGCGAACTTAGTGATGGCGTGGTCCAGCTGAACTAGGTCGCCGTTCGGGCGCTGGTGTGTCATCCGGTGTTTTTCGGCTTTGTCCATCCACGTCTGTGGAAAACATAGGTCGTGACTGACCGACATCTCGAACAGCTGCGCGTGATTGGACAAAGAGTCATCCTCGCCAGCCTGTGAGGCTAAGGTCTCATCGGCCACGTTCGCTCCAAAGTGGGCGTGGGGCCCGACACTGCCTCGATTGGCCGAGAGTTCGTCAAGCAGTTGCGCGTTGAAGTCGCCCACCACTATAAGGGGTTCGCTGGCGGGGTGGCTGTGAAGGATGTCCCCGAGTGACTGCCAGAAGGCATCGCGGACCGGCTGCTCACGTTGATTGTGAGGAGCGTACACCACCTGAACTGTGAGAGGGGCTTCGGCTGTGTCGATCTTGAAAGAGAGGAAGCGACCGTCGGTGGCAACGATGTCCAGAATGCAAGGTGTGAGCCGCGGGGAGGTAATCAGGGACACCCCCGTGAAGGTCTGTACCGGATTGCCCTTGGCATCCAGCTTGTCATCTGCGCTGTGTGTGACGGTGTACCCATCGATCATAAAGCGGTCCTGTTGCTTCACGTGGGTCTCTGTGAGGGCCAGCCAGTCAAGACCATGCGTCTGCATGATCTTGATCAAGGTGTGGATCTTGCCAGCTTCAAGAAGGCCCGTGGTGTTCCAGAACCCCCCTTTCAGATGCACTTTGGAGCGCAGCTGTGTGGAATGCCTCTGTCTGCCGTGTTCTTGAGGGCTACGGCAGTGGGTCTTGAACCAGTGTGCTCGGGTGTGCTGCTTGTTTTGAGTATCGTGGGCCTGGGTCCAGGAATCACGGCCACTGCTCACCTGAGGCTGTGAGGGGGGGGGTGGGGTTGGGCGGAGAAGTGAGAGAGGGGGGGAGAGTGTCCGCTGTGAGAGGGGCTGTGGTGGAGGAGCCTTCCGTTGGGGAGGCAGGCGGGCCAAAATGGCCAATTGGTGGGGTGGCAGGCTCCCATATTCGAAGCCTCAAATGATTGGGGGTGGATCGGTTCTGTGGGGGGTGTCTCTTCACTCTCATGTCTGGAGCTTTGGCCAAAAGGCGGTGGAAACGTCTGCAAGAGCGAAACTGGGGGCTTCGGCCCTTAAGGGAAGCCCTGGTCGAAACAGGCTGTAAGCCGCCCGGGGTTGGGGCAGTCGGCGTGGGGCCGTATAAAGGCTTTTGGTTGTTGATCCTAGCTCTGGAGCCCAAACCACAACTAGGGGTTGGAGAGGTGGATAGAGCATGCCTCCAAGCTCTGTATTCCCGCCTGCTGCGAGATCTGGTGGTGATGCGGCGGCGTGCTCGCCGCTGCCGTGCTGTTTGTGACCTGAGGTGGCGGTGGTATTGTGCTCGGGTCTGTGAGGAGGGGGGTGTCCGGGAAGTGGTGTGGGGTCTGTGGGGCACTTCGTCGCCGAAAGGCACACTAGAACAACTCTCAGAGCAACCTGGAAAAGCGAAACTGTGAGGTGTAGATGGACTAGAGTTACAATAGTGGCTCGGCGCACCCAGCTCGCCTTTAGGTGGCGTGCCAGAACGGTTCAACTTGTTTTTGCCCAGCTGTGTGGTACGGTCTGGGTCTGCTATGGTACAAGAGGCAGCAGCCTGTGAAAAATGCGGTCGCACAGTTGCTGCGGAAGATTGCAAGGAAGAGAGGGCGCGCTTGCCAGACCATCACTGCGACTGTGAGCCGGCCGCACGGCGCTTGATGCACCATGCCTCCCAGGCCTCCTGTGAGTAGTCGCCCGGGACCCCACCATTGTTGATGTGGGCGATCTTTGCTGCCTCGACCGCTCCCTCTAGCTCCGTCTGTGAGCCAAACGGGTAGTAGCTCGGTCTGGCCTTGGTGGGCTGTGGAGGCGGAAGCCCCGAGCTCGGGACGCTAGCCGTGCTGATTCCACTGACAGCGGAGGCTGCGTCACTGTGAGTGCGCTTCATCTGGGAGGTCACGTCGATCATGGCCCCCACGCCTCCACTCTCAGAGTTCACTGTGAAGGCTGCCTCCTGCTCCTGGGCTGCCATCTCTTCCATGAGCTCCTCTGTGGACCGAAGGCCTGTGAAGTGCGTCCTCTCCTCGGCGTCCGGGGGGACTTGGACAAACTTCACCGGCCATGGGAACTCATACCGGAACCTGGCGATCCAATGGTCTAGGCCTTCATCTTCGCCCTCGTTGTACTCCGGGATGGCCTTGGTCAGGAACCTGCTAAGTCTCTTGGCCTCAGCATAGTTGTGTGCTGTGAGGCGAGCTGCACTGTCGAAGGCTTCCTGCTCGACAGTCGTCTGGTTGACCTGTTGTCGCAATTGGTCATACCAGATGCTGCGCCAGGTCTCCAAGAGCTTGTTGGCATGTTCCCCCGGGATGTGGATCTCGCACTCCCAGTCTGTGAGGGTTCCTGTGGAGGTCGTCTGTGAAGGACCCCCACGGCGGTACACGATACGGCCCAGCCAAGCCTCTTTGGAGTCAACAAGTGCCAGCGTCTTCCACCTCGGCACCAACGGCTCTTTGGTGAACTTGCTGAAGGCCGCCCTGTAAGCGTTCATGAGTCCCTGGAGCGGCGAGGCGAGCCGGCGTTCAAACTGTGTGACTCCAGGAGAGAGCTTTACAGGCCAGGACCGCCGCCCTTATACTCATAGGTCTGGGCTTCCTCTTTGGACCCGGCTGCCTGTGAGGATGCCGCCGGGGTCTTCTCAGTCGTTCCTTCAGAACCGTCGTTTGCCTCTTCGGGCTCCTTGGGTTCCTCCGTTGTCCCAGGCTTCTCCTGGTGGAAGTACCAAGGGTACACCCTGTCCGATACCTCGGATCCGTTTCCGGATCGCAAGGGAAGGGACTGTGAGGATGGATGTGGCCGAGAGCTCCGGCTTGCCTGGCGTGCCCGTGTCTAGCCGAGTCGTGGCCAGGTCCCACATACCATCAATGTTCCACAGCCCAGCTTTCGCAAGGGCCTTTTCCACTGTGAGACGGCGGTCCGCCTCCGTCTGCCAGGTGGGGAAATTGCGGCATACGATGGTGCGCTTGGCCTGCTCGATCTGTGAGAAGAGCATGTCCTTCTCAGCCCATGCAGTGCGGATGCGAAGGGCCCGGACCTGCTGCTCCAGGTTGCCCACTCGCTCGTTTGTCCTCACCTGTGAGGTGGACAGGGAGGAGTAGACTGCTCCGAGAGCTGGGGCGACCTTCTGTTGCATCGCCATCTGCACTAACTCCATGCACTGCCCGACTGTAGCCGGGGCGTTGAGGTCTACCCCCTGGGCTAGCGGAACTGTGAAGGATTGTGGCTGCAGCTGAGTCGGAATTAGCACAGCAGCCGAAGACTGTGGGGCATCCATGCGTGCTTCCAACTGACTCATGCGTTCAGTAAGGTCTTGATGCTGCTCTTCACGCCGTGCTCCTTGCAGCTTCACTTGTTCTTGCTGAGCAGCCACTTCTGCCAGCAAAGTGGACATTTTGTCCAACTGGTCTCCCTGGCCCGACATGGCTTCAAGGAAAGAAGAGGGAGGGACCTGTGAAGCTTGAACCGCTCGTGAGCTTCTTCGACGTCGATGGTGAAATCATCACGTATCTTGTTGTCCTTGGGAAGGTTAACCTGCTTCGCAAGGCGCAAGGCCAAAGGAAGACTGCCAGCCTGGCCCCACCTCTCAGTGAGGCATAAGAAAGTCTCAACAGCTTTAGTATGCAGAAACCGAACTTCTTCTGCAGACCAAGCGTCAGGTCCAGCCGAGCCCTTACACTTGACAACAGCTTTGTAAGCTGCTCCAGACTAAGAGGTTCCCACTCGCGAGGGGCCTGCTGAGCCTCGGTGGAGCTTTGGAGCAAGGTGTCAAGGACCTCAGCTGAAGAGTGTTGCCGGTCCTGCCACACCTCTTGCCAGTGAAGCCTGAGGAAGTCGTGAGCATGTACTCGAGTTGAAGACACGTGTCAAAGCAATGGTATCTTGTAAATGGCATGTGTATATATATACACACATCGAATATGTGTACATATGTATATATATATATATATGTGTGTGTGTCTTGATGCATGTACGTACGTGTGCAGGGAAACGCATGAGATCTAATCTTATATTCAGATCATGTTCTCTTGCGCGTCGCCACGCCACTAAAACTACTAACTAGTTTCACCGCTTCTGTCCGATTGGCTTCACCCCGCGCACGAGCACTTCGCGTCTCATCAATACATTAACTTCCAATTCAAGCAAAAAGAACCACGCGATCAATTATCATCCTGCGTCATCCAACAAGTAGTTTACCGGGAATTCTGGCCTTCATGAGTTCGCACCATGAAATGGTCCATGACGCGAAAGTGCTGTAAAACACAGTACAGAAGCTACTGCCAGCAAACATCACCAAGCCCGAAAACACTGCGATCAATTAGCAGCGCGGCGCCTAGTAGTAGTAGTAGTAGTAGTAGTAGTAGTAGCAGCAGCAGCAGTAGTAGTAGCAGTAGTATTCGTAGTAACAGCAGCAGTAGTAAGAGTAGTCGTTGTCGTCGCAGGCCTAGTCGCAGGGTAGTCGTCGTAGGGTCGTAGCCGTAGTCGTCATCATCGTCGTCGTCGTCGTAGTAGTAGTAGGAGCAGCAGCAGCAGCAGCAGTAGCAGTAGCAGTAGCAGTAGCAGTAGCAGTAGCAGTAGCAGTAGCAGTAGCAGTAGCAGTAGCAGTAGCAGTAGCAGTAGCAGTAGTAGTAGTAGTAGTAGTAGTAGTAGTAGTAGTAGTAGTAGTAGGCAGTCATAGTCATAGTCATCGTAATAGTAGGCGTAGAGCAGATGAAGAAGAAGCTGCGAACTCGCCAAGCTCCTGTCTTCCGTAATGATGCCGCCGTTCCTGCAGCAGGATACAGAACTTTGCATCGGCTGCAATTTCGCTTGCTTGGGGATTGTCGCATAGCGCCATCACACACAAAATCTGCAAAATGTAGACAAACGGTTCAGGCTTCTTAACCGCATCTGCCTCCACCGGTTCAGATCCGGCGGCGGTGACGATAAGTTTTGCGGCCTGCTAAGGCCAGAGGCGTCCAGAGGACTTTCAGGAGGTAGTGGATAAACCTTTCGCTTTCTGATACGAAACAAAACTGTCAAGGTGTGGCTTTCCGTTCAGAAAAGAAAGTCAGCCACGAACTGTGCATAACCCGAAATCGAGATTGGATGACCCTGACCTGTGGGACCCAAAGCTGGCCATGCCAGATCCTTCCCATGGATGGCCGAAACGCTCTGCGTGTGCCTGGATCTCGTCCATGGCTTCATGCTTGGACACAGCAAAACCGACTGATGGCCCGGATTTGTCGTAGATGGTCACCTGGTCTTGGAGTGAAATACTGGATGTCAGCTGCTCGGCTACTCGTGCACCTGCCGCTGCATGTTGCTCCTACCGCACAACAGCTTAGCTTGGAACAAATCGTCGCAGAAACGGGTCGCCGAAGATGAACAGAGGTCCCTTACGTGCCCATGTGTCGCGTCAAAGGGTTCGTCACTCAATGCTGTAGCAGCAGTGGCAGCACCACCAGCAATAGAAGTCGCAAACGAAGAAGCAGAAGTTGAAGTGGAAGTACTGCTGCTGTCACTGCCACTGCGACTGTCCCTGCCACTGCCCATGCCACGGCCACTGCTACTGCCACTGCTACTGCCACTGCTACTGCCACTGCCACCGCTACTGCTGCTGCTGCTGTTGCTGCGGCCTGCTGCTGCTGCTTTTGCTGCTGCTACTGCTACGACTACTACTACTACTACTACTACTACTACTACTACTACTACTACTACTACTTCTACTACTACTACTACTACTGCTACTACTACTACTACTACTACTACTACTACTACTACTACTGCTACTGCTACTGCCACTGCTACTACTACTTCTACTTCTACTTCTACTTCTACTTCTACTACTACTACTACTCCTGCTACTACCGCTAGTATTACTACCACGACTACTACTACTACTACTACTACTACTACTACTGCTACTACTACTACTACCACCACGACAGCTACTACTACTACTACTACTACTACTACTACTACGACTACTACGACTACTACGACTACTACGACTACTACGACTACTACTACTACTACTACTACTACTACTACTACGATGCCGACGACCACCACTACCACCACTACTACTACCACGACGCCCACCACCATCACCACGACGACTACCAACTACCAGCTACCAGTACTAGCACAAGTACGATCTAGTACTGCTACTTTTATTACAAGCTTGCACTAGTACTATACTATGATGTACAAAAGGAGTGGGCCTGACCTTGCTGGACCAAGTTTGTGAATTTTTCCTATATCGTTTTGTGACTGAGAGATAAGAGCGAACGAACCAAAATTTCGTCATTTCACACGTGATCTTCTGACCATTGGTTTGGGTCCGCAATCAGGCCAGAGCCATCATGGCGCTTTGACTTTCGGTCGCCTGCAATCGTTGAAATTGAACCTGATATGTCTGTATGTATGTATGTATGCATGTATGCATGCATCTTTTTCTTCATCCGTGCATTCAGGACCATTTACTTATGACGGTCATACCTCCTATCTTTGACCATTTACCTTTGACTGCGGCTCCTATCTCGTTGAAGCAAAACCCGAACTACCACGTCAACAAGTCTTCCCGTCGTATGGCATTTTGCTGCATGAGCAATTCGTTGCAACGAAACATCGCGATCCGAAGCTCTTGACGCCAAGAAGTACGAAAAGCATTCCTTTTTCGTCGTGTAGTGTAGGAGGCCACACATTGATGTTGGGCAAGCAAGCTCACAACCGTCGAACGGCACCGGGTGCGAACTTCGGTTCTGCAGAAACCACGTTGGCAACACACCATGGTCGTTTCAGACCTTGCGGCCGAGGCGGAGGACAACCCCCATCCATTCTGCGCTAGGTCTGCTAGGTTAGGTTGGGATGTCGACGTCGTCAGGACATGGTCCAGAGCCAAAGCATCCAAAGGGTGACCCCTCTTGTGCGACCTTGGAGTGACGTTAATTTTGAGCCCTGCGGCCTCAAAGATGCCGCAAGGGGCCACCCCAACCATCGAGCCATAGTGCTTCAGGCAGCTACACTTAGTGTTGCATCACCATGGCAGCGTTTATGCAATTTATGCATCGGTAACCTAGACATGCTACCTTTGCAAGGAGTCTGCAAGAAGGACAAGACCGAAAGGTGTCTGACGATGAAACTTTGAGAGGAACAGCGACAAACGACGAGAAAGACAGGCCAAGAAGAGATTGGCAAGAGTAGCAGTCGACGTCAACGAAGGCCATACAAGGCTCAAAATATCTCAACATGCTGTGCCTGACCCGGTATGGTGTTCCCGGTTTTCTGTAACGAGGGTGGTGTCGCAGATCGACCCATTCGATGGATGCTTCCAATGGCCGGACGAAGCGCGCGAAGGATTCCTCCAGCATGAAACTTATCTTGGCTGCAGACGTGACTGCAAGGCTTGAACTATGAGAAGGCTCCTCTAGGCTGCTGCGGCTCAGTCCATGCAAGGCTCTAAGTGTAGGGTCTTGTTGAAAGGCTCGCACCACCGACAGTCTGCAGCTGAGATCGGCCATCCAGCCCCCTATCTGAGTCCCTTGCCCGAGGCGGAGGCACATCGAGCGGCATCAGCGAGAAACTGCAACCCGTCTCGTCCTTGTCCTCTCGGGCAACGCAAGCGAAACACAGAATCATGTCATATCAGATCATACCAGCACCAGCATCAATCTGACATTCCCTTTTCGGCAACAAGCCCCTCCAGGCCAAGCGTGCAAATCATCGCATGGCGGTAGAAAGGAGCACGCAAGGAGGTCCCTCACGTCCCTTGACAAGACAAATGGAATGCGCAAGGACACCTGGAAATCCGCCGGGGGGGCGGGTGACACGTGCAAGCCTTCAGCACAGATTGCATCGGCCTGTAGGATAATCCGGGGTCAAATCCACATTGATTGCTTTGATGTAGACCTATGCAATGTGAGCTGACACGTAGGCACAGTGCGGGCACTTTTACCGAACACCCGACACACACCGAACCTTTAGCAAACCTTCCAAACTGAGACTCGTCACGGAAATTCGAGTAGCCTTAGGAATTTCACCAACAAGTGCCACAGACACCAGTCTATGACGAGAAGTTCATTGAACTTCTCTCCGGGTGTGCATTGGTTTACAGTGGCTCTGGCTCAGTCCCTAGAGGAAAGCAAAGCCCAGAGTCCATGCCCAGCGCCTTCAGAAAATCGAAATGGTTAAAAGGTTGCAACATCTGCAGACTGCATGCAAGGTTCCACTCCCAATAGGGGACGGATCCGTTGGACCGGAGCCACCGACTCGAAGAGCAGCAAAGACCCTGATCGTCACGACCTATCGATCAAGGTCTCTCGAAGACAAGTCAAGACCAATTACCATCACCATCGCACGAATATTCCTCTGTCGTGATCTGGGCCAAACGAAAGTCTCCTGCCGCAGGTACCCAAGCATAAACCTTCTGTCAGAGAAATGCACGACCAGTCAAGAGCTGTCTATGTAGCAATGTAGAAACAACATCCTCTAAAACGGCAACACCAACTCTGTGCAGCTGACCTCTACCGTCTGCATGGGTCGATCTTGTTCTTTTATGTTCATGCCCTTACTGGTGTCCTTGACCTTTCCGATCTTCTTAGCTTCTCTCTCACCGTTTGGAGTAAAGATGACTTGGAGAGAGAATCAAACCCCGATTCAGGAACTGATGACAATGCAACCCGTCACTGCCGTGTCTGGCTTCGAGCCGATGATTCCAGACATCAGTCAGGCTTCGCCCACTGCTGACATAGCATACTCGGCAGCTGCCCTGGCAAGTGCGAGTGCGACTCTTGATTCTGTACTGACAACGCGTTTGAAGTCAGCAGGAATGTTCTTCAGCTGCGCAACCAAACCTGCTCAAGGCTTAAAGGGCGGTGACCAGATGCAGCTAAAGCATCGCTCGACAAGGCTGTGCCTCTCCTCATGGAAATATGGACACGATGGCAAACCAGTCGTGTCTGGACATGCTCAACTTAGCATAACAGTGAGCGAGTCATGAGAAAGCACAGACATGTCGAACTCTGGCTTTTCATCTCTCTGAAGAGACGCCACTCCTCTCGAGAAGTGGTTTGATACATCGAGGAAGAATGATTCAAAAATTCGGAAGAAAGCAAGCTGTAAAGATGCAGCTTGTACATGTTTGTGTGCTTCAGCCATGTTTGCATGGCTGCTTCACGTGCAGTCCAGCGACGGCACTACACCAAAACAAAAGCAACTGTAGTTTTCTGTAGTACTGCCCTCATCAGATATTGCGACTCTCACGCAGAAAACCTCGTCTTTCATTGTTTCATCATTCGTGCCAACGACCAGCATTGCAGAGACACTCACGACGGACATCTGAGGCCAGCACCCAGGTCTAGAACCTGAAACTTCTGGCAACTCCGCACAAGCCTTCAAGGGCGTTCACTTCTACAAAGTGGAGACTGGCGCTTTCCTTGCCATCGGATCTCAGGCGGAAATGTACAATTTAGCCTTGCCCTGCCTGTTCAGCTTCCCGTGGGAGGCTCGCTCCACGAAGGCCTGGCATACGCAATCAGTGGTAGGCTTCTCTTTCAGACTGCGCTTGGCATAAAGCCTCACTTTCGTTGTGCTTGGTAACCAGCCAGAGGTCACCTGTCAGTCATTCGCATTTTCGGAACGGTTGAACGAAACCATTAAACCATTATCCTGCCTTTTGTCAGGACATCCTGGATGTCGCGTATCGCCAAGCCCTGATGGGTAGAAGGTTGCTCGTGGGGCCAGGCTGTCAAGACAGGATGTGACGCGCCGGAGGCTTCACAAGCAGGCCTTGATGGTGTCAATGCGGACATGCACGGACACTGCCACCGAGGCTTCCGACTGGCACACAGAGCTTTTCATGTGTGGACATCCGCACAGCCGTGGATTGGGATTTTTTCGTGCAAGGCACGCCACGTCTATCTGATCCGTCTGTTCTTCTCTACCTGTTTTCCCGGCGTGCACCTGTGGACAGCATGGAGTGCTCCACCAACCACTACAGCTTACAGACAACACAAAGTATAACTTGTGACAGTGAAGAAAATTAGACAAACAGCCGGCAGGGGTGTCTAACAAATGCAGAAGTCCTCTGCACTATGAAAGGAATGTTGTATCGCCGGGCAAGCCCACAGGATTAGGTTCTTCCTGCTCCAGTGTTCTTCACTTCCGTCTTCCATCTGGGCCCTCCCGTTTGTCCCAAACCTCTGGCTCTAGAGTCTGGTCCGAGCTGTGGGACCTCGGGCCAGATCTCGCGAGCGCAGCGGTAGATCTCGCTGAGGACCCGGAGACCTTCTCTGCGAAGAAAGACACGGGAAACCGCATCAAAACAACCGTAGCACCCTGCAAACGCAAATCTAACGCAGTTGGCGGAAAAGATCCGTCTGACTGTGGTCTGAAGCCACAAGGACCTTGAAGCTCCGGGACTCGTGGCCCGGGTCTGAAGTTCTGTCTGAGGCTCACGCGGAGGACAGCGGAGTCGGAGCCTTTGCCCAGATGAAAGCGCCCGAGTAACGTTCCTGTGAACATGGTGAGGAAGGCACCTAAAGCTTGCAGAAAGGCCGGCCCGTAGTAGACCAGGAAGGCTGGTCCGGCCTTTCAAGCACTGCATTCCTCTTTGCGGGGCCCAGACTCCAGAACGCACCCTGGTACCAGGGCGCCGACTGCCTTCGAGATGACCTCTGAGGGTGTCAGCTCAGGGCTGAAGAACTGGCCTCGAGTCTCGATCTCTCAGAAACACGTCGCTCCTTACTCTGTTCCCGTGCGAAGGATGGCCTGCGCAGCCGGTCCGGGACATCTCTACACTCAGAACCTCTTTGTCCTCACAGGCTCGCCAGTATTCGCCAGTGGTCAGCCAAGCAAGGTTTGGACTTGGACTCAGGAAGTCCTCCGAAGGCAGTTCTTGATTGAATGCATCGACAATCGTTCGCCCATTGGCCTCCGGAGAATAGAGAGAATCTCTGCTCAGCCGAAACGAAATGACTGCTGCTCAAATGTGCAGGCCTGGGCCATGCACAAGAGCCTCATGGCTGCTATTGCATGGGGGCCTTGCAAGGACAAAGAAGCCAATTGGCAAACGGGGCTCACAGCGTCAGAAGCATCATCAGCAGTTGCTGAAACTGCTGAAACGGCATGGGTCCCAAGCCTTTGGGCGGCTCTCCAAGCGTCGGCACGTGGTCCGACCAGCGGTACTTTAGGTATTTCTCCATGACCTCTGAGGAGAGTGCTGATTCAACAGAGCAAGCCGTGACCACGATTTCTGCAACCCTTCGCTAACTGCACCATGCTGCACCTGAGTCTCTGTTCGCACGGAGATGCCCTCTATGAACTTGAAAGACTGGAGGAAGCTGTTAAGCACCTCGGCCGGTCGTCGCCCCCCTTTTTCTATGCGAGCTTGCAAGATGCATGTCTTCCCTGAGCTATCCTCGCAACCCTCCGAGGGCCGATCATGGAGAGGAAACTTGATCACAAACTTCTCACAGCCGCCCAGGGGTGTAGGTTCCGCACCAGCCTGCTGTGAAGCGAAACCCTGCCTCCTGGCCTATCTGCTCGTGCCAACTTCCTCACTATCAGCTGGCATGGTTCAGGAGGTGCTCGCCCATGGTAGCCCGAATGAACAGAAAGAGCCAGTGCAGCGTAACCGAGGTCCCTGCCAAGTCAGTCAGCCAATGCACGAAGTAGAGGGCGATGTCTCTTGCCCCACCATGCACCCTGCCGTGAACGCAAGGCCGGGATCTCGGCCGTTCTCTTCCTATGCACTTCTGCAGACCCGCAGTGGGCGAGGCCCAGGCCTGCGGTCTCGTGCCACCGCCTCCCGCCAAAGCCAGCTTAGGGTGGTCCAAACGGCCGCCGGAGTACCCTAAGCTACAACCGCGGTCCCTTCCGGCCTCGCGAAACTTGGAAAAGATCGCACCTGCTGGAGCCTGCTGTGCAGTGTGGAAACTGCGGCATACAGATTTGTCTTCCCTGCAGGCAGTTGCGGAATCTATGGGACCAGGAGGCCTCCGCCTGCACGAGCCAGCCGTGATTGAAGCAAAGGTTGCACCTCGAGCAGTGTACCGTAAGAGGGTCGGGCATCACTGTTGAAACATCTGTCGCACGGATGCCATCTGCATCAGAGGTCGTAGTGATTGCAGAAACGCTGCTCATCTGTGTCATCTAGCAATGGAGAAGCTCACAGAAAATGCCCGGTGTCACGGCCCACAACAATTCCGAGAACACAAACAACATTTCTGCAATTGTGATGTGAGCTCGAAGAAGCACAACCTGCCTGCAGTTCACATTGTGACTCTAATCGTGACTTTGCCAGCTGGGTCAGCGACTGCGTGAATTGCACGGACTGACGCTCTGCCGGGTCCAGGTCTTTGAACGAAGGCAACAGATCAGGATAGTGGTCCTTCCATGAATGCATTCAGAATGACAGCTCTACTTTGCCGACAACGAGATGTCTGCAAAGGTGCTTGTGTTCATATGACATCACCTTACCTTGCTGCTTCCACATAATTTAATTTGCATCAATGTGTATGTCGGTTGGGTTGGGTCTAGTCGGTCGTTCGGGTGCTCGTGTGTTCTTACGTTTGCAATTTCGCCCATCTTTAGATTCTTACAGTAGATTATACTGTATCGTCAGACTGTTACATTGTTCTGCGCCGAAATACGATTAGATTATTGCTGTGACTGTGCTATATTACTGTACTATAGTTTTATGATGCGCTTCTCTCAATGCATCTACATCATTATGTTACCATGACATTTTCTTGTTGTATCGTCATGTTATTATTGAGTTATTGTAGCAGTATGACATTGAGTTGTGCCGTATTTGCAAAACAACTCCTAAGATTTAGTTATTTTATACTATCATACTACATAGGTTGAAAATTTTGTGCAAGGAAACATGCAGTATTATATATACATATATAAATAAATAAAGTGTGTATGAACATAGAAATCTACGATAGTATAACCACTATGTAAGCATAACTGCTGCTGTCGTTATTCTGATTCGCTCATTATTTTCTGCATCACTATCTTACATTCTCGTATTCTCGTACGAATAGATTCTTGTAATCTCATAGTCTAAGATACGGATGCTCTTTCAACATTGTATTCCTACGTTGTTGGATTCCTTCGCTGATAACAACCTCGTTTTTAGCCCTACCTTGCACTGACCCAAGCAACCGGTGGAGCGCAAGGCATTGGCCTAGCTGTGAGCATCAAAAATCTCGTCTGTGAGCTGCTTCGTATATAACTTTATCTGGATTTTTTGAACCAATACTTAAAATTTGATAACCTCTGCTCATACACAAACTTCGTAGAGAAATGTAGCCACTTCTCTGAGGCGACCACACGTGCGTTTTCCATAGTCAAGTGTGCAAGCAGTGCCCGGTAAGAACCAAATGAGTCGCATAGGGTCTTCGTTACCTGATCTTAGCACATATTCTCTTGCTGTCACCCCTTTTCGGAAAAGCTGCGGCTGTAGCAGCCTGCAAAAGTTGTTATTCGTATTCGCTCTGCTTTAGAAGGTAGAGGGCATTCCCAAAGTTCTACACAAATTTCTGTATTGGAGAAAGCGTCGAGTCTCTTGTACATGGCTCTAAACCGGACAACAGCTTACGTCGTAGACTGGCATCGAGTATGATTAATGTCCATTTTTTGCTGGCAAACGTTGCTTTCCAACACGAACTGAACTCAAAACATGTGCAGCGAACCTTTTGAATCTTGCTCAATATTTCATGTTGAATGTTCACTTCTTGGTTAAGCTCGTTGCTCAGGTATGTAGCCTCGAAGCTCTTCGTTCATGCGGAGCCGTCTGCAAGGCGGATGCTTCCGTCATGATTATAGGGATCGCCAAGCATCTCCTGTTGGTGTTAACCACACTGCTGAGGGATTTTTCTGTGAGACTGAGAAGCCCCGTTTAATCGCGAGAAAAGAATGGTATCAGCATCATACACCATATCGTCGTAGTAGTCAAGACCAGCAATCGATTGCTAACAACGTGGCAACTAACAGCTTCTCTGATGTTTGTGTCTGCACAAGTCATGACCAGTACAAAGACAAAGGATGAAAATGCCTGATGATTGCACTTTGCTTTGGTAGGTACTGTATACGTCTTTGCGGGACTGAGACTTTGCGAGTGATGGGAAACTGCAGTTTGCATTCGGGACCGGATCATCGTCATACAGGTGCTATTTAAGTGCGATATAGGATTGTAATTTGCAGCAACATCAGTATCGCCAGTATCACCCCATCTCTATCCAGCTGCTTGTTAAGCTCCATGACGGTGCCATCCGGTCCGAGCTGCTTGTTGGGCACGTAACAGTCTTCCAAACTTTTTCCAGGGTTAGAAGCGCTCTCCTGGCAGGTGTTGTTCCAGTGTTCATGCATTTGCCAGATATTCAGCGGCTATGGTTTCTGCACGCTGAAGTAGTGCTATATGTGTTCCCGTTTGATTCTTCATTTTCGCACAGTGAGGCACGAACTGTTCTATAGTTAAATGGCTGCCTTTCACATTTTCGTGGACTGGTCACCAGGGTTGTCATGAAATCTGTCCATAAGGTCTCTCTGTTTATCCACCTTTGCATCTTTTGCAATAACAATCTTGTGCTGTTACGTACTATGGAACATAGCTTTCACATGCTAATGGTATATGTTGCATCTTATTCCGTTTGCATGAAGCTTTGTGAACATTACTTTTCTATGTATACATACTGTCTTTCATAGTATATTATGCATTCCACCCTTACAAAACGGGTATTTTTTGTGCAATACTTGATTTATACCTTATACACTATATAATGGGTGTAAATACCACGATGCAGCGATGCGACGGAAGAACGACACTAACCCATCCCTGCAGCTGACAAAGTCCATCACGTAGCACAGCGCGTGGTCGTGGTCGCCGATGACATCCCCGGCTGCATAACCTCTGAGAACTTAGAACATATGTCCGAACTTCGAGGTGCTTCAGGCCACGAGTATCCTAATGCTCCTATTGCAGCTCTGGGGCCGTGGTATCCGTCATGCTCGGGTTGCACCTGCACTTTCCGGTTGTCTCGCAAAACCCTGCTGTCAATTCAAGTCGTTGCAACAAATCACTGAATCACCGGCTTGCTAGTCTGCAAGGACGCTACAGTGCCAAATGGATGCTCGGCACATCATGTTCGGCTCAGTCTAGTCTAGACCCCAACTGGGGCTGACCGTCGGCAGCAAGTTCTCGATCTTCATGATGTCATGGATGGCAGTAAGGGCCTCACGGTCACTCCAGAGCACGTAAGGGGTCAAAGGAGAAAACCCCGAGCGAAATCAATCACAACATCCTGCATCAGGCAGCGCGAGTGAGCAAACCTTGATCGCTCAGGTACTGACTAATAGCGAAACCATCCGCGTCTCCTTGACACGAAAGGTGTTCCTGCGAAATGTCGGGATGGCTGCTGGGAAGGTCGGTTGACGACAGGCAGGACCACCGGCGGGACTGCTTGGGAACCTTCTGAATGTTCCTAACGGACAACCCGACCTGCCGTTCTGGAACGAGGCTTCCAGGAGACCCGCCTGAGGGCTCGATCATAAGAAGAGTCATTCAACGATCTCCACTCGTTTTTGGCTGCGGGCGGTTCCTCCTGTGGTCAAGCTGACACTGCCACGCAACACTGTAAACCACATAGCAGCGGATGTTCAAAGCCGAAGCCTGTCAAGCAAGTCCCATTTACACCTTCGGCACCCTGCATGCACCAACTTAGTCTCAGTGCCGGCGGCCACCCAGCATTTGAACGCCGAGGTCCGCGCGTCAACCATGAGCCGACGAAAGAAACTCCACCTGGTCAACTTTCTACATGAAAATAAGCCGCCTACTGGCCTAGTATGCCCGAAAGCGCGGTGCTGCTCTCCCACCGCTCTCTCCCCCCGCACCGATACTTTTCGAGTTTGGGAGGACTTCAGCCCGAGGAAATTGCCTGCAGAATAGATTTACGTTGATTTTCTCTCTGCGATTCCAGAGATTGGGGGCCTGGAGATTCTTGAGGCCTTTGATTTGATGAAGCTCGTAACCTGCCTTTATGCTTTGTCGGCTGACAAGACCTTACAGCGGTCTTTGACGAGCTCTTGGAAGGTTTTGCAGAGGGGGTTGAGAGAAGTGAGTCCGGAGTCCGTTAGCTCCAGAGCCCTCCCGATGAAGCCACGATCCAAAGAACCCTTCATTCTAAGAGATGTTAGAAAGGTCAACCCAGAATTCACGGAGTAATAGCGAGCATATGCGGAGTATCTCCCACGACAAACACGCAGCAACTTAGCGACAACGAAATCTCACACAAAGGCCATGAATCCCTGGCTGGCGTGAAGCTGTTTTCCAACTGCTTCCGCTTCGGTGGCGTTATGTCTGCGTTTCGATCTTACAGATCGCAGCCATCGATCTTACAGATCGATGTAGGTCTTCCGAACAGGAAGCAACAAAGTTCTTTCAGCTGGGAGGACCGACTGGTTCCCAGGCGGTGCTCGCAGACAGGAAGCAGAGGAAAATAAATCGTATTAGAAAGAAGGTCGGGACGGGTGGGCGAAACAAAATTTCTCAAGCTGTAACAGCTTTTCGCCAAAATGGCCACGGAGTATGCAATCCTTCGAATTGAATCGGTGAGTCTATCCCCTGACCGATTCGGTGATCAAGTGAGATGATGAGTTGCCACTTCGCACAAACAAGTGTGTGCTACACGACAACGAGATCTCACACAAAGGCCATGAATCCCTGGCTGGCGTGAAGCTGTTTTCCATCTGCTTTCGCTTCGGTGGCGTTATGTCTGCGTTTCGATCTTACAGATCGCAGCCATCGATCTTACAGATCGATGTAGGTCTTCCGAACAGGAAGCAACAAAGTTCTTTCAGCTGGGAGGACCGACTGGTTCCCATCGAGGGTGGTCGCGTCCTCCCATCGCAGGCGAACGCCACTCGAAGGTTAAGTCAAATGAGCATCGCAGTCAGCTGATCGTGCAATCTGCAAATTTCGGGTGTGTCGGAAAAACCCGTAGAAGAAGCAAAATGAATGTCTCCTATGATCTTCGCAGCCCTACTAGTTAGAGCGTTCAAAGGTAAGTCGAGTTTAGTCCATGTCTCAAACTCTGGTACGTGCTCGAAGCGGCTGATCCCGTCGGAGATGTTGGCTTTGGTGGGAACACGTTCGAGTCGGTGTGCAAGACTTCGTCGATTGTGCCAAGTCCAATGTGCCGCAATGAGGCAATTGAGGGGCTGATGCTTGCCGACGCCTTTGAGGAGGGCGTGTCGAGAGGCCTCGTTGTCACAGCACTGGACGTAGAACTTGTCGAGCCATGGCTCGAAGACCAGTGGAGCCAAGATGGCGACCCAAGCTTCGAGGAGGTAAATGAAAGCCTGGTCGGAGGAAAACTGTCGCACGAGTAGTGAGGGGAGACGACCTTGGAAGTAAGCGGCCGTTTGCACATCACCGTGGTGGAAGCAAACTGCAGCCCATCCGTTTTCGATGTCGGATGTGGATTTCGAGTCCCAATTCGGGATGTCGTCGTCCCCCGGCCTGTAGATGTGGGCGCCCAGGCGGAAGTACGCATCCGTGTAGATGACACTGTATTTAGGTCGGGTCATCTGTCGCGGTATCGTCATCGGGCGACAATGTTGTATGATGTCCTTGAGCGCAAGTAGTGAAGATCGAGTGGGTTTGTCGAGAGCATGTGAGTGGGAATGGGCGCGAGCATACAATGCTTTCAGGGCCGCGCGGCCCACTTTCCCGAATAGTCGTCCGGTGAGGAAGTTGCACTTCCCAGCCATCTTCCTGGCTTGTTCGGGTGACAATGACGAAGTCGCAAGGTGTGTGTCGATCTGCTTACACATATTCTCAACGCGTTTGGGACACGGAGTCAGCACCAGGTTGTCGTCGTTGGAAGAGATGATGACGCCCTGGATCCGATGTGCGGTTTGAGGTGGTTGTCTTTTACTGGGTTTCATCGAGATTTGTAGACACCCGTTGTACTCTTCGAAGGATTCGAAGCTGCCCTTGGCCAAGTCGGAGTCTTCCATGGATCCGTAGTCGTCGACGTAGTGCATCGCTGGGGACAGAATCATCGTGCGACTGCACGCGACCAGGATGTCGCCGAATCGGTTGTACGACCATACACTGGCTGCCGAACCAAAGAGTAGGACGTTGTGGCTCCACAGCGTCGGGCCGTCCGGCGTGAGTAGCATCACATATGCTTCTCGAGGATCTCGTAGTGGGAGTTGTCGGTAAGCTCCGTCGTGGTCATGTCCCCAGACCGAGAGGGGCTTGAGTTGATCGTGTCGAATCGTCGCAAGTCCCAGGGAGATGAAGTGATCGGGCGTGTGATGGTATGGTTGGTCGTGCATCGTGCATGTCGCATTGTGTCCACTTCGTCGCCAATCTTCGCCTCTTCTGACCTTGTTGTTGCCGTCGCTGCCCGTCTGTTCGATGCTGAAAGCCATGGCGATGTATGGGTCGGAGTGTGGCAGTGGTAGTAAGGTTCTGTGTCGTCCTTTATGTGGGACGGTCGCGGTTCGAGGCCACCAGTCCGGCGCCTCAAACGGTCCGTTCATCCGGCCCATGTCGACTTCTGCCAAGATCTCGTCCAGCATGAGTTCCCAGTGATCGTCAACGGAGTTCTTGTCGATCTTCTCTTTGATGTACTGTCGGTTATTCTCGCGGAACTCGTCGATGGGAGTAGGTTCGAGGTACTTCTGGTCCTGTCTCACATGCCAATTAATTCCCGGAGTCAGCTTCCCCATAAGGGGAAAACCTTCGGAGAGCTCACGGTAGATCAACTCGGTTTGTGGATATTGTATCATCCGGAGAAGGTGAACAAGCACAGGTATCTGTGTGACCGAGTCTTTATGGCGATATGCTCGTTGTACGTGTTCTGGAAGGGTGTCGAACCATGCCATCGTGTGTTCCTCCATGTCGTCGACGAGCTCCTTAATGTCGGCGATGACGGCCTTCTGGAAATCCATGAGTGGGTGAAACGCATGTCGATGTTGTAGGCACCACTCGAGCGTAGGGTCGAGTGTTTTCGGTGACAAATGTGTGTATCCCTGTGTAATGCCCAGTCGAGATGATCGGTCCAGGAAAATTGTGGCATGTAGTCATGATTCGGGGTTCGGGGTGGTGGGCCAAATGGTACCTTATGGTGCAACCAAAAGGAGGTGATCTGTTGTAATGGGGAAACTCGAGGTGTATCGGGTATGGATGCGTCAACTGTCCCCAGCAGGAGCAAGAAGATGATCCAAATCGCCGTAGGTAGGTGCCAAGCGTTGCCCAGGGCCGTGCAACGTTTTGTCTCGTCACCATTTCCGAGTGTCGCCGTGTAGTCCAGCGGTAAGCCTTGTAGTTGTTCGCGTAGAGACGATGGAGCCGTAGTCCATGACCCGTCCGACAAGGTAACGAGGAATTGGTCTTCGTACTGCCATACCGGGTATCGTCGGTTGTCCTGTTCCCATCGGTTCCATGCATCCTGTGATGTCGAGCGGTCTCGGAGTGGTCTGGGGGGTTCTCGTCCGAATGTCGAAGTAGATGGTGTAGTCAAACAGTGAAACAGTTTCTGGTCGTTGTGGAGACACGGTGGCAAGGAGTATCCCCGGGCGGAAATCTGGGGTTGTAGGTCGGGGCCGATCGGGTTGTGTAGTCGATGCCATTCTCCATCTAGTCGCCAATCGAGTGACCAAGGTGTGAGACGAGGCAGTCTCTCTTCGACGGTGTTCCAGGGGATCGATGTCCACCACAGTCTCTTGCGGTGCATAACGCCGGAGTCGGCGGCGTCGATGACGATCGGATCCATGCTCATCGGGGATGTGAGTTCCACGACATTGTCTCGGACGTCAGGATGGGGCACCACATTCTCGAAGATCGTCTCGATCGGGACGCCCGTGAAACGTTTTCGGATTTGATGTTCGATGCTGACCATGTGTCTGAAAAGCCAACCTGATGTGCCGTCGGATCCTTTGGGTTGACTTCGCAGACTGGAGAAATCCGGGCACGGAGGACCTGCCGTGATCACCATGATATACTGTCTGTTGTTCGTCGCGTTCTCGATGTGTTGTACGACAGTCTCGAGGTCGAACTGTCCGACGTCCCCCATGTGTACAGATTCGAATAGTTTCGATGTGAAATTTGCACAATCGGAGTCGATCTCCCACGCGAGGGTGATGATGACGTTCTCGTTGATGCGTCGGAGTGCCTCGGAGGCGATCCCGATACCATCGAAGAAGGACAGGTGCACTACCGGCAAGGCGCCTACCAGCTCGTGGCATAATGCGCAAATCCGGTCGTGTGGGTCTGTCATTCGATGGTCGGCTCCAGAGTCTAGAGACTCTGGGCCGTGCTGTCCCTATTTCTTGCCGGATTTACCGGACTTACCTTTCTTGCCGGCGCCTTTCGTGCCCTTCTCGCCCTTCGCGTTCCAAGGGGGTCGTTGTGAGACTTGTGGAGCAGGGTTGAAGGGGATCGTCGGGGCAAGTGTCGGTGTAGTGAAAGTCGATGGTGTTGATGGAGTCCAGGACGGCGTCGGTGTGGTCGGCCAGGTCGGAAAAGGGGGTGTACTCCATGGTTGTGTCGTCGGTTGCCAGGATCGCCACTGGGTTGTCGTAGTGGTCCAGGGTTGTCGGTATCGACGTCCTTGTCCTGGCGGAGACCATTTCTGCTGGTATCCTTTCCCTTTGCCTTTGTAGGGTTGTTCGGAGCCTTTGTCGACTCGTGGTCGCTTGGATAGTGGTTGTTGCATGACGTCGTTAACTCGTGTCAAGTCGTTCATGAGGTCTTCGGTGATCATCTGGAAGGTATCGTTGGAACGCATCCGCATGGCGATGTCCCAGGAGAACTCCTCCCATAGGCTCTTGACGTTGTTGATGCGCTGTGAATGTTTGCGGACCAGTCTGATGAACCAATCGACGTACTTGTTGATGATCGTCTCGGAGGAGTACTTGATAAGTATCCAGGCCCATCGGATTGCTTCGATGGCGTCTATGAGCATCCACTGTCCTCGTACGTCCCACTCTTCGTGTGCTTTCTCGGTGATGTTGTTGCGTTCATCGAGGACCAATTTCTTCTCGTTGGTGTCTTTCTTCCTAGTGGAGTTGATCGTATTGAAGCTCGTCCAAATTCGTTGTGACACGATCTCCCCCAAGGCCGTTGCGGTGTACATTTTGGAGGTGTGGTGTTCGTGGTACATTCGTGCAAGAACCCTTTCTGCTCCCACGAGGTTCTTCTCCGGGAATTGTCGGCGTTCTCCATCGACAGTGATGCTATTGTAGTCCTCGACGAGTTTGTTGTAGACGCCCGCAGGTAATGTCTTCGGGACGATGTCCTTGTCGGTGTGCGAGGAGGCAATGGTAGTCGGGGCCGTCGGCGCACTCGAAGGTGATGGGTGTGTCATCGTAGCGTGATAGGCATGTCGGGCTGCTTGAGTGAGCACCATCCACTGGGCGGTAAGGGCGTCCTCGTCGGTGTCGTCGGCCAGTTTAAACTCGACGCCCCCTGCCGTGGTTCCTGCCTGCAGCTTCTTGACCACATCGGCGATACTCGCGTCGTCTTTGAGGTAAGTGCTGATAGTCGCATGTGACTTCAGGCCAAGCTTAGCGAGGTACCTAGCAACTACGTCCGTGACAAGGTCAATCCCCGCCAGGTCTGCAGCAGCCTCGAGTGGACTGCTCATGTTGTCGTGGGGATCGGGCTTGGACAAAAATTGCTCTGGGTCAGGTCGCTTGCATTGTGGAGTACATTCGAATGTAAGGATGCAGAGAACATGTACTTTATCGAAGCATTCCGTCGAAGTAGCCTACCGAAGGCCTGCCGCTGACACATCGCCGAGGCGGAAGTCAGTCGGGGTTCAGTCCTCGTCTTCGTCGGGCTGTGCATCGGCGAAGGCTTGTGCTTCGCGTAACCTGAAGCATCGTTTACACTTCGGGCCTGTGGGCTCGCGATACTCGCGACGATGTGGTGCAAAACCGTATGGCCATCCACAAATCGTGTGCCAATGTGCATTTTCGCAGGAAGATTCGGAGACTCCTGGCAGATGAATAACTTTAGTTAAAGAATTGACTACCCAAAATTTGGTCCGGAGTGTCTCGAGGTACTGTGCCACCATCTCGCGGACCTGTTCGGGCTTGGTCGGGATCTCGGGTCTGTGAAATTCGTCTCCTCGATGTAGCGGGGACTCCTGGACGTACACCTTGATGGCATCGCTGCCCCACCGACCGATGAGCTGCACGGTGTCCAGGGGAAAACCTCGTCGAGTGAGCATTTGAGACCCAGAAACTCGACAGACGTGTTCACAAAACCTGTCGAGGAGTGTCCCGTTGGGTCCCATGCGAGTCATCGAAGTCCCTGTCGCTGATATGACCGACCGGAAGATATCGATGGTCTGACGATGGTCGAGTGGATGTCCATTAGTCCCGGGGAAAAGTGGACCATCTCGTGGACATCCCAGCGATCGAAGAAGGTCAAGGTGTCGTTGTAGTGCATGAAAAGGGCAAAGTCGAGGTGATGTGGTACAGCAGCACGGATGTGATCGTGACACACACAATCCAACTATGTCAGTCTTCGTGCATGGCAGCGTGATGAAGGCCGTGCGTCCGGCGTGTGTGATCTCCACCCACGCCTGGCCCAGAGTCACCGAAGCTGCTTCGATGCCTCGTAGTAGCCACCAGCAACAGATGATCACCATA
Organism: Symbiodinium sp. CCMP2592; assembly: GCA_905221615.1. Classification (NCBI taxonomy): domain Eukaryota; class Dinophyceae; order Suessiales; family Symbiodiniaceae; genus Symbiodinium; species Symbiodinium sp. CCMP2592. The sequence continues at coordinate 556,822 of CAJNDT010002447.1, forward strand.
TCCACTCGGTGCCGCAGTCGTCGTGCCCATTCGTGGGGACCTTCGAAATCGTCGTGTTCGGGTTGTGCTGGTAGTCGTGCAATGTCCTCGACAATGAAGGAGTCCTTGAGCTTGGCGGGGCCTCGTCCTCGTTCGACAGCTCGTTCGACTTGTTGCATCTTGAGACACACTTCGGGGGGTACTGATGTTCGGGTTTGAGTGACATGTTCTTGTCGGGCTTGACTGAAGATCTGTTTCGCCGACTTGTATCCCCCAGATCGGAGACTCGCCCCAATAGCGTTCACCAACCGGACCGATAGCGGCAGAGAGCCGATGTCCCAAGCGTCGGCCAGGGTCGTCCACAGCCTCCACCTCGAGTCTCGGGATCTCTGCGTAGTAATCGCGTAAGTGTTGATGTCAAGATCCTCCAAAGACTGTTTACGTGACTCGGATTTCGCTGCTTCGAGTGCTTTGGCTAGTGATCCTCGGGTGGATGGTTGACTTCGGGGAAGGTCTCTTCTCCGCACCGGCACGACTTCGCGTGGCATCGGTCTGCGGCCAAGTGCCGACAGCAGTCGGTCGAGGTCAAGTCGGCTTGGGGCAATCTCAACGAGGACGTTCTCAGAGGTCCCTCGGAGTTTATCGGGTGTTGTAATCCCGCGTTTGGCTAGATCGGGGGCTAACGACGTGAGGTCGTGTGCTCGCAACAGAGCCAGTACATCGGAGAAGGACATTGGGTGCCTCGGGCCATGTTCGGGGTCTCCTAACTTAAATCGCTACGGGTTCGGGCCAGAATATCCACCGAACCGTGGGGAGTAAATCATCGTGATGCAGTTGACAATGCACATGCAAATGCGGACACCTCTCGAGGTCGGCAATGTCTTCTTTTCTTCGAGAAAATATCGTGTCATTGCTCGGGCTTTAAGCCGAAGTCGATGAGTCAAGGGTATAGCTGGTCGAGCCGCGTCCCTTCCGGAGTCGCACGTCGCCGAGGCGGAAAGCGATACCAAAGAGGACGGGTCAATGTCTAGGCACCGATCGAGGTGCAAAGGAATCGAGGTTCTACCCCGTTATATCCGAGGATTGGGTATCAGAACACTAACGTCGCCGTGGCGGAATAGTGTCTGTATCCCTCCGGGAGTACGGGGTGTCACTAGGCGCTGCTCGCCTGTGCATCCCGTCGGCGTCCTTTGAGCAATTCCAAATGGTCGGTGTCGACCTCGGCGAACGAGAAGTCGCCGACCATGTATTGTCCCAGGCGCAATCGGGTGTAGGCCAAGCTCATGAATCGTAGGAAGTCGTCCTGGGTCATGATGATCGTGTCCTCCTCATCGTAGTGATAGGTCGCGAACTGGTAAGTGGGGGGATCCGCGCTGAAGGAGTTGATGTCGTAGGACTCGAAGTGCGCCTGGGTGTTGAGGGTCTCCTCGAAGGGCTTGGTGGGGTTGGCCGCAGTGGGCAACAGATCCAACCTGTACTTCTTCGTGGTCGTAGCATTGCGGTTGGCAATCTCGAGGAAATTCAAACTGGTCCACGTGACTGACTCGAAGTAATCGAGAGTCTGGTGTTTCATCTGTTCGTCTCGGAGAGCACCGGTGAGCTTGTCGCGGATATCGCCGTCTCCGAAGTCTGTGCGGATGCCGCTCATGATCTGTTTGAGACGACCGACCAAGGCGTCGTCGTCTTTGTGCTCCCACTCCATGAGGTAGAGCATGTAATCACCCCCATTCGAAGTGAGCCGTTGACCCGTCGGTGCTGGGGAGGATGCATCGAAGTCCAGCGTAGTGCCATCGCCGTTAATGATCAGGGCCTTCTGGGCCGGGACGAAAGTCGGGGCATTCGTTGAGGACGCGTTGTTTCGAAGTGCCCAGGGTCTGTACGCGGTCAAACACCTCGGGCAAGAGTATCGTCCGTGTTGCGAGGCAATCGAGTAGTCCCACGAGATCTGTCGAAGCCAATGGTGATTGTGTATCACGGAAGTGCACTCCTTGGATCGACAGACAAAGTGCTGGTCGATGCTGTCGGAGACTCGAAACAGCCAATCGGTGAGTGGCGCCTCGTTGGTGACCATGCTCCAGAACTCATCGGCGTTCCACTGAGGATCGATGGCTCGAGCGATCGTCGTGACCTCGAATTGGGCGAAGGCTTGGAACACTCGTTGTTTCTGTGACTCGTCGAGCTTAGCGAGGTCCGCAACGAAAATGTCCGTTAGTCGTAGGATTCGCTCGGACTTCTCGTCGTACATTCGACTTGGACTCCCCTGGGCGCTCGCGTTCGATGTCCTCACACATTTGCTTCCACGAAGCGCTTCGCTGTCTCGCGGTCTCCTGTGTGATTCGCTTTCTGACGGAGTTCACCTTTTGACAAATGAGGTACCAGTCGGGGATGCTGATCGTGTCGCAGCGAGTCGTGCTCTTGCGGACGAAAGTCGGCTTGCGAACCCATCGGCATTTCGAGATGTCCCAGTAGTTGTCGAAGAAAACTTTGCAGTAGAAACCGTGTGTCCGCTCGATGGCGATGTGCCAACCCGGTGGCTTTGTCTCGTGGTCATCATCGCGGTCATAAAGCCTTCGGCGGTCCATCTGGTTGTAGGGAGTGTCTCGAAGATTTCCGCGTAACCCGACTTTGGCTGGCGAGAGATCGGAGTGCTCCGCGTACCACACAAAGTCCTCGTTGGCCCCTGTCGCGCACTGGTAGCAACATCTGTAGTGTATGTTGCGCCAATCGTCTTCGCCATCGGGGTTGACTGAGAGCAAGTAGTAAGGCGGGAAGAGGCGACCACAGAAAGTGCAATCGAGGGAGCCGTCGTGGAGTTTGTCGGTGTTCGGGGTGCTGAAGTATTTGAGGTACATCTCCACACGATCGACGTCCCTTTTGTGCTGGTCTTCGATCGAAGTCCCATCGCGACTGATGAGCTCGATGGGCATCCCGTTGTCGTCGACTTCCTCGCCGGTCAATTGTCGTCGCCAGATGGTGGCAAGCTCGGCGTCTGAGGAGTTAGGGAACTGTCGACGTAGGGATGCCATCGCGGTCTTCTCGGAAGCTCGCTTAAAAGCGATTATCTCGAGGGCTCCTTGGGTGTTCTGGTCGTCGTAGAGTCTCCGTTGTATCTTGAGAGCACGGCCCGCATCGGTGTCGGGGTCAACACCCTCTAAGTATCGCGCGGCCGGCAAAACAGCCCCGGAGCTACTCCCGGGTGTTTGGGAGAACTGCTCGATGGGATCGGGTACAGTCGTGGGAACCTCGGGAAACTGTTCAATCGGGTCAGTGTCCATCGGGGTCTGACGGTGGCTGGCCATCGCGTCGAGTAGGTCGGGAGGTTCGGGGGTACACAGCAGGACTTGAGAGGTCGAGGTCTACGGAAGCCAAGCAATCTCCAAGGAGAGAGCAGGCCCCACTACAACTAGCAGAGCCTGTTGCAACCGCAAAAGTGATTGTACTGAGCAATTGAGCTTTGCACTTCTTATTATCGTGTGGGCGAGGCAATATCCGAGGTAGATCATGGGGTAGAGTAGGACACGTCGCCGAGGCGGAAGTCCCCCCTTACACCCGAAGTTACTGTGACACCAGAAACTCCCGTGCGTCGCCGAGGCGGAAACGGGGTAACGATGTGAGACCGATGGGCTTCGGGAATGCCTAGTTGAAGGATCGAGAGTCTTCTCGAAATCGCAGAATGAAGGCCGGCGGCTCAGCGGCGATGATGGGTCGCATTCTCTCGTGTTGAGCGAAAGCACTCCGCATCGCCGGAGAGAGCATGTTCGAAGCGCAAGAGATGATCGCAGATGCTTGCTCCCGGAAGAAAGTCGTCATCGGCTCGAAGTATGGCATCTGTGTCGCGAAAAGGTTGAGGTTGTGGGCCGTATGGCACCACATTCGGAGTCTGTTCATGCGGTCCTCCACCGATGTATGACAAACTGGGTCAGATAGCTCCCGAAGGTAGGGCATCGAAGAACCTGTTCGAGGTAAATGACGCCGTCATATGTGATTTCCCATGGGGAATCGAAGGAAAAGGAAGAGTATGGGTGGTTGCCCGGGGGGAGCATCGCGACATTGTCACCGCCCACCGGTGTCATCGCCTGCAAGTTCGGGGACATCATCGGAAAGTTGTCGAAGTGTCTCAAAGTCTGGAAGCCGAAAACGGGCTCGTGTGAAACCGGTGGATTGGAGCGAACATCGTCGATCGATGTCCTGCCCTTGTCCACAACCTGTGTGTCGAGCCACTGTACTCGGAATCTCTCGAGGCAAGACTGTCGTGGTGGCTGAGGCTGCACCGCAACTGGCACACTCGTGTATGGGCTCCGCAGTGATGTTGCGACCGTCGAGGAGGAGGCCGCTCCAGACTGGGTCGTGTTTGGTGTAAAGACTTGTCTCGGGTCTGCTCGAGACAGGTCCACCGCCGGGTGAACCGAGAACCTCGGCGGGACCACTTTGGGCATGGCCTTCGTCTTTGCCCCCACAATGGTCGTGGTAGTCGATGTACCGAAGGCCGGGTTGATCCACTCGGAGTCGCTCGGGGGGTTCACCGCCGGAGCTGTGGCCTGGTCGGTCGGCTGTGTCACCGGAGTACTCGTAGTCGCCGTAATCGGAGGTGTGGACGGAGCTGCAGTCGGGGGTGTTGGCGGCTCCGTAGCGTCGTCATCCTCGTGCCAAGGATCCGGGGACAGCGGTCGAGTCTGTCGTGAGGTAGTAGTGGGTGTCGGAGTCGGGGCTGGAGTCGAGGTGACAATCTCATCCGCGACTTCGACGATTACCGGTGTGGTGTCGAGCCATCGCTTGGCCGGTGATTGTGATCGTCGAGGGAATCTCGCCGGTGACAATGGTCGTTGTGAACCTCGAGCTGCTCCATCGCCGGGGCGGAAGGCAGCTCGGGTGGAGCGACCGAAGCTGGGGGCGTCGGAGTCGGTGTCCGTGCCCAACTGGAAGAATGGTCGACGTGGTGTTGAGCTCGTCGGTGCTGTCGAAGGTGCAACCGAGGGAGTCGCAGTCGAAGGAGCCGCCGACGGTGTAGCTGCCGGAGGGAATCGAGGTCCCGAGGTAGGGAAAATATTCCCTCGTGGTGGAGTCGATGGCTGCCCCCATGTTGCTGGGGGTCGAGAGTCGTCACGGGTTCGCCGGGGAGAGCGTCCACGATGAGTGCCCTCCGCCATTTCTTGTCGAAGTCTGGCTGCGGCGTCCGACCTGTCCCATGCTTCGAAATCGTAGTACTTGGAGAAGTTGGTACCGAAGTTGAATTTGCGCATCTCGGTGTGACGGAACGTGGCCATCGTGTCCATGATCCAATCGTTCGCCTGTCCTCGGGTCACCTGCTCAAGGAAAGCACCTCGAGATTAGTAGTGGAAAGGAGGCTCGCCTTGTCGTAGTTGTCGTTGCAGTACAACAGCTCGACGCATGGCATCGTCGAAGGTGTGCCCGCGTTGATTCCAACATCTACTGTGGTACTCGCAGCATCCCTGGAACCATTTGTGGCAGATTAGATTGGGTACCACCCATTTTTTGTTAAGGAAATCGGGGTGTAGGTGCGCACAGTTTTGCATATTGCAGTTCTTAGTCTCGAGGATTCGAGGGCAGATTTGTCGTCGAATCGAGGACACAGGTACTCGGGCTTCATCGCGGACTCTTTCGGGGAACTCGTCGAGGATGGAACTCGGCACAGGTGCAGTGATATTCTGCGTCGAACCCTCGCAGAGAAACTCGAACCAAGAGTCGGATCGAGGAATTGCCATGGCTACGAAGTAGCTAATCCAAATCGATAGAGGTCGTGTTAGAGGGCTTGAGGCGCCCTTCGAAGTTTCTCTTTCGAGCTGTAGATGCAGCGGGTTCGGGATTATGAAGTTCCATGCCGAAATCATCACGAAAAATGTCTGCCAAATGCTGATTATGCAGATCGGTCTCATGTACCAGAAGAGCAGCATCGGTGTCCACTGGAAGGGGTACATGATCGGATTCGGGGTATAGGGAAGCCTCGACGATCTCCAACGGGACCGTGAGCGGCTCCGCGGAGTCGTCGCGGTTAGTAATGTGCAGGTACAAAAAGGCCTCGAGATTGGGCGGCTTCAGCAATGTCGCCGCCAGATTGACAATGTCGTTGGCCGTCCGACACTGGGAGATCTGGTCAATGGCCTTTCGAATTTGTCGAGACTGTCGCTTGTTCCAGGCAGCCCACGTCACATCCTCGGGTTTCTCGATCTGGAAGTCTTCGAGAACTTGCTCGCGGCTGAATTCCTCGAGCGATTCCTTCAAGCTGTCAACGACTGACAGAGAAGCCGTAGTGCTCGAAGTACTGGCCGCCAGCAGCGGTCGTAATAGAACTCGAAGTACTGGCCGCCCAGAGCGGCTATGACCGAGGAGTGATCCGAGGGGACTGAAACAAAATTTCTCAAGCTGTAACAGCTTTTCGCCAAAATGGCCACGGAGTATGCAATCCTTCGAATTGAATCGGTGAGTCTATCCCCTGACCGATTCGGTGATCAAGTGAGATGATGAGTTGTCACTTCGCACAAACAAGTGTGTGCTACACAACACATGCATACATGCATGTATTGAGTATCATAGGTGACCTACATACATACATACATACTTACTTACTTACGTAGATACATACCTATGTGCATACATGCATGCATACATACCTCTCTATCCACCTACCGACGCATTCGTACGTGCATACCCACATGTGCAAATACTTACGTACATTTACATACATACAAACATACTCAGACATGTATGGATGTAGATGTCTCCGTGTATGTGCAGGTGTGCAGATACATTAATATTTTTGTATATCTGTGAGTGCATGCGGGTGCGGCATCTATGGTAAGAATGTCTGCATGCATGTCTGTATGTACGCATGTCTGCAAGATTATGTGAGACCTCTGCGTTTGGGGCACGATTGAGGTTCCAGCTGGGCGTTGTTGAAGAAGGCTAGGCGCCGCTCGAGCTGGTAAAAGCCTTGGCAATTTCAATATTGAACGCCACTCCAGCTGCCGACTCTGCCGACTGCCGAGATCCGAGCGCTTTTGCAGCCCGTTGGGCAATGCACTCTCCATGGCCACCTTCGGCGAGAAGAAAATGTCATCTCGCGACTTGCTTAACCGGTCCATGCTCTGCACAGCACGAGCTCGGCCAAGGTCTTTCTTTGGAGTCGCCGCACAAGGACAGGCACCCGCTTGTAACACGCAAGTTGCGAAAACAGAACCCGATAGAGTCTCCACGAACGCACTCCAGGCAGCAGGGACTCGGCGGAAAGTATTGAAGACGGTCTCTCTTCGGGTTGGCTCAAAGCCAGCTCACTCGCACTACGGACAATCAGCCAAACCACCGTCGACTCATCGAGCAATGCCCCCAAATCGGCCGAAGATCTGAACAGCAGAAAGAGGTGGCCAAGCCCACAAACTGGGAAGGTCGGACGGAACGAACTTTTCACCAAAACCTCGCCAGTGTGAATCGACAGAAGCATCCCACGAAAGAGAAGCCGCGAAGCCGTAAGCGAAAGCTTAGAGGCTGCACCCTCAAGGCCTGCCCGTCCTGCACGGCGGACTCCTGCACAGCAAGCGTTGCACAGCCGGCTTGTTCGATACACATGGCAGTAATATGCATTAATTGCAACGCCAGCAAAGATATGCTAACACACACCATGCAACCTCACGAAGCTTGTATGCCACACCCAGTGCCTTCAAGGCCGTCCATGTTTCGTCCGTTCCAAAGCAGAAGCCCTGCCGACCGTCGATATCCAGGCCTGTGAACTGGCATTGCACGACTCGCTGTCATGCTTTACCCTACCTGATACACCTCATGCTTGACAATTCCACAGACAGTGCAGCGTACAACTGTCGACCCTCAAACTGTCTGCAGCAATGCACTATATTTCTCTGTGCAGCGGTCTTGGCATATTCCTGATCCTGCACTTAAGTGCCCCATTAAACAAAGCGACTGACACAGCACAGGCCAAGCCCCCCACGCATCAGCCAGTAGATGGCGAAAAAGGCACATATCGTGCGCTGGTACCTGCCGGCTGCTCAGCTAGCCCGGGACGGGAGCAGAATGGAGGATTTCCAGCTCTAGGTTGACCATGTTGAACTCACTTCTTCGGCCCAACGGTCAACACGACAACAGAGGTTTGCCAGAAGCATTCCAGAAAAAGGACACCGTTGAATTGGACCATCCGGCAATCAGGGCACTCATCATCGGCCGTTCGCCCTGATCCCGTTTCCACAACCTTGGTGCAAACGCTGCAAAACCTTGTTGCTCCGTTGGCCTCGTCCTTTTACTCTTTTACCTCGGCCTGAGGCTTCTGCTCCATCCCGCAAGTAAAGTGAAAGCTCAGGAAACGCAGCTAGGTCCTCGAAGCTCTGGCAAAGTGACTCACAACCCTCCTTCTTGCGCCCGCTAAAAAGCACTGACAGTCGCGTCCCGGACTTCCACAAACAAGGCCCCCTTTCTTCCCTCACAGATACGGAGCTTCTCTGAAGGCCCGAAACTCGACTTGGAACTCCCCTTGTATGCCAACTTCGGCAATCTCTCAAAAACCGATGCCCAAAATGCCAACGCGCAAACGTCCCCCCGGCCCGGGTTTCCCAGACCACAGGCACGGCACCGTGACTGGAGGTTGCATAAGCCTGGGACCTGTCGTGCCTCGAAGAATGGGCCCGGATCGAGGAGAACATCACTATTCATTTACTCCCACCAACTTCTCAAGCCCGGGCATGAGAAACCTGTACAGCAACATTGGAGTCAAAACGGTTCGACAGGCTGCATCATCAAGGAACCGGCAAGAGTGCTATGATTTTGTAGTTGCGGCGTCCTGCATGAACTGGGACAAGGTGTAGTTCTTGTCCAGCATATTGCTTGCAATCTTCCTGCCGAAGGAACTCGCAAACAGAAAGCCGGCTTTGGTGCGGAAGTTTAGTCTCCTGACGGTGCGCCAATCGGTTCCTTAGATGCGAAGGCCGGGCACCATGTCGGGGCCATCATGACGGCTGTGCTGCTGCAACACGAGGGACGAGAGACTGGACCACTGAGGTTCAGGCGCTTGCTCGACAGAACGCGACGCAACTTTGCGTTCGGAGCGGTCTTCCTCGTTGCTGCAGCGCCACCCATGGAACATTTGATGAGGTCTACGACTCCGCTGATGCTTGCTGAACACCAAACATTTATTAATCCTTTGAGCTCAAAACCTCGTCACCCGGCTCCATTCCCCTGAGAGCCCGCGCTTTGGGGTCTTGCCCGAAGTTGCCTTAATTAAGAATGACCATGGCCGGATGGTTGCCCAGCTGTTCATGCTGCATAGCCACTCCAGTTCCGCGACTGGGGCCGAGGCGTGCGCGACATTGTCCATTGATGCGAGTTTGGACATGGATGCCGAAATGGGAACACGTTTTCGCATCATCAGCTCATCTTCCTCGGCAGGACTCATGACTCTCCGGGTTGTCTTTTTGACCTGACTTGTAACAGGATGCACCTGCCACTAGCAAGAGCAGTCGTGTGGCTTGCGCTCACTACCGTAAAAGTTTGCAACACCGACATCCGTCAGAGGGCTCACAAATTTCCATGCTCCGCGAGGATTCTCCATGCCATTCATGCCATCGACCCGTGACGAACTGGGCCGCCCGCAACGCACTGAGGAACTGGTTCTTCTCGACCTGTGTATAATGCAGGGCATTCTGGCCCAGAAGACTTGACATGGGCTGCCAAACAGAGTCGTCTCATGAGCAGTGCTGCTTCAAGTAGCAAGATGGTAGAGGGGGACGTCAATCGATTCCCAGAATAGACGGAGGTTGTCTAAGGCAGGGCTAAGATGGACAAGAAAATTTGATATGGGACAGTACGATGCCAAACAGATGCATCTCATGAGCTGTGCTGTAGGATGGCAGACGAAAGCTTTTGCAAGCAGGCTGGACTGCTAGAGCACGAAATCCACAGCAAGAACATCTCAAGGCCCAGAGACATGCACCACCTGTCGGGTGGCAAAACACATGGATGGCCGAGCACAGGTTGCACATTGGTAGGATCCTTTGCTTCCTGCCAAGTCATTGCCCCAGCCGTTTTATCCCAGAGCCGCCCGCGCGTTGCGACGAAACTTGACGACATCCAGATAGATGTCCCCTTGTTGTCAAGCATAAATACTAAGGCCACGGCCAGGACTCTTCTCTTTCTTCGTCGTAGTTTCCGAGAAGCTGCGCAGGCATGCAGCTTAGGATAGAAGTCCCCGCTTCGGACGACATTAGTTAGAGGAACGACTGCTGCTTCACAATACGTCCAGCAATGTCCAGCATTGAGACGTGCAGGTATGGAGCGAGATTGGAGGTGCGGATCCGCAGACTGGCCCCTCAACCATCCAGGCTACCCAAGCTGCAACTGCATCAAAGGCCTCGGCTTCACGTACACCTGAGGCAGGAAGAACGGAGCATAGCATCGGAAGCTACGACACATCTGTGGCACATTTAAAGCACCTTGCAGCACGTGGCCTTGTTAAACTCGCTAAGAGGCGCCCAGGACCAAACGTTGAGCTGGGAGCCTGCAGAGCCAGGTGTGAAGTGCATAGCCCTTTACCCATCATGATCTTGAACACGATCTCTGATCATGCCGGAACAGAGCATAACAGAGCCTCAGGGACAGTCCTGCAAGAGATCTACCACAGCTGTCACAGCAGCCGGCCTATGGGCAAGGCGTCCTTGCTGTGGAACCTGCGCTTGCGCGGACTTCCAAACTGCCGAACGCGCGGAAGTCCACGACTCAAGGAGTGTCCTTGCATGGTATGGTGATGTATGGTGTTTCCCAAGCCGAGTGGCCTCTCCAGGCAGAAGTTGTCGTTGGCCGTGGCAAAGTCCTCCCAAAAGGCGTTACGACGACGGTGGGCGCCCCGCACCATTCCTCCACTCCCTCTCTGAAGTGTCCTGTCCAAGAGGCAGGCCAATGCACGCCACCTCGACAAAGACGAAGATTGATATCGTGTGAACTCTAGAACACTGCTAGACATAGGTTCAGTGATCTTCAGTTTCGCAGCTGAACTGATTCCCCTGGCCTTGGAGTGAGCGGGGTTCGTCACCCGAAATGTCACCTGCATGGCCACGAGCCAATTATTGGCAAACGGCCGCGTATGGAAACTTCCCTGGGATGCAATGGCACGCCTGATGCACACAATACAGGGTCTTCAACCCGGGATAGCCCTCGCTGTGGACATTGTCTTCGGTGTGATAGCTGTACCTCTCAATTCAAGCAAACACAGGGAGCACGTTGGGCCCAGACCAAGGGACGGCTTATGTAAACCCAGTGATGCCTCGCGTCTTCTCAGGGAATATCTGTGGGTTTGACAAATTTCGCTTCAGGTTTCAAAGACAGGAAAGCTTGCCGTGAGTTGACAAACGCTCCCGATGCAACACCTCTGCTGACTTATGTCATGGATCCCCAATTCACGCCCCCACACCTTTCCAAAAGTTTCGTGTCACCGGGCACGCGCTGGTGACCTCATCCAGCTGATGCTGAAAAGCGGATGAGCAGATCCCGAGTCTATCTTCCAGGACAGATGGCCAGCAGCTTTTCCACGATTCGGCATACTCGTTGTTCTCATCACAGAGGTTGATTTCACAGGATTGCAGCAAGGCGTTGTCGGAAGGCATCTTCCAGCACAACCTTCGCAGAGGAAGTTGCTGGCGCTGGATCTGCTGGCCGTCGTGCATGAACTGCAGTCGCGACACCATCACATGGTCAATGCCATTGATCTCTGCGAGTATGCGCAACTTTAAGATGCGCGTGACTCGCTTCAGCTTCCCCGTCCCAATTCCAGTCAGTATACTACCATGTTGGTAAAATATCTCCCAGAACAACTGCTCGACAGCCTTCGCGCCTTGGCTGCCCCAGCACGTCGTATCTATGCCATGACTACCCAGCATGTGCTTGAACTCATCCACCTCACTCCTCTCGATGCTGCTGGCGGTCCACGGGTAGGCTGAAGAAGGTATTCTCAGAATAGGCACCCCACGGAGCTTTCCGGAGACAATCCGAGGCGTACTGCTGTCTCTGCTGCTAGGTTTCGCAGATCCCCGATCGTTCTCAACATCCCTGTCGAGGTAAAGGAGGGATGTGCTCTGCAAGACCAGCCTCTGCGACCCGCCTTGGCAGCAGGCCTGTGCAGCGCCCATGGCGACATGAACAGATAGTCAAGCCGAAGGCTGAACTACAGATCGAAGGTGGGCTGCTGCTGATGGAGCTTTGGGCACTGGTCATCAGAACACGTTGCCAAGAAGCTGACTACAATGTAAGTAGCAGTGCTGCAAGGACATAGTCAGGCGTCAGTGTTTCTGCCTCTTGGGTGTTGTAACCATTCGAAAATTCTGACCTGCGGGAGTGAAGACAAATCATGGACCAACACTAGCCAAAACCCCCACGAGCTGGGCATTCCTTCTGAAGTATTCCGAAGCCTCAGCTGCCAGAGAAGTTACACAGCCATCTTCGGTCCCACTTTGGACTGAGTCTGGTCTAATGGGGACATATCAGACTTCGCTGGCTACCCCTTTGTAGACGAAACCGAAGTCATTTACATGCCATATGCCATCACAGCTGAAAACATGCCATGTTTACAGGTGTCCTCTCCAAAAGTTCAGGTACAAACCATACAACCCTCGGAGGAGAACAGAAAACCAATACAGGAGAGCCTGCCAATAGGCCTGATTACAGATAATGTCACGGCGGCTGAGGCGAGCTGAGGCGGCGGAGTTGGTTCTCTTGCAGCTGCACATGTGGTCGGACTTGTTGCCATGAAAATACGATGGTTTGGATCTGTGTCATTTGTGCAAGCTTGCCATTCCCTCAGCCTATAGTAGAAGCCAGAAAGTTGGAACATCAGACTGCTCATGCCCTTAAGGTAAAGTATAAGGGATTCTAGCACTAATCCTCCTAAAGCCATGTTCCAACTTTCTGGCTTCTACTATACCCGTTCAAGTGCAACCATCGGTGCACATGTCCTGACCAGGCCACATTCGCCACGCCGGTTCTCTCATAGTTGTGCATAAGGATGGCAGGTTTGGATCTGTGCCGCTTGTGCAAGCTTGCCAGTTCTCTTGCATCTCCGTGCAAGCGTAACCATCGGTTCAGATGTATACACCAGGCCTCATTCGCCTTGCCAATTCGTGTGCAATTGGGGCCAATGCCAACAGCAAGCGAGAACGTCTGAGAATCGGAGATGTTCACCATCTTGGAGCAAACCATGTCTGGAGTCACAGGAAACGGCTTGTGTGCTTGGAGCTTGAAGGAATGCATGTGTCTGGCATGTTGCTTTGGGAGAGTTCATGCCAGCACGACCACCTGCCCTTGCCATTCCTGTCTGCACACCTCTGCTGTCTCTGCGAACCCCGAAAATGGAAAACTGACACCGCGACTCGACCCCAGCCCCGTCCATGTAGTCTTCCGGCTTCAAGTTGAGGATCTGCCAATGGCTTGGAACAGGTCTTGCATCCCGAGCAAGGCTCAACAGCTGCAAAGTCGCTAGCCAGCCTTGTTGCCAACCTTGAAACCGATGTTTGGCAAACTGTCATAGTTGGAACAGTCCGCCTTGGCTGTCTATGAAGGCACTAGCATTGTGACTTTCATTACCAAGTCACATTGGAACCATTGACTAATTATTTTCGGGAATAAATTGAGAAACTGTCGAGCATCCAGGTTTGGGAGATTTGAAAAAATATTTGAGAGGATATGTGAGAGGAGAGAAACTTTGAGAGGATGGGGGAGGGAATTTGAGAGGAGAGAAATTTGAGAGGATATGGGGAGAGGGAATTTGAGAGGAGAGACATTTGAGAGGATATGGGGAACGGGAATTTGAGAGGAGAGACATTTGAGAGGATATGGGGAACGGGAATTTGAGAGGAGACAAATTTGAGAGGATATGGGGAAAGGGAGTTTGAGAGGAAAGAAATTTGAAAGGATAGGGGGAGAGGGATTTTGAGAGGAGAAACAAAAAGAGAGGATGCGGGAGACGTACGTTGAGAGTGGTGAGTTGTGAGTAGTGAGCAGTGAGTCGTGAGTGCGTAGTGAATCGGAAGGAAATATTTGAGAAGATATTGGAAACGGACGTTGAAAGGAGTATAGGGATTCTTTGCCGATTCACGCATATTTGGAAAGTGGTGGATAGTGCTACTTACTTGGACCGGCCGGGCTTGCGTCGGATGACGGATTTCGGAGGAAGTGGGTAACCGGGCAACTTCGGGGTTAACGGTTACAGCTCCTCTCCAATTGCCGGATCTCCCCTCTCAGATTTTCGGCTCTTCTCAACATTTAGGGACCTCTCCTCTCAGTTTTTCGGCTCCTCTCAAATTCCCGAAATCTCTCCTCTCAGATTTTCAGAAGGGGACGGCTCCTCTCAAATTCGCGGGACCTCTCCTCTCAGATTTTGGGACCGCCCAAACTTGAGAGGCTCCCTATGAAATCTGAGAGGATCCTCTCAAAATTTGAGAGGAGTCCTATGGAACCCTCTCAACTTTGAGAGGAATTTGAAGATTTCCATAGGAATCCTTTCAAATGTGAAAGAATTTCATAGGACTCCTCTCAAATTTGAAAGGATTTCCTAGGACATCCTCTCAAATTTGGAGCCCGCTGGGCCGGCTGGAATCTGTGAGGATCCTTTCAAGTTTTTGCTGGGTTGCAGGCTTTTGGGTTTGTGGGTTAGGGCTTTCTGCGTTTGCGGGTTTCTGGGTTTCTGGGTTTGCGGTTTCTGAGTTGCGGGCTGCTGGGTTCAGGGGCGTAGGGTGGTAATCATCTCTCTGGCGCTCGAGTTCGTGACGGCCAGGCATTGTCAACGATCCGATAGCACATCAGCAAAAGCTCAGCATTAAAGTGTGGGTCCCAGGTCGCATGAGGCCTCATCCCAGATAACTTATACGGGCCAACCCCCCGCAGAGCTAGTTTAAAACAAACTTTTTAAAAGGAAACAATAATGTCTATCGGACCCCCTCAACAAAAAAACAAAATCCGTCTCTAGAAATTTGCACCTGGTTTTACCACGTCAACAAGGAGCACGCACAAGGGGGTCTAGAATCCCAAACACCCGCGAAGGTCTAATATCCCAGACCTCTGCTTTGAGACCCTGCAACGTCCAGCTCGAGGGGTTACTGATTCCAGACCCTCAAGTACCTGAGGGGATCCTCTCCCCATATGCTCTCAAATTTCTCTCCTCTCAAATCCCCTCTCCCCCTATCCTCTCAATTTTTCTCTCCTCTCAAACATCCTCTCGAATATTTTCTCAAATCTCCCAAACCTTGTTTCGGAAAATGTTCTCAAAAATAGTTCCCTTGCTTGCCCTCAGTGCGTACCAGAAAGGAAGGTCACAACACTAGCACAACATGGTGAGGATGCGAAAGCGAGTCTTGCAGTGCTAACTCTTGGCCACCAGCGCGTGCAGCGACCCTTTCCTACGGACAGCGGACAACTTGCGAGTCCCGTTTGGAGGCACACACAAACGAAGGCATTGACGGCATGGCCCGAGGTTTCGAGCAGCCACTCCTGCAGACTGTTGACGAGGGCCGGTGGACCAGCCAACATCGACGTACCGGTGTCCACAGCCACCTGAAGCTGAAAGGCGCTTCTCGCCACGAAGCTACTGGACGGCGGCAAAAACCATCAGATCTACCCCACCTGGCACCCCATAATGCCGCAAAGGCCAGTGTCGCTGTTGTCGAATGTGATGTCCTGAACCGCCACCTCTCCATGCAGAAGTCTCGCACTCGAGCAGCATCGACATGGGCACCGCATGGCCGTGCGTGGAACACTTCTCATTCCAAAGTCTTACCATCACCATTGCCCGGGCAGCTACATTTCAATTCGGAGCAAAGCATGCAGACTTGGATATCTACTCCCTCACAAATTCGGGAAGACACGAGTCTACCAAGCATGTCGCAGCAACATTCCCTGAGCTCGCGACACTGCTGGCAATAGCTTTCTTTGTGGACGGAGTTTTTCAACAGATATACTGCTTTCTGAATGCCGATTCATCTGCACTACCACAACATGAACTCGAATCCTTCTCGCCATAGAGTCTGAAGTCTTCCCGAACACTGGGGATCGCTGCCTGCCAGTAGGACTCGTGCGTCACGGGCGCCCAAACCACCTCCGAGGCCAACTGCTCGGGCCTGGCACACTGGCACACCCTGACCCGAGTCGAGGTCGAGCCGGTTCGGCCTCTGCCAATCCCCGAATCTGTCCCCACCCAGATTACCCTTCCCCGGACCCTCTGTCCGCCAAAGCGCAAAGCGCTTTCATGCCCGCTGCGCGCTCCACTCAAGGTGCACCGAAGCGGCAACAAGACTCCCATCACAACATCGGGAAGAAGCAGAGCTCCAACAAGAATAAGTGACCGGGACACGGATGCAGCTGGCTGGCCTGTAGCCACCGAAGGTAATTTCGCTGGAGCCATCCTTTCAATCGAGCGGTTTGGAGAAGAGCTCTGCAAAGCCGTGTGCAAACCCAGACAGAGCTCGCCAGCTCGCCCGGCTCGCCCGTCCTCAGTCAAGAAAACCGAGAATTGCCCGGCAGGTAGGGAGCCTGTCCTCGGTAGCAGCTCAGACTCAGACCCTGTGCCTTGCAAAGGAGACTGAGCCTGAGAGTTTGGCTGATACATGTCGTCCAAGATGTTGAAGTTCAGCCCCATTGACAGATCCTCTCAAAGTCTGAATTTGCAGGGTCAGGTCCCACCAGTCTGGCGGAAGCCTTGAAGCCAAGGCCCAAGATGCCATCGAAGGGGGTGGAGGAAAAAGGCGCGGCCTCAGCTGCTTCGATTTTGACATACATTTCTGGGCCTGGCACCATTGTCAACCTGCTAAGTCATGCGGAACCTACAACGCCAGATTGTACGGAAAGGTGCTTCGGCTGAGCGGACGCCTTGGATCTGACCCAAAACAATGAGCCAAGCTGAGACATGGGCACTCTGCTCGACCGAGCCGATGAAGCGTACCTCTGATGAGGACAGCACATATGGCAATTCAGGACATCACTGTACGCGAGGCTGAACAAATCTGCACTCACACTGGCTAGGGCCAGGGGAGCCAGGCTGCAGGAATCACTGAGCACACCCAGCCTGTGAGCACAAGGACTCTGCGATGCAGAAGCGATCCTCGTAAAAGTCGCCTGCACCGGATCGGTGAATGAGCAACAGAGGTGCAAGTCATGTTCCTTCAAGTTAGGGGACCTTGAGAAGGTGGATGAAAGGGGGAGGAGGAGCAAAGGTTTGAGCAGTGGCCTTTGCTGTTGCGCAAAATCTGACTCTGGAAAAGTGGTTTCTGTTGGTGCATGCTTCAAAAAGCCTGTGATGGAGCCGGTGCCGAACGTGATCTCTGTCGATCCCTCACCGTTCTCGTTTGTCACCTGCAGGTTGCAGCCGGAAGTGAGAGGAACCCCCTCAGCCAGCGGCACTTGAGGCTCGAATTTTCCAAGGCGACGCATGCCAGGGACGACGTCTGCTGCGGTGCCTCCTTGGAGGTCGAAGACTGCTCCGGGACGTACTTTTTGTGCCGCGCGCACCTGGCTTCCGGCGGCAGCGTTTGGTTGTGGATAGTGATGGTCTTAGAATGACTCTCCAGTGCACCGTGGTGGTGGGTACATGATGAAGAGTCCCCTTTGAAACAGCTGACAAACCTGTTCATAAAGCTGCTGGCACCCGTCCGAAGTGCACTTCGCGGTGGGGAGGATCAAATTCCCGCTGCCGGTGTCGAAAATCACCTGTGAGGAGTCCACTGCGAAGCCTTCGGATGCACCTTCTTTTAGAGTCTAGCAGCTCTAGCACGCATGAAGATACTGACTAGATGTTGACTTGACTGTTGTGAGAAGTACCGTGCCTATTCAGCTATTCACAGCTAGGTAACACCAGTGCAAGAGGTGCTGCAAAAACTCGTCGGCCTTGAATTCCTGCGCTGGTGTGCCCACTCGAATGGAGCCCCAATAAGCCGTCTTGTGGACGATCTGCAGAAGGCCATGCAACGCTGCAGAAAAGAATGTCAGTCTTTTCTTGTCATCGCTTGGGGAAGCGCAGGACTCGTGGCACAAGAGTCTTCCCACACTACCTGCAAACGTTGCTGCTGATCTCTACCATGTCCCTCCAAAGCCTCGGTGGACATCTCGCCCATGTCTCTGCGTGCACGCTTGGACCTGGGACTCGGATTGACCCTTTGCTTTTTGTCGCTTTGAGCCGCTCGCGGCAGTTGTGAACGTGTGGCGGCCCAAACGTCTAACAGCTAACCCTTGCGTACCACATAAGAATTAACCCAGCTAAAGGATTGTGCATTTGGACGACGTTAGTATTGACACCTGCACCGTTGTCCGCTTGAGCTGCACGTGCAGAAACCGCATAGATATAACCTCAGTCCCTCCCTAAGAACTTCGTCTTGATGATATTGAAACCACTTACCCCAACACCCAGGTCGCGCTGTACGCACACACACACACACACATACACACACGCACGCGCACGTATAAACACCAAGGCAAGCAAAGCAGAGACCGGCATGCGCTGCACAGGGCAAGCTGGCTGCATGGAGCTGTCCAAGGAAGGGGCTTGAGCGCGTGCTTGTTGAAGAGCAGCGCCTGGATCCCGCGACAAGTCTCCAAAGAAGCAGCAAAGTCTGCAGCTGCCAGTCCTCATGGTAGTGTCCCACCCCGGCTGCTGATCTGCGCGCTTTGCTGCGCAATCTTCCTGCAACGCCATGAGTTGCTGGAGAGCCCTGGATCGCCGGCTGAGCGCACAGTCCTTTCAGGAGGGCTCCCTCCGTGAAGGGGAGCAGTGCAACAACCTGCCGGGCTTTCAGGTTTCAGTCTATCAGCAGCGCAGCGAGGGAGGGCGCACAAGCAGAAGTCGCACGAGCCACATTGTGTCGGAGCCTGGTGCAAGTGCTTAGAATCGGTGAGACCCAGACGCGACTCAACCGCTCTGATCCTGCCTGGTAACACAGGCAGTGGAGGAGATGGCAAGGAGCAGGCCTGCACTGTCAGCTGCAAACGACAAAGCGGCAAGATCATGTGCGGCCACATCTGCAAACGGAACATCTCTCTGAGTTCAGTAAGATGGACGGGACTGCGTGGGAACAGACCGGCAAGAACAGAGGCGTGCCTCAACAGCCTGTGGCAGCCACCTCCTCTGAAGGAGCCTACTGCCCCCCTCGAGCCATTGTTTGCCCCAGCGGAAATGTCAATGTCAGAAGACTGATGTCACGGAGCACTTCGTGCAGACGACTGGTTCAACCACGTGTGTGAACTCTTTGTGCGCGATGTCATTCGATTGACTCTTTCTCCAGCCTCACAACCAAACGACCACTAGGCTTCAAAAATACCTAGGGAGAATCGGTCTCCAAAGCATTCACTTGTATGGGATGCCAGGGTACCTGAAACAGAGGCAGAAGCACATGCTGTCTTTTGCGCGAGGCCGGACTGTAAGGCGGCCGCTGCGCATGGAACTTCACGAAATCGGAGCGATTGTTCATGCAGTAGTCCCAGTGAATGGCAGGGGGCCTGAGCGGCACAATAGGCAGCACATATCCTTCGAATGCCTTTAAACCCGATGCCCATTCGGACATGATCGGAACAGACAAGCTTCCGGCTCATAGATGCCCAGTGTCAAGACCTTCTTCCACTCGTCGCTCCACCAGCCTTCAAGGCCGAGCCCTACAGAAACAGAACGCTCTGCGGAAATCATGTTGGCCAGGGTTCCAATGCCAAGAGTGCCCTGCTGAGCTGCAGGCCGAAGCTGTACCAAGCAGCTGTCGGGGCAGCGACCTCAAACAAAACCACACCCATGCCTGGAGGATTCACAGAGCAGCTTAGTTTCGAGAGGAACTGCATGCATAAGCCACATCCACATGTCACTGAATTTTGTCCAATCTAATCGTCTCCATGTCCGAGAAAACGTCTGTCGTAGGTCCTAGATGGAACGGAAAAGGCATACCAAAAACATCTTCTAGGAGAACCTTCCAACACTGTGTTGCGCAGCTTTCGCGACATTTGGGGCCTTGGTTCCGGTGGCTGGCATGTGTCGCAGTTCGGGCGCCCAGCTTGTTTGCAACTGCCATTGCATGCAGTACTCAGGTTTCGGCAAAGACGCCCCAAGGGGCCATGCGAGACCAGACCTGTCCAGGAACAGCCCGCAGCCCACACTCCTTTGCTTGAGACCTGAAGTGGGCTCGGTTTGCTCGGTCTGCCTGATACCAGCCATAGTTACTGCGCTGCGTCCATGCAGCTGTGGATGCCCAAAGCTTGTAGTACACCGCCTGCAGCTCAACATGGGAGCAATCGAAAAGAGCTCAGAGGAAATGAAATCGAAAGTTGCCTTCGTCATCGTGTCGGTGCTCGCCGTTGGGCTTTGAGCCACTGGCTTTGGTTCAACGAGCCTGCCTCCACGCGTGGGAGCATGAATCGTGCACACAACACGAGAGCTCACGACGGCTACGATCAGTTTCTCAGCCACGGCCAACACAGCAGATGCTACTCTGTCACAGCTGGATTCTTTCTGCAAGTGCTCGGGAAGTCAATCTCTGCTTATCTATGCACATCTTCACACTTGTCTCACTCAGATCATGAAGGTCAGTTCCAGAACGGTCCGCTGGACAGTTTCGTCGCCCTCACTTGTAGGGGATGCCCGGGTACCTGATTATTGCACTGACTCCCGGCACATCCGGCACGCTCGCCGTAGTGAAGCTCCCTGCTTGCAATGGAACGAGTAGCACTACGAATGTACTATAACAATTGTTGCCAACCCTTGCAATCTGAGGCGCGATAACTTATGACACTCATAATCATGCGTTCTGAGGCTTCGGCTGCGCATGGAACTTCACGAAATCGGAGCGATTGTTCATGCAGTAGTCCCAGTGAATGGCAGGGGGCCTGAGCGGCACAATAGGCAGCACATATCCTTCGAATGCCTTTAAACCCGATGCCCATTCGGACATGATCGGAACAGACAAGCTTCCGGCTCATAGATGCCCAGTGTCAAGACCTTCTTCCACTCGTCGCTCCACCAGCCTTCAAGGCCAAGCCCTACAGAAACAGAACGCTCTGCGGAAATCATGTTGGCCAGGGTTCCAATGCCAAGAGTGCCCTGCTGAGCTGCAGGCCGAAGCTGTACCAAGCAGCTGTCGGGGCAGCGACCTCAGATGGACGTGCTCGCACGAAGCTGTTCCTATACATAACAGACATGACATAACACTCACATCTAAGCCGACAAAATCTTGGGCTTCGACAAAGACGCCCCAAGGGGCCATGCGCGACCACACCTCAAGGTTCAACTGACGTTGCCGCAAGACAGTGTAGCCACGGATCCATTCCATGCAATGACCAGCGCACCTGGTACCAGCCATAGTTACTTCTCTGGGTCCACGCTGCGGTGGATGCCCACAGCTTGTAGTACACGGCCTGTCGGCGGTACTACGGCGCATGCCGGAACGAGGTTTAGAGTGTCACGATTCAGATGGAAGCTAAATCAAGGTGGAGAATTTTTTTGCACCTTTTTGTTTTGCCTTTTGTTCTTTGTGGTGGGGGCAGGGCTCTGTGTTTCTGTAAGAAACCTCTAACTTTCGCTAAATTTTCGCACGAAAACCCTTGTTCTCTTTATACTTTCATAGCAAAAACCTTTATTTTCGGGAAACCCATCAAAAAAAAATTCAATCAAAAGAAACTTTCAGCGAAAATCAAAAAAGAACTTTTTCACCGATCAAAAAAAACCTTTTTTCCAATCAAAAAAAACTTTCTCCATGTGTAGTAGTAGTAGTAGTAGTAGTAGTAGTAGTAGTAGTAGTAGTAGTAATAGTAGTAGTAGTAATAGCAGTAGCAGTAGTAGTAGTAGTAGTATCATCATCATCACACTCGCTGCGGACGGTAAAGTCGCAATGCGCTGATTGGAGCAGGAATCACCTGGCGCACAGTGGCGCACGATCACACTTGGATCGTCTCGGAACTAACTACGTTGTGCCCCGAAGGGCCTATGCGGAAGTGGCAGCACTCCTCAGTCTGTATACGAGTATGTAGCTGGAGGTGGAAAGGGCTTCCAGGCGAATGGATTGTGCAGCTCTGTTGTCATCTGTGTAATGCCAGAGGGGTGTAACATCAGAGCGAGGCTTGAGTGCAGCACGGTAGTGCCCCGTGACCGTAGTAGGTCCGATATGCTGGACAATCGCCTGAAGCTGATAAGTTCTCCAAATGACTTCAGTGGAGGTGGGGATCCATTGAGGAAAGAGGACTTCCTGGTCTGCTTCGATGCGATGGTCACTTTTGGTAGCAATGCCCCGCTCATTGCAGAATCTGTTCAGCTGTACAGCCACAGCTTCAGTACCTGAGATCAAGGCGTGGCGACGTTTCTGCGAGTACCAACGATTGATGCAGGACTGGGCTGAGGTAGCAACGGCAGTAGAGGCATCTTGGATACCAGAAAGGATGAGTGGACAAACCCCGCCTTCATCCTGGAGCACTCTGCGGTCATCATAAGATTGCCAGAGGCCTTGGAAGCAGGGTGCATTTAATACCTGGTGAAGGTGTAGTAGGAAGTCCGCGGCATCGTGCTGTCTGGCAGGATTAGTCCAGCGCCGGAGTGCCTGTCGCCATGGTAGAAGGGACCACAGCGTCAGTTGTTGCTGCTTGCGCGCCTGCGCAATGAAGCTCCTTATCGGTTCCCGGTCCAGTACCTGAAGGGATGAGGTTGACAAAGACGCAATCCAAAGGTAGGTCAGGAGGCAAGCGTGGGAGTAGCAGTAGTTGGATGGGTTGTGAAGCCGCAATGTCGGAAGTAGTGCTGAGGTCTCGGCTGCTGACGTGGCATGGGAATGTTCATGGATTGCAAGAGGGTCTGGAGCTGCTGCGCCAGGGCTGATCGTTGGAGGCGATCCGGGCGAAGGGTGCAGCCCACCATGAGGGGAGAGGAGTTGTGCGAGAGGAGCTGGAGTAGCTCCCAAAATCGGGCTGTCTGCTCTCCTCGCCATCCCACTTCCAGAAGCCAGGTGACTGTGCTTCCTTCCATCTTCTCCTCCAGTTGCCTCGTGGCGTGAAAGCGATTGAGCAGCTGTGGCTGCACACTCAGTGTCGCCAGTTCCTGAGCCACTTCCACCACCTTCTGGGCCATGAGCGGCTCTCGGTCCGGGATGGCTTGCATGGCACCTTCCTTGTTGTTCCACTTGCGGTAGCCAAATCCCGTATTCGGGTTGTACAGCTCCATCTGAACAGCCTGTTCCCGTGCGTCCGCCTGATCTATCACCTTCTGCGCACGCTGCGCCAACTCCATCATCAGCTTCTGCCATAGGATGATGCGCATCGGCTGCGTGATGGCGTCCGGGTTGTTCCATCGCAGGTCGTGCCAGCCTTGGGCTGTGGCGAACAGCTTGGGGAGGATGGTGCTTTCCGTCTGGGTCGTGAGGAAGAGAATCCAGGTGGTGGATTGCTGCAGCACCGAGAGGGCGTCCTCGTGTCTCATGAGGAGCCTGGCCATGGTGTGGCACATGAGGTGGAGATCTGGGCCGGAAGTAGGCCCGTATCCCTGTCCTTGGCGCTGCCAGGGAGGCTGAGGATGGTACCCGGAGGGGCGACCTCCTGGCCGTCTTGGTTGTCCGCCTTGGTGGGGAGACCGTCCTGCTGGTGCCGACTGGTTCGGATGGCCTCGGCCCGCCGCGCCTTTCCCTTTGCCCGGAGGAGGGGCTCCTTTGCTGTTGTCGCGGTGCCACTTGGAGGGTCTGCCCGCTGTCTCTTCCGCCGGTGGGGGATGTGAGGTGTCCATTGGTTCGCTCTGGGCGGGGAGGTCTGCTGCCTTCGGCGCCGGTGACGGCGGGTTCGGGATCAGGCGTACCTGTGCCTCGATACTCTTGAGCTCCATGGTCGCCTCCTCCAGGTCCTCCGGGTTGACTTGATGGGTGTTGAACATCGAGGGCAGAGTCATGTCGGACCTGGGCCGTGTGGGCAGTACTGTGCATTTCGAAGGTGGCTTGCAACAGGTGGACCAGGAACAAAACTGCGCACTCAGTGGCGTGCTTGATGGGTGCTCCCGTAAGAGACAGGCTGCAGTAGCGACAGGTTTTCCCGAGGGCCAAAAGCCTGCGGTGGGTCTGCATGCGGCGGACTGCTTCTTCACAACATGCAATCATGGGAGGGTGCTTGGCTTTAATGTGCGCGCGGAGGCCGCGGGCTTGGGTCAGCCATTGGTGGCAGTACGGGCAATGTTGCACTGCCTGAGGAAACGCCTTTTTCATCCAGGAGGCAAGCTGTTCCCAGGTGCCTAGGAAAAAGGGCTGGCACTCGGGTCTATGGTAGAGCGGTGTCGGGTTTAGTAGCAGTAGTAGTAGTAGCAGCAGTAGTAGTAGTAGTAGTAGTAGTAATAATAATAGTAATAGTAATAGTAATAGTAATAGTAATAGTAATAGTAATAGTAATAGTAATAGTAATAATAATAGTAATAGTAATAGTAATAGTAATAGTAATAGTAATAGTAATAGTAATAGTAATAGTAATAATAATAATAATAGTAATATAGTAGTAGTAATAATTAATAGTAATAGTAATAGTAATAGTAATAGTAATAGTAATAGTAATAGTAATAATAATAATAATAATAGTAATAGTAATAGTAATAGTAATAGTAATAGTAATAGTAATAGTAATAGTAATAGTAATAGTAATAATAATAGTAATAGTAATAGTAATAGTAATAGTAATACTAATAGTAATAGTACTAGTACTAGTAATAGTAATAGTAATAGTAATAGTAATAGTAATAGTAATAGTAATAGTAATAGTAATAGTAATAGTAATCGTAATAGTAATAGTAATAGTAATAGTAATAGTAAGTAGTAATAGTAATAGTAATAGTAATAGTAATAGTAATAGTAATAGTAATAGTAATAGTAATAGTAATAGTAATAGTAATAGTAATAGTAATAGTAATAGTAATAGTAATAGTAATTTGTAATAGTAAATAGTAATAGTAGTAATAGAATCGTAATAGTAATAGTAATAGTACTAGTAATAGTAGTAATAGTAATAGTAATAATAGTAGTAATCGTAATTGTATTGTAATAGTAAGGAATAGTAATAGTAATAGTAAGTAGTTAGTAAAAATAATAGTAATATGGAGTAATAGTAATCGTAATAGTTAATAGTAATAGTCATAATAGTAATTAGTTAATAGTAATAGTATGTAAGAGTTAGAAAAATAGTATATTAGTAATAGTAATAGTATAGAGTAAGTAGTACATTAGTAATAGTATTAGTAATAGTAATAGTAATAGTAATAGTAATAGTAATTGTATAGTAATAGTAATAGTAATAGTAATAGTAATAGTAATAGTAATAGTAATAGTAATAGTAATAGTAATAGTAATAGTAATAGTAATAGTAATAGTAATAGTAATAGTAATAGTAATAGTAATAGTAATAGTAATAGTAATAGTAAATAGTAATAGTAATAGTAATAGTAATAGTAATAGTAATAATAATAGTAATAGTAATAGTAATAGTTATAGTAATAGTAATAGTAATAGTAATAGTAATAGTAATAGTAATAGTAATAGTAATAGTAATAGTAATAGTAATAGTAATAGTAATAGTAATAATAATAGTATTAGTAATAGTAATAGTAATAGTAATAGTAATAGTAATAGTAATAGTAATAGTAATAGTAATAATAATAGTAATAGTAATAGTAATAGTAATAGTAATAGTAATAGTAATAGTAATAGTAATAGTAATAGTAATAGTAATAGTAATAGTAATAGTAATAGTAATAGTAATAGTAATAGTAATAGTAATAGTAATAGTAATAGTAATAGTAATAGTAATAGTAATAGTAATAGTAATAGTAATAGTAATAGTAATAGTAGTAGTAATAGTAAATAGTAATAGTAATAGTAATAGTAATAGTAATAGTAATAGTAATAGTAATAGTAATAGTAATAGTAATAGTAATAGTAATAGTAATAGTAATAGTAATAGTAATAGTAATAGTAATAGTAATAGTAATAGTAATAGTAATAGTAATAGTAATAGTAATAGTAATAGTAATAGTAATAGTAATAGTAATAGTAATAGTAATAGTAATAGTAATAGAATAGTAATAGTAATAATAGTAGTAGTAGTAGCAGTAGCAGTAGTAGTAGTACGAGTAGTAGTAGTACTAGTAGTAGTAGTAGTAGTAGTAGTAGTAGTACTAGTAGTACTAGTAGTAGTAGTAGTACTACTACTACTACTACTACTGGTACTAGTACCAGTAGTAGTAGTAGTAGTAGTAGCAGCAGCAGGAGTACTAGTAGTAGTAGTAGTAGCAGCAGCAGGAGTAGTAGTAGTAGTAGTGGTAGTGGTAGTGGCAGTGGTAGTGGTAGTGGTAGTGGTAGTAGTAGTAGTAGTAGTTGTTGTTGTTGTTGTACTAATAGTATAGTTAAATCATAGCGAAGCGTAGGGCCAGGTGCCAGCTCTGCAGTGAACGCCTTTAACCGAGGCCCACAAGGGGGAGAGAAAAAAACAAGGCAAAGAAAAAAAAACAAAAAAAAATCAAAAAAAATAGGGTCCCCTCCTTCCTGCCTTCCTGTCTGCCTGCCTGCCTGCCTTCCTTCCTTGCTGCCTTGCTTCCTTCCTTGCTTCCTGCCTTCATTCCTTCCTTTCTTCCTTCCTTCCTTCCTGCCTTCATTCCTGTCTGCCTGCCTGCCTTCCTTCCTTGCTGCCTTGCTTCCTTCCTTGCTTCCTGCCTTCCTTCCTTCCTTCCTTCCTCGCCCTTTCTCCCCGCCTTCCTTCCTTCCTTCCTTCCTTCCTGCCTTCCCTCCTGCCATCCTTCCTTGCTGCCTTTCTTCCTGCCTTCCCTCCTTCCTTCCTTCCTTCCTGTCGTGCTTCCTTTAATAAGGGAAATTTTTTTTGATTGAAAAAAAACTTTTGATTGACAAAAAAAATTGATTGAAAAAAAAAATGATTGGCATCCCGCAATTTTCGGTGTGGAGTCACTTACTGTCGCCACCGAAAACCGGGGTCACTTAGCCACTGCAAGTCCGCACCGTTTTGGGCGACTTAGCAACCAAATTTCCGGGTCGCTTGGCCACCGGATGCAAAATTTAGGGTTCCGGCTGTAAGCTTCACGTCGGTTTCATCCTATATCGTAAACACACCCCTTCCTTTGGAGATTCCGGTTCCTCATGTATGTAAAACACGCCCCCTCATTTGGCGCTTCTATTCATCATATATCTTGAACACACCCTGTCATTATCACTGTCATGTGGCGATTCCGGCCACCGCATTCAACACTAAGGTTCAGAATACCTGCTTCACATGCATCTTAACAACGTCCCTCATTCGTGACTCCGGTGCATGTGGCGGTTCCGGTTCATCACATCTCTTAAATATGCCCCCTCATTTCGCGATTGGGATTCATCACATGTCTTAAACACCCCCCCCTCGTTTGGCGATTCTGGTTGATCATATCTTAAACACGCCCCTCATTTGGTGATTCCGGTTCCTCATATACCGAAAAAATGCCCGCTCGTTTGGCGATTCCGGCTCATCCTATTATTTAAACACGCCACCTCATAGGCACTTCCGGTTCTTCATATCTCTATCTTACGCCCTCGCATTTGGCGATTCCGGCTAATCATATACCTTAAAAACGCCCCCTCGCATCCTATAATTCAAACACGCCACCTCACAGGCGCGTCCGGTTCTGCATATGCATATACATGCATATATATATATATATATGCATATATATATATATATGTATATACCTTAAACACGCCCCCTCATGCGGCGATTCCG
This sequence comes from Symbiodinium sp. CCMP2592, assembly GCA_905221615.1. Lineage (NCBI taxonomy): Eukaryota > Dinophyceae > Suessiales > Symbiodiniaceae > Symbiodinium > Symbiodinium sp. CCMP2592. The sequence goes on from CAJNDT010002447.1 coordinate 584,536, forward strand.
GTCCATCATAAATCTTAAACATGCCCCTCATTCCACGATGCGGATTTATCATATATCTTAAACACGCCCCCTCATTTGGCGATTCCGGCTCATCCTACAATTTAAACACGCCACCTCATAGGCGATTCCGGTTCATCATTTTGCTTGAACACGCTCCCTCATTTGGCGACTCCGGTTCATCATATATCTTAAACACGCCCCCTTGTTTGGCGATTCCGGTTCATTATATACCTACAACACGCGACCTCATTTGGCGATTCCGGTTCATGATACCCCCTTATTGGGCGATGCTGATTATCATATATCTTAAATGCGCCTCCTCGTTTGGCGATTCCGGTTCGTCATCTATCTTAAGCACGCCCCCTACATTGGTGATTCTGGCCACCGGATTCAACCTTTTAGGGTTCGGGCTTTAAGATTCAAACTTCCTCGGACTCATCCTATATCTTAAACACGCCCCTTCATTTGGCGATTCCGGATCCATCACCTGTTTGAAAAACGACCCTCATTTGGCGATTCCGGCTCATCACACATCTTAGAAATGCCCCCTCATTGGCGACTCCGGTGCAGGTGGCGACTTCGGTGCAGGTGGCGATTCCGGTTCATCACCTACCTTAAACATGCCCGCTCACTTCGCGACTGGTATTCATTATTCATCTTAAGCCCGCCTCCTCATTTGGCGATTCCGGTTCATTATATCTTAAAACACCCCCCCTCATTTGGCGATTCCGGTTCATAATAATACATCTTAAACACGCCCTCTACTTTGGCGATTCCGGTTACTCATAGAGCTTAAAAACGCCCCCTGGTTAGGCGCTTCTGGTTTCATATCTTAAACACGCCCTCTCATAAGCGGTTCCGGTTCATTATACTTACGACTTACAACACGCCGCCTGATTTGACGATTCCGGTTCATCATACCCCCTTTATGTGGCGATTCCGGTTCATCACATATCTTAAAACACCCAGCCCGATTTAGCGATTCCACGTCTTCTTATATCTTAAACACGCCCCCTCATGTCGCGACTCCGATTCATCAAATATCTGCAACATGCCCAATCATTTCGCGATTCGGATTCATCACATACCTTGAACACGCCCCCAAACACAATGATCGCGTGATGGGTTTCAAAAGGAGATCTCATATACGTTGAAGCAATCTTGCATGGCTTAAAACAGCGGAGGGATGGGGGGGGCACCCCGATTTGCAAACAGAATGTTCGCATCATAATTAAAAATCCAGAAACACTCACATGCTTTGAGGCAAGCTTGCGTGGCGTAAAAAAACGGGGGGTGTTGGGGGGGGGGGGGGCGCAGCCCCCCCCATTTGCAAACACAACGCTCGCATGATGGGTTTCCAAGAGACTGCTTTGAAGCAAGCTTGGGGGAAGCAGAATGCTCGCTTGATGGGGCGCAGCCCCCTGCCAGTTGCAAACACAATGCTCGCATGATGGGTTTTACAAAAAAAGATGCGGTGGAGCGAGCTTGCACGGCTTGCCCTCCCAACTCTTTCTTTCTTCCTTTATTTCGTTATTTCTTTCTTTGTTGCTCTCGTTATTTGCTTCTTCCTTCGGGTAATTCATTTGCTTCTTGATTTATTTCTTTCCTTTGTTATGTCTTTCTTTCGTTGTGTCCCTACCATCTTCCCTTCAATTGCCATGAACATCAACAAGAAATACACGTTTTCCTCTGAAACCATCGAGAAAATAGAGCTTTCCTGCCAGATCAAAAAGAGAATCCCCACCACAAACAAGAAATGCCAAAGAAAAAAAAAGGCGAAAAAAATTGGTCCCCACTAAATCAAGGGAACATGCTCCGATAGCCCTCATGTGCAAGCGTGAACAGCGGTCAACGCCTTTGTCATGGTCGGCTCAGCCGATGGGTGGCAGCGCAGCACCACGGTTTCAAGAGCTTGAGCCCACAGAGGCTGAGATCCTAAGAGCTGCCTCGAAGAAACCTTTCAGGACGCACATCGCGAAGTGGGCGCAGCACGAGCATCTTTACATCAGACTGAGCATCTTCAAGCCACGTATGAGCATGTGTCAGACAGACTGCCAAGCGGCTCAGCTGTGAAGCTTCTTTGCATACCTCAGTCCCGGCAATTCCGATACCTCCTCGAAGATATCTCAACAAACACACACCAAGCTGCCTAAGACCAAAGATCTTGCGTCTACACTGGCGTCATGCTATGTATGATGAACCTGCTAAACCTATCTGAGCTGTCCCGTCCTCTTACGGATTCTCGGGTTGCGCGGTTGAACAAGCTAACTAGATATGGTGAGTCCAGGAGCGCACGAAGCAAACGGTCGATGTAATGGATGTAGTCGTCACCTTGCGGCTGCGAGCAGCTTCCAGACAAAACTGAAGAAATGTCTCAAACCTCAAAAACCCTTGACATGGGGTGTGGACAATGACCGGGGGGACTTAAACAAGCTACAAGTGTCAGTGCTGCCTTCCGACAATTGCAGCATGTGAAATGTACAATCAGGAGACATGTTCGTGCTGAAACATGCAGTCGTCACGCATCATCGCTTCGTACTTCGCTACGATCTGGTTGATTAGTTGCCCGCTGGCGACAAGCCGTTCACCGGAGCATCGTGGGCATGATGATCTGCCCGTGCACCCGAACTGTAGCCGAGGAGCATGTCAAGTGACCTGGGCATACGGTGGAAGCAAGCCACAAGTTAGAGACCTCATGACCCGTTGCTGACCTCGTGCACCCCTGTACAAGCAGCGCTCACTTGAAGGAAAACCTTGACCGAAATGACCCCTGCAGCGACCTTTGGAAAGTCCTTGCCATGCAAAACCATCAGCCAGGCCACGATGAGCAAAGGTAACACCATTCTGGGCAATGGCCTTCGCTTCGGCATCGTGCGAGATTAGCCACTGAAGCCGATCAACCAAATCGCTGAGATCGTACCTCAGTTGAACCAAAAGCTGCATAATATATGAGTGACAAATGCCCGACTCAAAACACTGGAGCCATTTGACATGTGATTCGAAAGATTCAATGGCACAACTGTGCCGACTGCCTACATGCATGTCAAGCAAGACAAGTTCATGTGAAGCACGTCGGCTGAAACTTAACAGCAGCGTCTTGCAAATCCATTGCGGAGGCTCCTGTTCACCTTTGCACCACGTTTGCATGTTAGTTTGATTTTCGTCTGTCGTCTTGCACGAAGTCAGAGCCGCGTGTGTGAGGTATCGTCGTTCGTTGGTACGGTCCAGCATGAAGACCATGCCCTACTCGGTTGACTCACTGCAGATTCGAGTTCAACACGACATCCTGACCTGCAGCCACGGCCTACTTGTCGGGTATCATGGGGAACTAAAGGTTTCTAACCTCAGCTATGTCACGACAGTGGGACGAAGTGAACCCATGGCTGCAACATTCTCAGAGGTCCCATCACTTGCCACGGCTGGTCTGGGATAAGGACGACAGATCCCATGAAAAGCTGCCATGCCAAGCGGTCAGTTGCACTGTTTCCCTCCAAAGCAATCTGATACTTGTATAGCTCAAAATCCTCAGCAGAAAGCCTGGGAGCAAAGAGCCCTTCATCCTTCAAAAAGCGCTCAAGGTCGAGAGCCATAGGCGGCAGCGTTGTGCTCTCCACGAACTTTGCATCGATGAAGGGTACGAACCTGCTAAGCCAAAGCAAGCGCCCACGCGGTAGCTGGAGCCATGTGCTGAAATTCCAGACACCTTCCCGCAGTTTGCCAGGCGGCAAAACCACACACCTCTCCATCATCGCATCGTCTCTTGCTGCGTGCGCAGCCTTGCAATCCGGAACCCACAAGTTTGAGTGAGTGCCCCTCCAGATTAGGACAGATCTGCGATCCTCCCACCTGCTCCGTTCCAAAGCCAGCATCCCCTCCTTCAGCTTTTTACCACACTGCCCCGGGTGCATTTGCCACTCGAAGGGTAGTGCCAAGGTATTTGTCCAGCGAGTTCCGGTGCGAGTGAAGACTGGAGCCTCGGATAGGGTGTTTTCAACTGTCTCGTCACCAGCATTCAAGACGAAGGCCAAGGCAGGAAGTGGATTGATGGCTTGTATGACCTGCAAAGCCATCAGAACTGCACGAAGATATGAGCAGTCAAAATCACGACAGGCATGGCTCTCGGCACATGATGAGACCGTTGTGTTCTGATGGACCGAAATCACACAACCTCTGGCAAGTTGAGTGCCACCCATGTTCCAGAAAAGCTTTGGTCCATCTATTCGAACGATTTCTGGCTCCGGTCGCAGTGACTGCAAGTCTCCATCAATAATTTGGTCAACTTCAGCAATAACACTCAAGGTCTTGCGTGCATAGACAGGGAAGCAGCATCTAGCATGTTGCAACCGGATGTCTTCCTCGCTTGGGCGGCCTCCATCTTCCTCACACTGGCTTTCAGCAGGATCGCAGCAGTCGCAGAAACGGCTCCACAAAAGGGGAGAGTCTGGAACGCTGCAGGCGAAAGACCACATCCCCATGGGCTGGGCCAGCATCGCTTCGTATGGTAGCATGTGCACTCGCAAGGCCTGGACCTGATCATCAAGTTCTGCGTCCTCGGCCTGTGCTTGGAAATCTCGCAGAGCTTTTATCTTGGCCTCGACTTTCTCCTCAATCGAGTCGAAACATCTCTGTGATTGCTCTGTCAAGGAATAGCAGCACAGCTCCCTGGTAATCCAAATTCCCTGCCAGCAGTCAGGATCTTCACCAATGCAGCAGCGAAGGTAGGTCCTGTCACCTTGGAACTGTTCGTGGGAACCGAACCTATGAGAACTGCAACTGTGACTTCCTCCGCCTCATTTCAGATGACGAGCTACTGTTGTACCAGCACAGGCCATTCCCTTCCTCGCCGGCCTCGACCCGCCAGGAAGTGAAGTCACTGTGGCAGAGTGCGAGCAGCGCTCCCCGGGACACCAGCCTGCCCCGCCAACCCCATGCCACCATGGCCGAGAGAAGGACTTCATATCGCACATGGGCACCCCTTCTAGATAGAGCGCCAGTCCAGTGAAGTGCTCGGAAATCATACGATGGGTCTGAACCAGCCAGTCCCAAGCGTGTAGCAAAAGTATTTCAGGCAAGGCAAGTCTTCGCCGTCATGCACCTCTAGGTCGATGTGGCGAAGGTGGGAATGGTGGGGAGGTGAGAGCGTGCTTATCTGCTGCAATGCTGGCCAATGCTGGCTGCACATGCCAACATGTGCCAACTACAAGCCCTGCATTCGAGATGCCGTTATCGTAAACTTGCTCTCACGGATTGACATCATAACCAAAGCCGGCAAAGCCACGCTGCAGCTTCTTATGGCCGTTCTGACTAGCAGATCGGCGCTTACACAGGGCTTCAAATTAAGCCCCTGCCGAGCAACTCCCACGCCTTCCATGTGAAAGCCAAATCGAAACCTGCGGATGAGTGCTGCATCGATACTCAACCAGCATCCGCGTTTTGGGAGGACCGGGAGGCCAAACAACTAGCAAACAGCTCGAGATACTGAAGTATATGTTGCGATGTTGAGATGGACCGCACCTGAACACTTTGTCGCAGTCGCACGTCTTTCTGCAAAATACGTGGTGAAACGAAAGCATGGAACTGAACAGGGCCGTTGGCCCGCAGCCCGGAGAAGTCCCCCTGGCCAAGAGCAGCCGCAGGTTGCCGTGCGCTCACTGTGCGATGCCAAGTTCCCCTACGGTTCTACACGAGGTTCTCCTTTCATAGATAACCTTCTGATGAACTGAAACTGGCGCAAGAGACTGAGGCAGCACAATGGTTAGTCTGAAAGCAGGCAACTTCCTGGTAGCGTTTTGAAAAGCACGCGAAACAAGTCCCTCTGCACAAATATTTTGCGCAGCAAGGGTGATCCTTGCAGATCTACTGTAGTCACTAAAGCCATGTGGCCGTCTTCTTGTTGCTCAACAACGATTGCAACTGCGACTCACACTTCAAGCAAAGCAACCATCTAGTGGAATACTCTGCGGGAATACTCTGCGGAAACTGCCTTGTCAAGGCAGCGGATTCTGAAAGCATGAGTTGATAGCATGATGCAGGCGAAGCTGCTGCAACTGCCAATTTGTGCACTTTCTCATCAAGACCTCTTCGGCGGCGCCCGGGCCCAGCTTGATGGACTTGGCGAGTCACCAGGCGTCTTGGCCCGAGACTCCGGTTGAGGCTTCGACTTCATCTGTTTGGCCGCCCACCTCAGCTCCCATCTCTAACACCCGAGCCCGAAGTGTGTAGCAGCCAAGTTGACAATTGCAGCTCAGGTCCAGGCTTGCTTCCAGTCCACCAGAGCACACCTTTCGACTTCTGCATCTCGGGCAGTGGTGGAGCATTCTTCTGGACCGTGATCTGCAAAGGTCCGATCCTCCCAACCGAGGCCTGGCGAGATTCGGCTGAACTGCACAGCTCCACCTCACTCCAACATGAGCCTCCGCAGCGGGCGTGGGAAACATTCCCTGAGCGAGGAGCTCTTCCTGATGCTCCCAGCCTGCTCATGCGACTGCACTCATGTCACGAGACGCGGTATCGGATCTCCCTTCGTAGCTGGACATTCCAAGCAACTGAGCTCCACGAACAGTGTGCAAGTACCTTCTCTTTGCGCAACAAACACCTGAGCGGCTTAGCACTACGGCACCTGCTCTTGGTGGAGAAGAGGATTACAAACAAAAGATTTTGTCAGGGTGCAAGTCGTCTGTCAACGGGAAGTCGAGCAACACGTTGTGAGACTCCACTTTGTGGGCGCTTTTTTGTCGGCTTGGGCGCTGTCGGAGGCTGTGGCACAAGCTCATTGCCGCCTGGACCTGTGGAAAGGACCACAAAAAGCGTCTCTACGAGTTGCCAAGGAAGAGAGGCCGGTCTACCTGCGTCTCTTGGGTACAAACATCTTTCCAAGTGGCCTGCATTTTCTGGAACAGCACCGGCCAAGGCCTGGATCACCTGCCACAGGAGACATCCGTCCGCTTCGGATGCAAGCGACCTACCGTGTGGTCGATACAGCTCAGCCAAAAGAGCCCCTGACGTCCATTCCTCGAGGACCAAAGTCAAACTAAATCATGGCTGCGGGGCACATCTGGATCCCACAGCACAGACTGGCGAAGTCAGACGTGCTATGCAGAGCCCCTCGAGCCTTCTTGCCTCTCTTGCCCTTCTGCACTTGCACCTGCTCAAGGCTTGGCTTGGAGACCGCACCACCATCTCCTGTGTAGATCTTGCAGGAAATTCCAAGCGCTTCTGGAGGAAGGCTGATGACCAGGCTGTCGCCAAGGGCGATGCGCAAGTCTCTGGGACACTTGATGAAGCGACTGCGACTCGATCCCAGTAGTTGCAGCTCCCAATCCAGACACCAACGAGTACCAGTCTGAATTCGTAGACTGTTCAGCTCCAGTTCCTGACAAGGCCTTGGCACACGCTTCCGAACATACTTCCCCGGGAGTCTTCATGACCTACTAGCACAGACACAGTTCGTGCTTTCGCTCTCCAAGTGGCACGTCCTGCAGCTGAAAAGCTCTGGGTCTGACATTAGACACGTAGATCGCGGGCGCGGAGAAGCCCGTCTTTTTCGCTGCAGCATCGAACATGTCATGGAGAAGCTTTGTGCCGTTTTCTGGCAACAAAAGATCCAGTCTCTTCTCCATGCCGCGACCAGCAGACTGCCAGAAGACTGCAAACCACATCCGGATCAAACCAAGTTTCAGGCGCAGGACCGTGAGGAAATCTGACAGCCGCGTGATGGAACTTGGCAGCTCCAAATCTAGAGCATGTCGATATGCAGACTCGAGGTGTTGGGCTTGCGTCGGCAACTGGAAGGCTCCGAAAGCTTGTGGCATGTAAACTGCAATCTTCACACTCAAGGTCGGGGTGCGGGTGTCAGGATGTGACCTCACTTTCCGCAACATCTGAAGTGCAGCAGAGAGATCTTGTTCGAAGAACTCTTCCAATACATTGCAGCTAAGCCAAGTGAACTCCTCCAAATCCAAAAGCCTCGGATGCACATCAAATCTCTACATACAAACATCAAGCAACTCCACAGGATCGTACAAGAACAGTCTCACCGAGAAACCCATCACGATCCCGATCTGCCTCTGCAAAAGATGCCTCTCCTGTCCACTTCGCGCTCAGGATGTTGTCGCATTCCGCTTCGACAAGTCTTGCCGCAAGAACCCAATCGCAAGGAGACAGGCACACGGCACTGTCTGCTTTCCAACTGGCAAACACCTGTGCATGCACAGCGCTGTCACTGCAGCCCAGTGACACTCACAGCTGCTATGATTGTTATGAGACTCTTCAGCTTCACTGCCATCACTGCCTCCCGAAGCTCGTGACGGATTTCCACGCAATAGTATGCTCCCATTCGCCACCTTCTTTTGGATTTACAATAAAAATGTCCGGAACAAAGTTACGTTTAGCAGACGTCAGACCCGGCCTTTCGGAAAGAGTGCTAGCCAGATCGCGCTTTGCAGCACCGAGTAGCTCGGGAATCGAAGGGATCTTGCGTGATGCCTCGGGCGATGTGAAGCAAAACGTAAGGCCGGGGGTTAAAGATTCTTGACAACATGCCTCCACACAGAACTACCATGCACACACGAATAGGGAAAGGGACAAAACAAATATCACAACCACACGATTTTTCGCGTTACTGTCAAAACCTTGCTGGCAACACCAAGAGCCTATGTGCAGATCCGGGTGCTAATGAAAGCTTAGGTGCTCCGTCACTCGATGTCAACCGTGTCGCACAGAACTGCAAAAAATTCAACATGCCAGATCCCGAGGAATCTGCCCTCAACATCTTTGGAAAAGCTTGCAGAATCCTGCGGGGATCACCTTGATCCAAGCCATTCCGTATTTCCAGCTTGACATAGTCGGAACACGAGACTTTCCCTGACTCGCTGATATCATACGCCTTGAACAGACGTTGCAACGCATCAAGTAAGGTTGTTCGGCCATCAGTGCTTGCTTGCCAAGCAGTTGTGCGCGCGATCATGTCTTCCACTGCTGGTAGCAGTGAAACAGTTATGGCATTCGACGCCAAATCAACAGGTCCCATGGCGCTAACGAAGCAAACCTGCTTGATGAAGCTTGAAACCATGACACGAGCAATACCGGCTGGGCAACGCAGAAACACGAACAATATTAGCTTGCAACCAACTAACGCTATATTCGCGCCGGACAACATCCACACGTCCCATTTGTTTGATCCAGAAACAAGCTGTAAGCTTTCGTCACGGAACTGGCGGAATGGTCACTGCAAGAATCATACCTCAAGAATACTATGGATGTAATGTCGATTGTTTCAGCGAGCTACATCAAGCATCTACCCCGACCTCATTTCCACAAAGCTGAACACGTCAATGAAACTGTCAGGGCTTGAAACACTTGGTAGTGTTGGTGTGCAACAATCACTACATGTCACTACTCTATGAGACACAAAAGGAGCAAAACTAGGATCGTGCAGACGCTCGGACCAAGAAAAGTTGCCTACAAGGGGACAGCAGGAGGTAAACCAGTTACGGGGTTTTAAGAAACAAGCAAAAAAGCAAATTGACTGGCCGACCATTTACCACTGCAGGAATTACGATTCTCAGCTACCAATACCCGCATCTGACAGACACGGGTTCCCCCGGGTAGCCTGAACGATAAGTCGAAAACTAAGAGCTACATTCGGCATGTTGGAGTCCAGAAAAAGCCGTTTTTGTGTCAAAATGAACTTCGAAGCGACATGCAACTGGATCTGAAATATGTCAGTTCGTTTTGGATCACGAACGGATATTTGCTTTCTGAAATCACCTGTCATGTATGTCGGCAATATCGTGATAATGCTTTGGTGCCAAAATTTTTTTGGCTTGGGCGGGCTTCGGTGGCAGCGGCTGCTGCGCTCAGTCCTTATCGAAACTATCGAAACAACAAAACGACAAGAAAACAGCTGTGAAACAGGAGGCGCCTCAGCAAAAAGTGCTACGGCTTAGACTTAGTCGACATTGGCCGTTCAGCGAACTATCGGGCTATGGCATCTTCAGCAGCCGTTCAAGAGCAACAAAGGGTCGGCACCCAAAATTGCCCGGCTAGCGGGGTAGCCAGTCCAAGCTCCGGCAGCCATTTTGGTCCCGTCGGACAATGGACTGCCCCCACTGGGCCGTTCCGTTCCGGCTGTGCACACTAAAGTCACTAAAGTCCAAAAATCCACCGCACCGGCACTGCGGCGGGCGACTGTGGTGCACAGTGACCAAACCAATCTTCACGCAAGAAGCCCAAAGATGGCAAACCGCGCAAAAATGCCGAGAAGAGAACCCGCCACTGCCCGTGTGCACGAAACTGCGGTAGTTGGCACCAAGGTGACTTCCGTCGCATTGCACCCGCTATCAAGCAGCAGGCAGAACAGAAAGGAAGAGCAAACCGGCATCAGTCGACATCAGTCGACCCCACTATCACAGACCGCAAGTTTGGCATCTAACGGCGAGCCATCGGGTGGCCTGGATTGGCGAGAGAGAGCTCAGCTAAGACCGTGTTCACAGAGTCCAAAATGCTGCGACCAGAACCAGGCCTGGCAGCTGGTCTAAGACTCCAATCCAGGTTGGACTTTGAACTTTGGACATGCAACCCACAACCCGAAGAGTGACTTCTCAATGTTTTCAAATGCCACCGAAAACAAGCCAAGATCATTGGCTCAAATCGATTTTATTCGATTCTGTACGTGCCAAAAGGAAGCTTCCGAAGGCTTTTTGAGAAGGACTTGGAGATACCCGGTCTCCGAAGGCGGGGGCCTCTTTTATTGACCGCGGGGATCGCCCCCTGAAGCGGGGCGCCCTCACTGTTAAAGTCCGAAAGTGAAAAAGTGGGTATCCCCCGGTTTCCGGAGGCGCTCGGCACAAATGCCCTGGGGAGTCGCCGCTGACTCCAGGTACCCCGGGGGCCCCCGCCAGGCGAGCCCCTGGTGCGCTTTTCCCCCTAGGGGGCCCAACACTTGGGTCCTCGTCCCCAGCTCCTCCGTGAGCGTCCCGGTTTTTGGCTCCTCAGGGCTCGCCTGGCGGGGGCCAGGGGGGGCCCCCGGGGGGCCCCCTAGCCTAGCACCCCCGCCAGGCGAGCCCCGGGGCCCGGGACGGCCCGGACTCATAGCGGGCACTTTTTCACTTTCGGACTTTAACAGTGGTCTATAGGGGGGGGCCCCCGGGGGCCCGGGACGGCCCGGACTCATAGCGGGCACTTTTTCACTTTCGGACTTTAACAGTGGTCTATAGGGGGGGCCCCCGGGGGGCCCCGTTCTGAAACTTGAAGTCCCCTTAAGCCCCTTGAACATTCTGACCCTTCACACCCTTCAACCAAGGTCGAAGCCATTCAGAACCTCCCTTGAAGGGACTTCAAGGGTCCGACCTTGAAGTTCCCCAAGAAGGGCTTGAAGAAGCCTTCAAGCTTCCTTCGAAGAGTAGTGAGCCTATTAAAAACGTTCCAACAAAATGTTTTCACCAGACAAATCGACTCAGACCGTAAACACACTGATGTCCTGCACACAGCAAGCTAGCTGTTTTGTCTGCTACGCAGAGAGCGCTATAGTGTCCGGTAACCGCTTGAGACAGAATGGGCACAGAATATGTACATGTGAGTATGCCATCCTGCCATTCCTGTAAGTACCAACCCTTTGGGTTTTTTCTGGATTCACCCCATTGAGACGTCTTCAACCCTTTAAGCTTTTGTTTCTTCGCGAAAAAATCCACAAAGCGATTTTGTGCTTCTTCTGGAGTGAAACAAACAAACATAAGTTTTGAAAGGTCTCTACCCAATGTGTGTATGCCCATTGGAAAAGTCAGAAAAGATCACAAAAATAAAACGTCTTCTTTTCAGATTTCAAATTCGATGGAGTCAAATCAAAACCCAATCCACTTTGCGGTAGTTTGGGTGAAATGATGAACAGCAAATAACGAAAACGCAAAACTGCAGCCTCATGAAAGAAGAAGCGAAATGCTCTAAAGCGATTTTGTGCTTCCTCCTGTGTCTGAAAAGGTGTTGGCTTGAAGACAGTATGGTTGAGTTAGTTTCAGTTGACGTTGCAAAAATTCATATTGAGCGTGTCATGTGCGCCCTATCTTTGCCAGAAAAAAATTAGGCCATTAGGCCCAGTAAAAAACCAACCGGAGTTCGAAAAAAGACACAGGGTCAGTTATGAGATGTTTCGAGGCCGAGAAAAACCTTGTCTCGGAACTAGATGGAGAAGTCGAAATCGAAATCAAAATCAAGCGCCGGTCTGAAAAAAACATTTCGGGGTCGAAAACAAGAGCAGAAAAGCACAAACACAAGAGAACAAAAACAAAATAAAATGAAAGAAACGAAAAAGCCCACAAATCGTTGTACTGGAAAGGTCCATTGGCGCAGCCAGCTTGCGTTTGGGAATAGAGTCTTCCGCAGCATCATTTCTTCACAGATTAAAACCAATCGAGATCTTTGCGACAAGATCATCAACGCTTCTGTCCACAGCTTGCAAGTCATCAAGAAGCTGTCTCGGTCCAATAAGTGGATTTGGAGCCAGCTCCAGCTTTAAAGTTCTCTGTAGAGAGAAGAACGGCAGCCGTCAGGTTCGAGACTTATTCGTGTGACCTAGCTCCAGCTAAAGAAGAAAGGGCTGCTCTTTTTTTTTCGACCCCGAAATGGTTTTTTTCAAACCGCGCGCTTGATCCATCTTGATTTCGATCCCGGCATGTCTTTTTTCCGACCTCCATCTTTTTTCAGCCCCGCGACGAGGTCTAGAAAAAGGGGCTGCTCTTTTTTTCGACGAAAAAATCTTTTTTCGGACCCCGCGCTTGGTCCATCTTGATTTCGACCCCGGCATGTCTTTTTTCCGACCTCCATCTTTTCTTCAGCCCCGCGACGAGGTCTAGAAAAAGATTACGATCTTTTTTTCGACCTCCATCTACGATTTAAGCCGTCTTTTTCTCGGCCCCGAAATATCTCGTAACTGACCCCGTGTCTTTTTTCGGACCCCGGTGGATCTTTTTCTGGGCCTCTACTAATGTCTTTTTTCTGACCTCTGCAAAGATAAAAGCACGCACACATGACATATCAAACAACACAACAAAGAGCGCCACAATATGAATTTTGCAACGCAAACTGCACAAAAACTAACTCAACCATATACTATAACTTCTCACACACACACAAAAAGAAGAAGCACGAAATCGCTTTTAGGGGCTGAAAGCGATCGAAAGAAATCAAAGTGTGTCATCGAAAAAGTATCAAAAAAACGCTTTCCAACACGAAGGAAAGAGAAGCCACACGACATCGCTTTAGGAGGCAAAAGCAAAGAAAATAAGAATTTTATTTTCCTTATCGAAAACCGCATGTAAAATAGAGAGAACATGAGAGCAAGCTGGAGTGAACATGTTGCGAAGTCAAGAATGCAATCACTCAACTTGCAATGCAGATAATCACTCGCGCATCTTCATTTTGTTCTCGAAACGGGCACAGGGGTTAACAGTCTCGTTGGAATCAGAGCATGCTGCAGAAGGGCGGAGCCGAATGAACGGCATGCCACCACTCCGAGACAGCAATGCGTGACACAGCACCAGGGTAGGGCGGGTGGGACAAAACACACATTGGTGAATGTACACAAGGGTTTCCCGCCCTCCCTCCCTTGAAGAGGGAAATGTTTCAGCACAACAAGTGTTCGCAAAGGCAACACATTGACGTGACTGAAAACAAACATGCTTGGTTTTAAAACAAAAGTTTCAAAACCATTTTCGAACGGAAAATAAAGGGTTCGTCCCTTCGAGACCCAACCTTATTTTCCTTATCGAAAACCGCATGTAAAATAGAGAGAACATGAGAGCAAGCTGGAGTGAACATGTTGCGAAGTCAAGAATGCAATCACTCAACTTGCAATGCAGATAATCACTCGCGCATCTTCATTTTGTTCTCGAAACGGGCACAGGGGTTAACAGTCTCGTTGGAATCAGAGCATGCTGCAGAAGGGCGGAGCCGAATGAACGGCATGCCACCACTCCGAGACAGCAATGCGTGACACAGCACCACCGCCCCACATGCAAGCAGTGTCAAAGCGGGAACGGATGTCGCAACACTGACCGAGACGCTCCCATGGCCACAAGTTGACTGCAATCACCGCGACTGGGATTGTCTGCTATGTTGCTCGAAGTTGGCACTCTCCCGAACCATAACCTGCATCGCGACGCTTCTTCGAGCGTGACACAGGCCTCAAGGATCGTGCTTCCCGGCAAAGTACCGGATTTGCAAGAAGTGAACGCTCCTCGAGCAGCTTCGTTATCGATGTACAAAACGGAATAGGTATTGGCCAACTGCTCTGACCAGATGGACAGAGCGGCCCATACTGCAAGCATCTCAATTTCGTATATAGGATGCTTGGAGGTCTGGCGAAGTTTGTTCAAGACCCGATCCGGGAGATCAAGGTTGAAGAAAGAGAGTGCTGAACCACTCCCATCAAACAACGCACCACCCAAACAAGCGGTCGGGCCCTCGAGACTACCATCAGTGAAGATGAGGTACGTGCGACCCATGTGCCTGTCAAGGGAAATGGGCTCTGCGTGCAACGCAACATCCTTCAGGTAAATCAAGGCTTGCCGCAGCTCAGGATCAAGCTTCTTAGAACAGCCGAAACCTCGGGCACGACGGCTCAAGACTTGCAGTGCCAAGCACGATCGGCGGCCAAACAAGAAAGATGAGAACCAGTGCATCCTTCCACGCAATCGGTCTGCCTCGGTCTGACTGATCGCATCCCGGTCAAGCACATCTTGAAGTGCAGCGGACAGGGTGGCAATCCTTTCTTCAGTGTGTTTGAGCAGAACGGTGCCATCGGTGACGGATGAGAGGTCGACTAGGATCCCCAGTACTTTGAACTGAGCAGCGAACCCAACTGCTTTCTTGCCCGTGGTTGCATAGACAATGCCAAGAAGCCCGAAGAATCGATGAACAATGCTGCTCACGTCATCGGACAATTTGGCTTTGCACAGACAAGGGTAATCGTCAAAGTAGCATCCCCAAGCAAGCCTCAAAACTTGAGCTCCCAAGAACCAAGTCGCAGCTGCCGTCCTCAAGAATCCTGCGACGGAGCCTGTGGCCCCGAACGGCAGTGAGTTCACACCGAAAAGGCGGACCGATCCTGACTCTGTGTCTTTGGCCCCGATGCGCAATACATTCCGATCTTCTGTGTGCATCGCATACTGTTTGTATGCGGAAGAGAGGTCGTACGTCCTGCCAAGGATCGGGGTGCATCTTGACCTGACGTCTCTCATGGCTTTGACAAGAAAGGCACTCAAGAACTCAAGGCCATGGAGACGGAAGCGTTCCGGGAGACCAGTGGTCTGGTTGTATCCCGAGGCTTTGCAATCGTCAATCACCCGAACCTTGAGCGACTGTAGAATCCCAAACCGTCGTGCGATCAACACACCTCCTATGCCAAAGCATCCCGTGAAGTCTTTGGTTGGACGTCCCGATTGGGAGCCCTCGGAAATGCAGTCGTTTTCGCAGCATGGGGCCTCGAAAATCCATCCCCGTTCGAGCTCAGCTTTGGTCTCTTCCCAAGCTCGAGTTGTAACCTCATCGCAAGGCTGCGCTCGCAGTTTAGCCAAAGTCGAAAGATTTCTAGACCTAGCAGTAGCAAGCTGCCTCTCCATGCTGACCGAAGGAGGTCGGGCCTCGGCCGGATAAACACCTGTCCGGAACATCCAGCCTGACAACCGAAAACCTTCACGCATGTGATCGACAACCTTGTGATCTGGGTATCCATGCTTGCACAGAAGGCGCTTCAAGAGTTCAGTTTTCTTGTCTCGAAGGATGTTTTGCACATGAGTGGGCCATGCCAGCCTCAATCCTTGTTCGTGTGGCTCCAGCTCAACTTGCAATTCTTGCCACTCGTCTAGGAGTTGAGCACTAGACTCGACCGAATCATTACCTAGCAAATTCTCCACGAGACGCTCAATGCTGGGCTCGTCCTGGTCCAAGAAAGACTTGGGGTGCCCCACTTTGACCGCCTCTCGAAGAAAGTCAAGAGGTTCCCGCGGGATGCCAATCCAAGCCACTTCGACCATCTGATTTTCCGCCGAAAGCCGGGGCCTTCGCATGCCACAAACACTAACAACCCCACTTGGCAGATGCTCCTCAAAAGACCCAGGCCCAATGACCCAGTCCCCGGACATCCTATCAAGGGGCCCAGATTCTGACAGCAGTGGACGATGGCAAACACGGACGGCACCCCCCTTGCAGAGTTTGCGTCGGACAATGCGAGCTCCTTTCGGGTACAAAGCAAGGACCTGAGAGCGTTCGGCCTCGAGCTCAGGAGAGAAAGCCCAAGCATCGTAACTCTGAAATTCTGAAACAAGAGGTCGCCGATACTTGCCTTGGCGATCCAAGGCAACTCGCAATTCTGTAGGAGCGGGGCCGAGCAAAGAGGTCGGCGGCGCCCGTGAGGTCGTCTGCTGAAGCAGCAGATCGGAAATGCGATGGCAAAGGAGCCAAGGGTATGCACCTTTCTCCGTAGGATGCAGCATGGCATCCGAGGCATGTTTATGCGAACGGTTGCAAAGCAAGGCAAGAGGCTCAAAGATATCAGAGTTGCAGCTGAAGCGGACTCGACGATTCTGATGCCCTCCATGCATGCACATGTCAAAACCAATGTCCTTGAAAAGACCGGAAGCGAAGAGAGCAGCCGTGGCAGAGTGGGTCCACAAAGCTGATTTCATTGGGCTTTCAATGCACACTCTGAGTCCAAGTTCGACTGCATGCTGAACAACAGCGGCCACTGCCACGGCGAGCGGATCTGAATCACTGCACGAAGACAGCAGAGGCGGCGACAAGAAAACTAGCTCAATGCGGTCGGCCTGTTCGGTGAAAATGCTGCAGCAAAGATTTCGGTCCTGCAGGTCACACAAGTCGATAGACTGGACTGGAAAGCGGGCACGGGCAGTGCCGCGATCGAAGGCCAAGACGTCGAAGCCATTCTTTTGCAAGGACTGAGCAAGACGCGCAGGGCCAGCGAAGAAATGCAACACAAGGCCTCGGTCACCAGCCATAGCTGATGTAACTTTGGGCTGCGACCTATGGGAAACCGAAAGGGGACCTACGGAGGGAAGAGGAAACCCCAAATTAAGCAGCGAGGCAGTGTCCTCAGCTGACATGAGATCAAGCCGATTCGCTGAGAAAGCAACCAGCACAAGGCGGGTGCCTTCCCAAGAGCAAGTTTCGTGCTCCACTGCCGGATCAAACACCACTGGGCAAGTCGCCACATCGAGGCGTCTTTCACCATCTGAAGTGTGCAACTTGATATGCCCAGCTGAGAAGTTACTGAGCGCCGCCACGCCATTCAGAGAACCAGGCAAATTGCCTTTATCTGAATGTCGGGTTGTTTGGACATCACGAAACAAGGCCACAGTTGAAAAAAGTCAATGCTGGAAATAACTGCACTGCCAATTTCACCAGAAGTCTGGTGACATGCGCATGGCTGCTTACGTGTTTTCGCAGTCCAACCAAGGGGCCCTGACCATACGCTCCACTAGTGAAAGACTTCTCAGTCCCGACTCTGCCGGAGCTTCGGGCCATGTCTTCACAGGGTAGCGAGGTCATGAGCTGGAGCAGTTGCAAAGAAGTGCATCGCCCAGCCGCAAGAATCTGGCAAGCAAGCTTCTCCGATTCATTGGATCCGCTCTCGTCTGAATGAGAGTCTGGCGGAAAGTGAAAGATTTTGTTTTCGGCATTGGAGCATGCTGGCTCAGAAGGAGCAGCAGCATTATGCAACCCGGAGCTGCACGACGAGGCAGCATCAACGGGATTGCTTGCATCAAGCGGTGTTGTATGCCTGTCGCGATCAACCGGAGGGTGGTCAGCGGACTGGCAATCATCTTTCGGAATGCGAGCGTCCCTTGAGGACGGGTCGCTTGGCGTGATCTCTTGATTTGAGTTTTGAATTCTGCAAGAGAGGGAGCCGGAAGTTTCGGCATCCAACGCCTTTGAAGGCGTCCTGCTGCGTGCACGGTCAGGCAAATTGCCTAGTCACGACTCTTTTGCCGCTTCTGCGGCTGCCTTTGCCCCTTTCTTGCCTTTGCCGGCACCCTTGCCTTTGCCAGCATGCCAACACTGAAAATGCCCATGCCCCGGTTTGCGACATGTCATGCAGATGTGGACCCCTTTCTGGCAGGCCGGAGGCGAACCCTGCGTAGCAAGTGAACACTGGCCGAGGTTGAATCCCCAGCATGCACGCCGTCCTGCAGCATCAGTGTGATGCTGACAAGCCTTCAGCTCCTGAGGCATCGTAGCAGTCTTAACCGGGGCCAGGAGCCCGCGCTTCTTTTCAAGGGTCCTCCTCTTCTTGAGACGAGCATTTGCATCATCAAGATCTGGCATTTCAACATGGGCCTGGGATCCACCTGGCCTCCCACCGCCACGGAGTGGCAGCAGATGCATGGTCACCCTCGGGTCGGTCTTCAGCTGATTTAGCTTTGCCTCAGCTTCCATCGTGCCATCAGAACCGACCTTGACTCGCTTCGTCTCCTTTGATATCAGAAGGAAAAGCTCACAATCGGCCTTCAAGAGTTGATCAACGGTGACACTCTGGTAACCTGCCGGAACCTCCTGAGCAAGGGTCTGCATAAGGTATGAGACCCACCTTTCGTGAGAGGTCCAGCCGATGATGTTGTTGAGGTCGAGCGCAAGTCCTCGCCTTTGCAAGCACCACTGGAGCTGTAGCGGAGTCTGATGATCGGCCGTCAACACGGTGGGGGCCGATGCAAGAGTGACACCACCCTCAGCTGCAACAAGGAACTTGGATTTGTCCTTGATCCCAACTCGCAGTTCTTGGTCCCTCTTCGTGCATTTTGAGGGCGGGACCCATGTTATGTGGTTCTGCTCAATCATGTGCGCGCATGCATCAATTAATGCATGCGATGGCTGCAACTCATCCTCCAACAAGAGCCCATGGAGCCTGCGTCGTTGATCTTCGATGCGGGCTTGTTTTTCTGCCAAAGGCAGTTTCTTAACCGCCTCGGCAGGATCTGCAATCGCTTGCTGTTTCAACTGCGCCACAACAAGTGTGATGGCCTCAAAATGAAGCCTCCTAAGCTGGGCAGCAGTTCCCAGGGCAACTGATGGCCCACACACGTTCTCAGCAAATGAAGTGAACTCTGTCTCGGTCGGAGGCGTTTGGGGAGTGCCGCATGCAAATGCCAAACTCGAAAAGCTCTCGATCCCTTTCGCGCGTAGATTCTCAAGAAGCGTACTGCTTCCACAGACATCCTTGCATCTGCTCTCAAACTCAGCTTTTGAGTCTATCAGCGACATGACACCACACGTGTGGCACCCTTCCCTCAACCCTCAGGCATAAAGGTGGGCTTGAGCATGATGAGACAGAAGTCGCATGTAAATGGAACCTGAGCGTTCAAGAATACACACGAAACATGTTCGCCATCCACTCAACTCAGCGGCTTGCTCAAAGACAAGACACACTCACGTGACTCAATAAAGGGTGGCAAGCACTCGAAATGTGACTTCACTCTTTTCCATCGCGCTTAAGGCTCACAACGTACCCTACTTCAGTGGTCCTACGGACTTCTTGCAATTTCGACAGACCGGGCTGTCCCACTTGAGTGATAAGGATCCTGTGAGCGAGTCTGTAATGCGCCGCCCGCAAACGGTGAAGTTCAAGTGACCCTGCATGACATAATGCAAGGTCTTCAACTTTGCGTGTTGCACAAACCGGAAACCTTCAGGAGGCTCTGGCAGGCGCGGGACGAACTGAGGCATCCTGGGTCCTGGGCTCTCCTCTTCAGAGCTTGAGCTTACATCAGAATCTGAGCTTGTGGTGCCCTCGACAGACGATTTTGAGCTTGATTTACGGCTCGAATCTCCATCATCGGCCTCTGACACATCTCCCTCGCACTCATGGGACTCAGAAGCGGGCTCGGCGTGCTGTGATGGAGAAGGCTCAAACGAACTCAACGACACGACCTCGTCTTTGGGCCGGGCAGGAAGAGGCCCTGCGGTCTTCAAAGGCAGTGGCGAAACTCTCGGGACTTCATGGCCCAGCTCCTGCGCAAGCTCTGAAGTCTCAGCACTGACGATTAGCCTGCCAGCACGGTTGGCATCCGGAATGAAGACGCCCATACTGATCTCTCTGATGACACCTTGAAGCAACCTTAACGGGCGAGCAAGGGCATCCCTCGCATAGGTATCGGCACTCTTCGCTCCATGGGAGTGCCCTCCCAGCGCAAGTCTGTCAAGATGGCTCATGCCCCTCTTTGCACAATAACTCAAGAACGTTGCGTTCAGAGAGTGCGAAGTTGTTCTCATGTCCAGCCTCGTCGGCAAGAGTGCCCTGAGCCAGGCACCACACTCGTCACTGCCCAGAGCCCTGACAGTAGGCTCACCCAGATGATTGGGTGCAGGCATGGTCGGGTGGCCCTGCGACCAGGCACAGCCTACCTCCGCACGTGCAGCGAGCCACTTCAGGGCCCAGTCACCTTCATAGATTCCTTGCGCTGGTGCAATGATTTCAAGAACTCGGGGCTGCTGACCCTGCAGGTTCATTGTTTTGTGAATGTCGATGACACCTCCTACGTATGCAAGGGGAGAACCAGGGCCCTCTTCATATTCAAGTTCGATATCATCCAAGTGCTGCGAGTCAGACCATCGGCAACGGCCGTACGCGCAAAACAGCGCGCTGCCTGCGAAGCAACGGTCCCAGGGGTCTGGCGCCTCATCCAACACCCTATGAAGCTCCTTGAGGTCCTTGACCCGCAGGGGGTCAGCCTGTCTTGCAGGAGTTGCAACCCTGGCAACAGTGACACCCCAACATCTTTTGCTGACACTGACTAGATGAAGGCACCTGATTTCGAAGACATGTCGCGAGAAGGTAATGGCTTCCGGGATAATGGGGCCCCTCCCGACTTGGCATCGGTCAAAATGATATAGATCTCGCCTTCGGAAGCAGGCATGACAATGTTTGCGGCTCCGGCCAACTTCGTGAGTTTGATCAGCGAGTTTGCTCTTTTCAAGGCAGTTGATGGCGCTTTGCGTGCAATGCTGTCATCGATGACGTTCCTCTGTTCAAGCTCCGACAATTGTGCAAAGCCATCCAGCGACTCATCCCTATTAGAATCCCAAGACCCAAACAGAGCAACCCATTTCACAATGGCCGTTTCAAAGGAGGCCTCACGAGCATCCCTCCAAGAAATCACCTGTCGCTGAACCACAACTTTCTGGAAGACTGCTGCGAACTCTCGACGTGCTTTCTTTGAAGATTGCGACTGACCCAGCTCGACAGGCTCTGACGAAGGCAAGTGATAAGGGTCTGGCCGCCTGTCCTTGAATCTCGGCATGATGGTTTCCGGCACTGAGGCAGGACCGAAGAAATCGGACCAAAACCCCTGCTCCCAAAAGAACTTCGGTGTGGCATCTTGCAAGCTCAGGTGGGAGCTCCGTAGACGAGCAGCATACTCCCTAGATGACAAGACGGCGGTCGCTGCAACACTCGGAACACCACTATCCTTGGCAACTATTGCTGGCTCCACGACGCTGCTTGCAGAGACGTGGTCATCAAGAGAAACTTCAGCGAACCACTCGTCTAAGGAAGCTGCATGCAAATCGCTCGATGAAGGCCCTGCTGGGACGATTTCCTGAGGCATCCCTGATTCAGGCAGGTCGGACACACTTGACTGGCCGTCGCCCCAATCAACCTCAAGATCAGAGAAAGGCTTGCTCCTGGCACCTTGAGGCTCTGGACTATTTGCCATGGCCCCCCCCTACCGTGTGCTCGGAGCACCTTCTCTACGCTACACTACACCCCCATGCACAAAACACACATTGGTGAATGTACACAAGGGTTTCCCGCCCTCCCTCCCTTGAAGAGGGAAATGTTTCAGAACAACAAGTGTTCGCAAAGGCAACACATTGACGTGACTGAAAACAAACATGCTTGGTTTTAAAACAAAAGTTTCAAAACCATTTTCGAACGGAAAATAAAGGGTTCGTCCCTTCGAGACCCAACCAAAAAATAAAAGTGAAAACACACACACCAAAGGATTTTTTTTCTGCCTCCAACTTGTCTTTTTTCTGGCTCTGCTTGGAGCCGAAAAAAAGATCGAGGTCTTTTTTTGGACCGCAGATGAACAGAAAGCAAAAAAGATCACGTGGTCGGAAAAAAACACCTCGGGGTCTGGAAAAAGGCTAGCCGTAGAAAAAGACTACGTTTCACGTACAACACTCCACGTATTCTGCTGGAGGCATTGGCTCAAGCCAACAACAAAAGAAGTGATCCGGAATAGAACTTGTGAGAGAAACAAGGGAAATGGAACGTCTTGGATGTGACTTTTCTTCTTCGGCTGGTCTTTTCCAGACTCCAAGATGTTCTTTTGACCGGTTCGACGGCTCGATTTTTTTTCTCCAGAAGAAAAACTTTTGTTCAGCCACAAGTCTAGGCCAGAAAAAGACCCAAAGACACTCGTCTGTTTTTGTTTAGTTTGCATTGCAAACTCATGTTGACCTTGTTGTGTTGTTTGATATGCATGCGTGCGTGTCTCTTCTGCAGAGCTCAGAAAAAAGACATTAGAGGCATTAGAAGAAAAAATCCACCGCCTCAGATGCGAGAAAAAGACGGCTTGAATTGTAAAGTGAAGGTCAAACGCAAGTCGTGGCAAAACATCCCCCAGGGCCCCACAGGGGCGCGACGTTCAATGTTGCCGAATGCAATGTTGAACGTGGCTTGAGAAATTCTGAGAAATCAAGTTTTCACAGGACTCAAAAAGAACACCCCCCCGGGGTTTAACCCAGGTTTGCCCTTCTCCCTTCGAAGGTGAAGTCTCACGGTTTTGCGGCTTCAAAGGCGCCGAGAGTTTCCAATTTGCAAAAAGTCCCCCCATTGAGCTTTTCTGAGCTGCAGCCTGGGTTTCGAGAGGCACGCACTTGTCTGGATCCAGACGTGGCTGCGAGACACTCTGAATGACAGAGCGCTTGGAGTTTGCAAGTACGTGCAGGCCATTGGTGGTCCGGCTTCGGCTATTGACAAAGAACGTTTGGCAAGCAAGACTCTGTCTGCGGCGCTTTTTGGAGTAACTACGGCTAAAGTCTACGCTCATGTCATGGAGACTCTCTGCAGGAAACTTCTTCTTGCAGGCGACAGACTTTAGTGGGAAGTTGGAGCTGGCCTCCAAGCTTCATGCTCTGTGCAACAGTGCATTTGAAGGGCTTCCACCAAGAGCTTTTATTGCTCAGCAAAGTCTTCCGCATCCTCCGGACCTGGTTCGAACCTGGGTTCAACTCCGGGTTAAATCCGTTAAAAACCTAGAAGGCGAACAGCTCTTCAGGTTTAAGGCAAACAAGTTCCAAGCACCCTTGCAAGCAACACAAGCTCACAAAACACTCGGACAGTTCACACTTTTAGCACGCACAGCTCACTGCTGGTCTCACGTGTCTTGAGCCAAACGACAGTAGTCGTGGCACCTCTTAAAAGCTCCCAAGCACTACAAAACAAGGGAAAACAGGTTGAGGCTACCGCAAAACCGTCACGCAAGCTCAAACTACGTTCTACAGGCACTGACCACCTGAAACTAGCAAAACTATACAACTATACAGGTACCGAGGAAAACTCTGTGTCGCACCTAAACACTACTGGGCAGAGCACTGGTTTTCTACACCCCCCCACGACGCAGTAGCTGTCGGAGGTACCAGGTGGAGATCCCTTAAACAGTACTCGCACGCCACTTTAGCAGCGATGCGATTCGGAATCGCGTTCCTGAGGCCGTGGCAGTCCCTACGCACGTGGAAACAGTCTCCGTAAGCAGAAGTAAAGACAGCCATCTTCTGGCCTGACCTTGGCAGAAACGAAAGAAGGTCCTGCACAGTCTTGACGCGGGAGCTCTCGGTACGCAGCTTCTGCAAGCACACTCCAAGCGCAACACCCACAAGCAGTGGGACAAGCACAACAGCGAGAAGCCCGACACTCGGCACTTCGAGAAGCTTCTCTTGCACTTCCACAACCAGGCCAAACACCATGGCACGCTCGGCAGCGAAAGGAACCAGAGACATCTTAAACGTCCTGGCAAAGAAAGAAAACACCGGAAAGTTTGAGCAAACGGGCTGCGCAGCAAACATGCAACAACATGTCCTCAACAACGACAAGACTCGCGTAAAAAGTCAAGGGCGCAACGCTTCAAAGAAGGACTTTACAAGCTCTACCGGGTAGTGCTGTGTACTCTTGAGGTCGAAGTCCTTCGAGTGCTCATGCTTTCCAGAGCAACGATAGACACGGATGCTCTCAGCAACTGCTGGGTGTGTGGTAACAACACGCCACCGCTTGGCGATAAGAAGATGATCGCGGCCTCGCATGTCAAGCGCACAACCATCAACTGGAACGTCGTGCAAAACGTAGGGGCGTGAAGAAAGAAAATGCTCAGTCTGGCGCCAAGACCAGTAAGCACAAGCACGTGGCCACTCAATGGCCCAAGCATGCACAAAGCTAGTAAGCTCGACCAAGCTTCTCCAGAGCTTTCGGTGCAGCCTCCAGTGCTGAGCCAACCGCCCTCGGCGATAAGCTGGATCACGGGCACGCAGCCTCTGATATGGGCAGCCTCCGGTGCACGGGGTACTGGCCCACAAGAAGACAAAACCCTTCTTCTTGATCTGCGCAGCAAAGATGGCTTTGAGCTCAAGCAAGGTCTGTGCACTGGCACCATCATCACGCTCAGTCACAGTAAGCACATTCACCCAGTTCAAGTCCTGGCTAGCCGTTCTCATCGATGATTCAACGGGGGCACAGAACTCAATCACCAACCAAGAGGCATGCGGCATGGCGGCAAAACGGTCACGCAAGCTAACATGGTTCTTACCAACAAGCATTGCACCGCATAACGCAACAAAGCCATCAAGCGCACAAGCAACAACGGCAACGTCACGCAAGCCAAGTCCCCACATGTGCTTCAAGGTAACAGTCCAACTCAAAGGTTTGGTGAAAAATCTGCAACATTGGCTTCACCACGCACGCCAAAGATAAAAATCTGCTTTTGCTTGAGCTGGTCTTGGATAAAACACGCCCTAAGGTCAATGTGCCTCACCTTCCTCAGCCCATCAGCCTTGCTGATAGCAACTGCAGCCTCGCTGTCACAGAAGAGATGGGGCTTTGGCAGATCTTCCCACCCAAAGACATGCGAGATGGCGCACCGGATAGAGAGAGCCTCTTTCGCACCCTCCACAAGCCCATAGAGCTCGCTCTCGGCAGAACTCAAGGCAACAGCCTGTTGCAGACGGCTCCAGGCCTTCAAACAGAAGCCTCCCAACATCACGCACCCTCCGCTGATGCTCTTCCTGTCAACATTCTTCTCGCTACCCCAGGAAGCGTCCACATAGCAATCAAGGCGCAGGTTCTCTTCAGAAACCGGGTTCACTACCTGCTTAAAACCCTGAATATACTTCAAGTAACGCAACATAGCCCTCATAGCTCTCTCGTGCTTCTCGAGTGGATTCGCCTGGCCTCGGGCCAGCATGCTCACGTAGTAAACCACATCCACTCTTGTCATCGCAAGCCATGACAGCCTTCCCAGGGAACTGCGAAACCTCGCAGCAGCTTCAGAAGACAGGGGTTTCTCCAAACAAGGATCTTCTTTGTCGTACAACTCCTTTAGGTTGGGCGGCGTGCCGCACGCGGTCACCTTGGAGTTCCCGAAGAAACCCTTGTAGATCTCCTCGTAGTAGGAATCGGACATTGTGACACACAGGGAATCACTAGAATACTCTCGGGCAATCTGTCTTCCAAGGAAGGTGATCTGACCGTCACGGTCCAGATCGGCAGTGACCTTCACCTTCACAGCGGTCTTCAGCTGCTCCACCACATGGTAGATAGCTTCGTCGCTGTCTCCAGTGATGAGAAGATCATCAACGTAACAAAGAACAACCACCCGCTGGCCTCCAAGCACGGAGCCTGAGAACAAACAAGCTTCAGTCTCACAGGGCTCCAGGTCACAGAGCTTCTTCAGCAGCTTTGCCAGGTGACGCGACCAGGTCTGAGCTGCAACTCTTAGACCATAGAGGGCCTTCTTTAGGCGCAAGTAGCCGCGGCGGCCGTCCTTACCTTTAACTCCGTCTGGCAGCCTGACCACAATGTGGCCATCTTCTTCGTCGAGGTCCGCAAAGAGAAACGCGGTGCTCACATCCAAGCCGACGATGTTCCTCCTCTTGGAACCCGCGTAGAAAAGAAAAGTTCGCAGCGCTTCTGCAGAGCTTGTGGCAGCAGAGATGCCAAGCTGTGCCGCGGTCGCTCCCTGCGCAAAGTCACGAGCAACAACCCGACACCTGACAAGCGGATTCTCCTTTCCCTCAACACGCTCGACTTTGGCATTGGAGACCCACCTTGTAGAGATCACCTTCTGCTTCGGATCAACATGCCACGCAACATCACCGACAGCAAGCGACTCAAGAGCACGAAGTTCACGCAACATGCCCTCATAGGTCAAGCCAATATCAAGCAGGTGCCCAGTCACATCATCCTTTGCAGAAGCTGGCACTTCAACAAACAGCTTCTCCCCCCCAAGCTCAACAACCTGAGGAGTAACAACCTTGGTGGCGGCCCCGGCAAAGCAAACCGACGCACCAGCAAAGGAGATGGACTCTCGGTACATCACACTAGACACCATGGCCTCCCGCTCTTCTTCAGGGAGTGCCTCAAGAGGTTCAGGCTCCACTTGCATGAAATCAAGCTCGCCCGGGCTCGGGGCCTCGATCTGCTCGAGTTCTTCTCCAACCTCAATCTCATTCTCAACTCCAGGCAGGCTGGGCTCATACTCAGCCAAATCCTCGTCCACCGGAAAATTCGGGAACGGATCAAGATCATCCGGCACATCAAACCCAAGATCAACATCAAATCCAGCACCCAAATCATCAAGCCCAGCCGCTTCTTCTTCAATTGGGGCTTGATCGAGGATCGCCCGGCTGGGATCGAAAGAGTTCCGCACAAATTCTGCGTAGCGGTCACGGCATTTCTGGGTGTGCCAGGCCTTATCCGCGGGGAAGCCGCGCAGCCGGCAAGCTCGGCACCTTGGGGTTCTTCCGTTTTCTTCAATCCACTCTGGTGGTGGTCCTCGGGTTGCGGTGTTCGGCAACGGGAGGTCGCGCACATTGTCACCACTGCTCTCGGGGAGCTTCTTCTGGGCATCATCCCTTCTTCCAGGCAACATGCGACAAACACCTTTCAAGCTCGACACCTCAAAAGTGAGAGGAACCAGCATCCGGATTCTTGCGCTTCTCGCAATCTTCAAGGTGCCATCCCGCAGCCTAAAACTGCACAATGTGGCTTCCACTTCCGACCTCTGGTCCAAGGTAGGCGGCGTGGCCGTAACGGCCAGTGATCTTGTCACGCAAAGAGGGAGGAGGAGTGGCAAGCACAGCAGCACCCCAAACATATGCGGCATGCGGTCCACGGGTGGTCTTCAAGCACCGCTGTTCTGGGGACAGCGCCGATCCAGGATGCACCTGGTACCGGTTGTAGACCTGGGCAACGTGCATCAAAAGATACGTGACACCCTTCCCGCAGGGCTCCAAGCCGACCTGTTCCAACCCAGCACACAGTGTGTTTGCACCTTCCTTGATGGTCCTCACAGCACGCTCTGCAACAACAGCATGCCGACCAACAGGGGCATCCACAACTTCGATGGCACCGGCGGTCAAACCATCAGCAAAACTCTGCGCAAGGTTCTTCACAACACCCTCAATGTCCGACTTCACACTCACCGTCAACTCACTGGGAGCAACACCAACCAAGCCAACACTACGACTCCATGCCGACATGTCATTCAACATGGCTTCCTTGGCTGCTGGGCCTCGGGATCCGCTCACCTCACGGTACGGAACCACACCGAGGGCAAAGGCACCAACCAAAACCAACACCAGGAACGCGAGGCCCTTATAGAAAAACTTATCTATTTGCACCTCTCTCATCCCTGAGTCCTGGGGCCGATCCTGGCTTCTGGCGGGTTCAAGCCCACGACCTTGCACGCATTGCGGGCAAGACGCATTGTACGGCACATGCGATCTAAGAACATGTTCTCGCTCTAGCTTACCCCAGCTCTCCTGCAACAACAGTTCCCGATCCCCTCTAAGCAACCATGCTTCACTCTGGCTATCATGGGCCTCGCTCCGGTCACGCTGTGGTCGGTCCTGGCCAACATGCTCAAGCAACTCACCATGCTGCAAATCATGCTCACCCAAACCACCAACACATGCATGCTCACCAAGCTCAACTGCAGCATCATGCTCACATGCAAACGCAACCTTTTCTTGCATCAGAAGCGAGAGTCCCAAGGAAGAAGGACCATCGGATATTCCTGGATGGTGGGCGTCCTCGGAAGATTGGCGGGCGTCCTTGGAGGATCCTTGTGCACCGCCGTGGCTCACTCTATCTCGATGCTCTCGAGCTCCACCACCTCGCCCCGCGAGTTGTAGATCTTGCCGTCGTCCCCGATGTGCAGCTCCTCGGCTCTCCTCTCTGCTGGGGGCTCCTCGGCTCTCGTCTCGGCTGGGGTTTCCCTGGCCCTTGCATCCACCGGCACGCTGGACACTGGTGACCATGGCGGCAGACTGGACACAGGTGACCACTCTGAGGGCGCAGAGGGCCCTCGTCCGGCTGACCTCGGGTCCCTCGGCGGCGTGGGAAGTCTCCTCCTCGGTGGCACCGGTGGTGGGGGATTGATCTCGGAGGGGTCTTCGGCTGTGGCAGCATCGGCGGCCCCGGCGGCCCACGAGGCTCCTTGATGATTTCGGAAATCGTCACCTCCACGAACGGGATCTCCAGCCCCCTGATCTGAGCATAGTCCTTGACATGCTTCTCCCAGGTTCTTCTGACCGGCGCGCCCTTGCTCCTCGGCCTTTTTCTTCATAGCGTTGGCCTTCATGAGGTGGCCCTGCTTCTTCTTCTCCTTGGCTCGCTGCGAAAGCATTCTCAGCGCAGTGTCGGTCTGCCTGGGAATCCCGTGCTGGGCCCGGCTCTTCAAGACGATCTTTCGGACCTTGGCTGGCATTGCCTTCACCATGGGCGGCTTGGGCTGCCTCTTCACCAGGTGGGTCCTTCGACCCCGAAGACGGCTCCGCCTTTGCTCTGGCCACACTGCCCTTGGGCTTCTTGGCCTCTGTGACCTCGGCCGCTTCGGCGACCCTCTTCTTGGCCTCTGTGGCTGCCTTCTTCTCTGCCTCCGTGGCCTCTGTGGCTGCCTTCTTCTTTGCCTCCGTGGCTTTGCTGGCCAACTTCTCCGCCTCGGCTGCTTTCTTCTTTGCCTCCGTGGCCTCGTCGACCAACTTCTCTGCCTCGGCTGCTTTCTTCTTCCCCTCCGGGGAATCGCTGACCAACTCCACTGCCTCGGCTGCTCTCTTCTTTGCCTCCGTGGCCTCGTTGATCAACTTCTCCGCCTCGGCTGCCTTCTTCTTGGCCTCTGCGGCTTTGGCTGCTCTCTTCTTCTTTGCTTCCTCTGCCTCCTTGGCCCACTGGGCGCTCTCCTGGCGCTCCTTCACGAATTTCTCCGCCGCTGCTTTCGCAGCTGCCTTTGCCTGCTCTGCCGTCTTCTTCTTCACTTCCGCGGCTGGCACCAACAGCAGGTTCTGGCCCGGCGTAAGACCCACCATCGATGTTGCCGTAAAGGCGACCGTGGATCCCTCGAAATCCTCGTGCGTCCTTGTAACAGTCGCCGCGTGCTGCTCCGCCAGGTGGCGGTGACCCGAAAGGCGCCACTCCTGCTCCGAGTCGGAAGAAGACTCCTCGGGTGCCCGGTTGCTCCTCCCCATCCTTCTTAGAAGGCTTCCCAGACGAAGGAGCACAGCCGTCACTACGCTTCAAGCTCGCTCGGGCGGCAACTGCAACGGAACGGTCAAGCTCAACAGCACTCGAGAAAACCCATCCGCAATTGGAGACCCATCTCGTGCGAAGAACGTACCCAGCGGCCTCAACTTTAAAACTTGGCAGGAAATCCACAACCCAGCTCTTGCCCAGCAAACGCCCTAAGGAGAGCAGGTTAAACTTCACAGGAGCAACAAGCACTTGGAGTTCTGTTACCACCGTCTCGCCTGAAACCAAAACGAAAGGAACCCTGACAACCGCAGACCTCCGAACTCCAATGCTGTCACCCGTTGCAGAAACACACTCACTGGCAGACTCACTGTGGCTCACAACGTGCACCCGGCTCAAAGTGTCCTCGTTGATGATGTGGGCCGACGCGCCAGAGTCGACGAGCCACCAGTCCATGGTGTCATGCTGCTGGCTGGCTGCTGCTGTTTCGTGCGCTACCATGCCATGGTCAGGTCTACCTATCCCATGCAACATGCCATGCTCAACGCCATGTTGAAAATCTGCAACAAAACGACCTGCTTCCAAGCTCAACTCTGGGGACTCTGCAAGCTCGACTGTTGTTCTGTCTGGGACCTGGTGGGACTCTGCAAGCTCGACTGTGGTTCTGTTTGGGACACCGCGGGACTCTGCAAGCTCAACTGTGGCTCTGTTTGGGCTGTCACAAGGAAAACTCTCAAGCGCAACGTGCAACATGGAACCCTCAAGCGCAACAACAGGCTCACCGCCTTCAAGCACAACAGGTCCCGACCAAGCACACTCATAAGATGCAACGAACTCCTCCCAATCCTCCTGGGAAAAATCCGAGCAATGCTCTTCATCAAGCTCAACAACCGGACAACTCAGATCAACCGCGGCTGCGACAATCTGAGGCTCCAAAGAGGCAGCCGCAACCTGCGGCTCGAGCAACGCAGCTGCTGATGCTCTTTCCCTCTTGGGCTTGGGACACTTATTCGAGTAGTGCCCGAACTGGTCACAGTTGTAGCACTTGACGTTCTTCAAGCGCTCTGCTTTCTCCTTCTCCTTGTCCTTGTCGCTTCCAGAACCTTGCTTGCCGTCCTTTGCGGCTGCGGTCTTCCCTTTGTCCTTGCCTTTGTCCTTTCCACCTTTCCCTTTTCCTTCCTTTCCTTTCTCCTTCCCTTTCTTGTTGTCCTTTCCTTTGTCCTTTCCTTTTCCTTCCTTTCCTTTGTCACCCTTCTTGCCCTTTCCCTTGTCTTCGAAGGTCAAAGCATTCGCGTGGTCCTTTGCTGCTCCCTTTCCTTCCTTCTCTTGGAAATTCAGGATCTTAAGGTTGGCATCATAAAACTTCAAAGCCGTTTCAAGCTGGTCCATCGAGTCAACCCTAGCATGCAAAAGAACATACTTCTTCACTTCAACGTCAAGGTTTCTCAGAACAATCATGCAACGATCTGCTTCACTCAACGCAAGATCTGGGAACCCTGCGGTCAAGCGGGTAAACTGGCAAGCTCCAACTGGATGTTCCGAAACATGTCAAGTGGGCGATTGGCAGGAGTGCTCGCGCGGTACTGCAAGGCCTCATTCCGAAGCGTCGAAGCCTCGATGCGGCTCGCAACAGACAACTCCTGATGCAACCTCCTCATGCACTCGTACCCAGCTGGGGAGCCAAGCTGCTCCTTCTCCACTTGCTTAACCAAGTCAAGCCCACGAGCAAACCCTTGCAACGCTTGCTTCAGGTACAAGAAGGTCCTAGTTGAACGCACGCTCTGTCCCTTTTCAAGCGACGACTGCTTGATGGTGACCTCAGAGGCAATCGACCGATGAAGCTCTTCCGGGATCCTATCATCAAAGAGGGCGATCCACGGCAAGAATTGCTCTAGGAACTCAGCCCATCCTTCGATCTCCGAGCGACGGCCTTTGCTCATCTTTCCACCATCAATTGCAGGCAACTTAGGAACATAAGCTTCAGCTTTGGGATTCCTGATGGGAGCACCTCCCTCATCAACCTCCATCTTCCCCGACGAATCGGAGATGGAGCTAAGCTCTCCACCGTGGCCCTTGCCCCTCGCAGTAGGTGGCGCAGGCACTTCCCTGCTCACAAGAGCCTGAACTAGAGACGTAAGCTGAGCAACTTGCTGCTGCTGCTGCTGCACCGTATGGTAAAGAAACGTCTCCACGGTGGGTTGCGGTGGTGCACTAACTGGCGAAACTCCACCAAACTCTGACAAACCTGGCGAGGGTGCCAACACACCTCCAAGAGGGTTCGGCGAGCCAGCTGGGCTTCCCACCACAGGAGTTCCGGTTGGATGCATACCCCGTTCCAGAGCCGACAAGTTCGACACCGGACTAAAGGCAGCACCCCGAGCCACACTGCTCGCTCTCGGCCTCTAGTAAGGCGGCGCAGCGTCTGACCTGCTATTCCTTCGAATCATACCAGACTCACCTGGTTCATCACCGATGTTGAAGTAGCTTGGCCTGCCACGGCCTTCCCTCTCAAGCACAACCAAGCAAGCAACACGCCTCAAGTCAACGTATTGGACTCTTTCTTTTGGTTGTAAAAACCTAGAAGGCGAACAGCTCTTCAGGTTTAGGCAAACAAGTTCCAAGCACCCTTGCAAGCAACACAAGCTCACAAAACACTCAGACAGTTCACACTTTTAGCACGCACAGCTCACTACTGCGTGTCTTTAAGCCAAACGACAGTGGTCGTGGCACCTCTCAAAAGCTTCGAAGCACCACAAAACAAGAGAAAACTGAGGCTGCCGCAAAACCGTCACGCAAGCTCAAACTACGTTCTAAAAAAATCACTGCTGGGCAGAGCACTGGTTTTCTGCAAAATTCATTTAAACCCAGGTCATAATCCAGATTTGAACCCAGGTATGGAACTCAGCTTTAATGAACCAGTACGGTCGGAGTCTGCAGTCGAGTGGAAGACTCTAGTTTGAATCTAGATAAAGGGTCAAAGGCGAATGAAGCAGAAACATGAACATTCAGTTGCCCCACTTGGAGCTCCTTGATGATGGTTGCAAGTGAAGCGGCAGTAACATCAGAATACAGTCCATGGCAGTTTCTGAATTCTGGAAACATGCGGATCCTGCCCGACAGATTCTGTAATCTTGGACATTCTGATGTTGGAAGTTTTTTTTCTTGGAGACAAACAGTTGAATGCGAGTTACAGCCCAGAAAGCTTGAGTTCTAACTTTACTTTGGCTCTATTGGTTCTGTCAGTTCCACAACTCAGCAAGCAGCCACACTGCACTTACACCAATGCCTCAATGCTTTTTAAGTGGCTTCTCTCTGATGTTCCTTTTTTTTTCTTTTTTCTTCCCAAAACGGCCCTGTAAAGTGATTTCGTGCTTCTTTTTTTGTGTTTGTAAAGCGTCTTATAAACCAGTTTTCTAATACCAGTGTTTGAACTCGAGGTTGGAACACTGGTGTTCGAACATGGGGTGCGAACACCGTATTGAACTCCGGATTTTAAACACCTGTATGAACTCAAGGAGTTCGAACACGTGAATGTGAAAAGCGTTTTCTTGACCAATGTTCGAACTCCTGCAAAGAAGACAACACAACAAGGCACATTGGAGTCTAAACAAAGACATACGAAGCACACAGTGTCTTTAAGTCTCCTAGCCTGGATTTGTAGCCGAAAAAAAAAAATTCTTCTGGACCGCAGGTGTCGAACATGAAAGGAAAAAGTTGCGCGTCAAACCGGTCAAAAGAACATCTCGGAGTCTGGAAAAGACCAGCTGAAGAAGAAAAGTCACATCCAAGACGTTCTATTTACCTTGTTTCTCTTAACAAGTTCTGTTCCATCACTTCTTTTTGCAAATTTCGTTGACTCCAAGTCCATCTGTCTCTCTTAACAAGTTTAGTTCGTCATTCCGCGCTTGTTGTTGGCTTTAGCTAATGCCTCCAGCAGAATGCCTGGAGTGTGTGCGTGTGTGGGTGCACAAGTCGTAAGTAGAACTGTCCCTCTGGAGGCAACCTTGGTTTGAATTCTCTCCTCCGGACAGAAGGAAAAACAACAACATTTGACCTTTCTTCACACGAAATCGCTTAAGAGGTCAAAGGCGAATGAAGCAGAACCATGAACATTCAGTGACACACAAAGGCTGCCGCTCAGAAAAGCTCAAATAAAGGGTTTTTTTTGCAAATTTGGAAACTCTCTGCGCCTTCGAAGGCTTCAAAAGGGGTGGAAGCTTTGAAGCTTTGGAAAGGCGTGGAGACGAAGATTTTTTGTTGTCTTCGCAAAAGCCATAAAGCGATTTCGTGGCTTCTTCTTTTGCGTTTGTGTTGCCTTTGCTTTCATTAGTTTTTATTTTCGTGGGTATTCAAATCCTTGCTTTTGAACCCTGTTCTTGGTATTTTCGCTTTGTGTGGGTGGAGTTGAAGTTTTACGGTTTAGCTGGCTTCAAAAAGCTCACGAGCGGTTCAAGCTTCACAGGTCCCTCTCTCTTCTTTCCTTGAAGCCATGTCGGGCCAGGGAGACCAGTTGGACAAAATGTCCACTTTGCTGGCAGAAGTGGCTGCTCAGCTAGAACAAGTGAAGCTGCAAGAATCACGGCGTGAAGAGCAACACCAAGACCTTACTGAACGCATGAGTCAGTTGGAAGCACGCATGATGCCCCACAGTCTTCGGCTGCTGCTAGTGCATGGAGTTAGTGCAGATGGCGATGCAACAGAAGGTCGCCCCAGTTCTCGGAGCAGTTTACAGTTGCTGCAGCATCCTGCAGCGAATCCTGCACTTGGCAAGAACACATGCCGCAACTTGATTATTTGAACCGAAGATGTGTTCAAGACAAGCAGTGACTGGGTGCTACATTTTGGAGTTATCCCGCTGCATCTTGCTGACCAACTGGTAACACTGGACGATATTCCTTGATCCGCGTCCAGATTTTTGCGATTCCGACAACGAGCTCGAAAGTGGTTCCCCGCGAACAAATGCGGCCCCAAAAATGGGGCCGTTTTCTGAACCTGCGGGAATTGTGCCAATATTAGATGGCTCCAAAAACGGGTCCGAATTCTGGACCCGTTCTTGGCCCCGCTCTTTACCCGGCACTTTGCCCTTTTATTGAATTCTCAATTCACAAAGAACTTCGAAGAACGGCCGCCAACAGGTGTTGTGAAAGTCACAACTTCTCCTCTTTTTTAAGCAGCCACAACAGCGACTACAGCTTGAGCATCTTGATCTGCAGATTCTGAGGCGACGACAGCACCGATATGCTGTAGCTGAGCTATGAAAATCAACAAACCAAAGAAGATCTCCCGGCACTCTGGAGGCCCCTTCACAACAGCCACCACAATCCTGACAATTTCCGGACCCAGAAGTGGGCTTGTTGGAAGCACTACAGAATCTCAACCTCGCCGCCTGCTTCAGAAACTTCGATGCAAAGCATTGCCAAGATCCGGCGTCGCAGGAAATCTGTGGGAAACCCATAGGAAACCCCAGGAAACCATCGGAAACCAGACCGGAAACCTTCAGAAACCCTTAAGAGGGAACAGATTCACTTTTGAGGAGCATGTCTATCATCCAGAATTCATGGGAAACCATAGCAGGCCATAACAAACATGTGGAAAACGCTGGGAAATCACAGGAAACCGCAGGAAACGTGTGGGAAACCCATAGGAAACCACAGGAAACCATCGGAAACCAGACCGGAAACCATCAGAAACCCCGTACGAGGAGCAAACTCACTTTTGAGGAGCATATCTATCTAGACATGGGAAACCAAAGCAGACTGCAACAAAGGTGTGGAAAACGCTTGGAAACCTGGAGGAAACCGCAGGAAACCCATGGGAAACCCACAGGAAACCATCGGAAACCAGAGCGGAAACCATCGGAAACCCCTATGAGGGGACAGATTCACCCTTTGAGCATTTACAAAAGGTTAATGCAAAGGGAAAGGGGGTGAACTGCACCCTCGACAGCACTCCACACTTCATCATCCCAGCCAATCGCAGTATTATACTTCCACTCGTGCCCAAAGGGTGAACAAGTTCTTCCGGATCTGTGTTTTGGAGAGCACGCACGGCAAGACAAGAATGCTTTCACATTGCTGATGAACCTAATTGAAGTCGTTATGTGACTGAGGTCTCACGTGCAAACTTCTGTCGGCTTCGCTGTACATATATTAGTTTATACTAATATGGCTAATATACCACTATGTACAGTCATGTACAGCATTGACAGCAAAGGATGAGCCTACCAAGACCTAATGAATGTGAGTCTCCACGACACAAAGGGCCAAGACAAGCTTTTCAAATGCAAGTGTCGCGAACATCTGCTGGGGCTTGAACCAACCGCGCAGGCCCCGAAGTCATCATCACATGTAAGCAACGGCCTCCCGACAACCCTTGCACGGCTCGCCGGCGCGCCACAACCCTTGACCTCTCAACAACAGCGGGCCGGCTCACTCGGCCTTGCCATTTGGGCGGGCACCTGCGTGTTGCGCAGCATGTCGCCGACAACAACAAGGTCGAGACCTCAATGTAATGAATGTAATGAGAAAACCTTGTGAAAGCTCCAAACATTGTGGGTCCACTGGACATGTCCAATCGGCGAGCGGCCACAGCCACGGCGGCGGACTCAACGAACCGCTGCTGAAGCAACTCAGATTCTGAAGCGCCTTCCACGGGCCCACTTCTGGGTCCGGAAATTGTCAGGATTTTGGTGACTGTGCGCAGGGGCCTCCAGAGTAGTCCTCCCTGTCCACCAGGTGAGGACAAACGAGCGATGGGCAACCTGGAGCAGCAGGTTCGGGCCGCTGAGAAGGACATGCTCTTCTCACAGATCGAGCAGGCCAAGCGCACCATCGTATGCCGCAATTTCTCCACCTGGCAGACGGAGGCGGACCGCCGTCTCACAGTGGAAAAAGCCCTTGCGAAAGCTGGGCTGTGGAACATCGATGGCATGTGGGATCTGGCCACGACTCGGCAGCTCTCTGCCACATCCATCCTCACAGTCCCTTCCCTTGCGATCCGGAAACGGATCCGAGGTATCGGACAGGGTGTACCCTTGGTACTTCCACCAGGAGAAGCCTGGGACAACGGAGGAACCCAAGGAGCCCGAAGAGGCCACTGCACTGTCGAAAGCTTCCTGCTCGACAGACCCTGCTGTCGCAATTGGTCAAACCAGATGCTGCGCCAGGTCTCCCAGAGCTTGTTGGCATGTTCCTCCGGGATGTGGATCTCGCACTCCCAGTCTGTGAGGGTTCCTGTGGTCGTCTGTGAGGGACCTCCACGGCGCCACACGATACGGCCCAGCCAAGCCTCTGTAGAGTCAACAAGTGCCATGCGTCTTCCACCTCGGCACCAACGGCTCTTTGGTGAACTTGCTGAAGGCCGCCCTATGAGCACAGAACTATGCTGAGCCCAAGAAACTTAGCAGGTTCCTGACCAAGGCCATCCCGGAGACAACGAGGGCGAAGATGAAGGCCTAGACCACTGGATTGCCAGGTTCCGGTTGGAGTTCCCTTGGCCGGTGAAGTTTGTCCAAGTCCCCCCGGAGGAGAGGACGCACTTCACAGGCCTCCGGTCCACCGAGGAGCTCATGGAAGAAATGGCAGCCCAGGAGCAGGAGGCAGTGAACTCTGAGAGTGGCGGCGTGGGGGCAATGATCGACGTGACCTTCCAGAATGAAGCGCTCTGTCAGCGGAATCAGCACGGCTAGCGTCCCGAGTCGGGGCTTCCGCCTCCACAGCCCACCAGGCCCGACCGAGCTACTACCCGTTTGGCTCACAGACGGAGCTAGAGGGAGCGGTCGAGGAGCCAAGATCGCCCACATCAACAATGGTGGGGTCCCGGGCATGGTCGGCCGGCAGTGCAGTGATGGTCTGGCAAGCGCGCCCTCTCTTCCTTGCAATCTTCCGCAGCAGCCAGCCTGTGAGGCTAAGGTCTCGTCGGCCACATTCGCTCCGAAGTGGGCGTGGGGCCCAACACTGCCTTGATTGGCCGAGAGTTCGTCAAGCAGTTGTGAGTTGAAGTCGTCCACCACTATAAGTGGTTCGCTGGCGGGGTGGCTGTGAAGGATGTGACTGCCAGAAGGCATCGCGAACCGGCTGCTGACGGTGTACCTATCGATCATAAAGCGATCGTGTTGCTTCACGTGGGTCTCTGTGAGGGCCAGCCAGTCAAGCATGATCTTGATCAAGGTGTGAATCTTGCCAGCTTCAAAGAGGCCCGTGGTGTTCCAGAACCCCCCTTTTAGATGCACTTTGGAGCGCAGCTCACCTGAGGCTGTGAAGGGGGGGTGCATGGGGTTGGGCGGGGAAGGGAGAGAGGGGGGGGGAGTGTCCGCTGTGAGAGGGGCTGTGGTGGAGTGAGGCAGGCGGGCCAAAATGGCTCCGATGTTCGAAGCCTCAAATGCTTGGGGGTGGATCGGCTTTGCGGGGGTGTCTCTTCACTCTTATATCTGGGGCTTTTGCCAATTTCGGCCCCTTCAGGGAAGCCCTGGTCGAAACAGGCTGTAAGCCGCCCGGGGTTGGGGCAGTCGGCGTGGGGCCGATTGGTTGTTGATCCTAGCTCTGGAGCCCAAACCACAACTAGGGCTTGGAGAGGTGGTAGAGCATGCTTCCAAGCTCTGTATTCCCGCCTGCTGCAAGATCTGGTGGTGATGCGGCGGCGTGTTCGCCGCTGCCGTGCTGTTTGTGACCTGAGGTGGCGGTGGTATTGTGCTCGGGTCTGTAAGAAGGGGGGCGTCCGGGAAGTGGTGCACCGCCAAGCTGCTTTTCCAGCGGCTGTTGGCGTACTTCTCCTGGGAGGTGCGGCGCCTGGTCTTCTCCTCGGGCGGGTGGGGAAAGCCGAAGCGGCAAGCGCCGTGCGTCTTGATACCGCAATACTTGGTGTGCTTGTGCGCCAGCAGCTCGGCCAGCTTCGCGTTCACTTCTAGATCCCTGGGCCGGACTTTCGTCGATTGCCTCCACGTAAACGCCGATTTGGTGCAGATATGCTTGTCGCACAAGTCCTCAGCGCAGGTTGGCATGAAGGTCTCCATGGCCTCTTCGTCTGACCAGTCGGGCTTGGCTTCCGCTTCGGGCGCTTTCTCCTGTTCCTTGCGTTCCTTGCTGGTCTCTATCTCCACCGTCCACAGGAGGATGTGAGCATGCGGGTAGCCCCTCTTTTGCCACTCGATGCGGATGATGTAGTCGAGCACTCTGAAGGGCGGCCGGTCCTTGAAGACTCGGCGGTGTCTGCCCGCCGCATCCGTAGCTGGTGCCTGAACAAAGTCGTCCTCCTCTCCAGGCGTTCCTCTGGCAGGCTCGTCCTCCACATCCACGTCTTCGTCAAGGTGACTCTTGGTTTCGCGCTCGGCAGAGAGCCAATACATCAGCTGAGTCACCTGGTGCATGAATTGTCTCGCCACAACTGCCGGGTGCTGATTGCAGAGCTGGTTCGGTGACAAACCGTCCCAGGTGAAGTCGTCGTCGGCCTGGTAGCAGTGCAAGATTTGTGCGGCTTGGTATTCGGTCTCTTTCGGCGGACTTTCTGGTCGCAGGCGCAGCAGCCGTGCCATGATGACGGCGAGGAGGATGTCGGGCTGCCGGGCGTGGCAGGTGAGGGTCATGAAGAAGTTGGGTGTGCCAAGCTGCTCGTACATGTTGATTGCGACGCCTCTCTTGGCATACACATACGAGCTTGTTCCAGGGATGTCCCGGAGGGCCGCGAAGACCTGCCCCTTGCCGCCCCGGTGCCTGTTGCTTTTGCTGGAAACCTGCTGGCCGCCGATCCTGACGTTCACGTTGCCCGAAAGACGCTTCTTGAGGTGCATTTCCAATAGCCACATGATATACCCAGCGGACGCCTCGAAGCGCGGATCGGGCAGCAGCCACTTGCGGGCGTATTGGGAGAAGCTGCCGTACTCTTCCTTCCATCCGCCTTCACCGGTGGGAAAGAGGTGCGGGAAGAACTTGACGTCCATGTCGTCGCTGAGCTCTGCGATGCGCCGGGTCAATAAAAGAGGCCCCCGCCAGGCGAGGTCCTTTGCAGATCTTGTGTTTCGGCTCTGGGAGCTCTCAACTCTTTGGGGATCATGTACGTCATCTCCAAATCTTCTTCCTGCGCTTCCTCATCTTCGGAGTGCAACGCTTCCGCCGCCGAGGCCGGGGAGTGTGAGCCACCGGACTCCCCCGTTTGGCGCCCTCGGCAGGCTTCGGGGTCTGCACGCACCGCTGCAGTTGTGGATGGAAGCCCCCTGTTAGCTAGGATCGTGGCCATTCTTGCCAAGGCCCCGTCCACGGCAGTGCTTTCCCGATACAGGCGGTGCTGCGCCTTGAGCTCCTGCAGACCTGCAAACAAGCTGTCCAGGCGCGCTGGCGAAGTGGTCGTGCCGTGGATGCCCTCCACCGAGACTGTGCCGTCATCCTCGATCGTTGCTCCCTCCAAAACGTTACAGATGCATGGTTCGTCCATCAGCACTGCATACATGCGGCCCCACTGTGCGCTCGGGCCGCCTGCGGGAAGCTTGTCGAGCAGGACTTGGGAAATCCGGGCCATGGCGAGAAGGTGCTGCTCGATGGGCTGCAGGCACTGGAGCGCTTCGGGGATTGCCGGCAGAGGCGGCAAGATGATCTTGGTGGTCTTTTCTCGGCAATTCTTGCAGAGCATCCTGCCTGTCTCCTTTGCTGGTCTGCAGTGTTTGCCGGTTGTGAAGGTGCGGCACGCCTCGCACACCCTGGACAGGCCAAAGCGGCCCCAGCTCCGTGTGAATGCCAGGTAGTTGGCCTCCACCTTTTCCGACGTCAGCACATCTTCGTCTGGGAATGGGTAGCCCTGCTGCTGTACCTCCGTGGCAATTGGCTTGGGCCCGCGACTGCCCACTCCTTCCCTGCTCGATAGCTGTCCTCCGCGGGCTTGGGCCCGCGACTGCCCACTCCTTCATCAGCGCGTTCAGCTTGAAGTTCGCGCCTCCCTGCTCGATAGCTGTCCTCCGCGGGCTTGGGCCCACGAGCACCCACTCCTTCATCAGCACGTTCAGCTTGAAGTTCGCGCCTCCGTGCTCGATAGCTGTCCACTCCTTCAGCTTCATCAGCACGTTCAGCTTGAAGTTCGCGCCTGCGTGCTCGACGACTGTCCTCCGGGGGCTTGGGCCCACGGCTTCCGGCCCCCTTCGCACAGCGCTGTTGCTGCCGAGCTGTTTTCTTGGCCCTCTCCTCTGCTTCACGCTCCTCCTTTTCTGCTTTGCGGCACTGAGGATCACTGCACCACCCTCGTCCTCGGCCGCTTCTGGTTCCCACCACCGCTGACACACCTCAGTACCGCACGGTCGGTGTGACGAAGACGACAGGCTGGCGTTTGCTGGGATCTCCGGCCTTTCGCGTGCTGGAGGCGGAGGTGTTGCCGCAAAGGGCCTGCGCGCGCACCAGAGCAGCTACGCCACGCTGCTCTGGCGTTTGCTTCGCAGGGAGAATTACGCGCTTAGCTTGACTTGTCATGAGGCAACTTGGGCCCCGGCGTGTTGCAATCTGTTTCGCTGCTTGTTGCTCAGCGTCCACGAGGTGCCAATGAAAGGACCTCTGGATGGGAAACCGAAGAGGCTTGTGTTCAGTGCGTGGCAGGTGCTGGAGCCGTTGATACTTGAGCTAGCGACGGGAGACCATGTACGCCAGGCTGAAAGGGACCTCAGGCAGGTTTCGATGTTTGATCGCTGGACGGCCGGTGTGGTACATGCCTTTCAGCAGCCACTATCTCCCGAGTTTGGGGCATCTGCGTGCTCGGGGGGCGGACCTTCCAGCAAGTACGTGCCCGTGATGTAAAGAGGCGCAGGGCTCGCACGCTGCAGCAAGCACCCAGTCTCGTTAAATCACCTCATTTCACCGCTGCAGCTGCAGCTAGCGAAGACCTGCTGACTTGAGGCACCTTCCGCATGTTGTAGCTTTGAACTGCGCGTTTCTGCTGCCCCGCCGTTGCAAGTGCCAGCAGGGAGTTGAACTGCGCTTTCCAACAAGGGCCTTGCCAGTAGTCTGCAAGGAAGGCCATGGCGATGCTCTGCCCGCAGCCGGTCACCGTCCAAGATGATGCGAAAAAGAGCCACACCTCTGCTCAACCACAGGTGTTCCTGCTCTGGATGCTTTTAACCATGCTCTTGAAGTGGCCACAAAAAAGGCCCGGGTGGAAGGGCCTTCCAAAGTTGATCATGGCAGCCTTGGTGAATCTACAGCGTTACCAATGCCCCTAGGCTATGCTCGTCGGTTCGTCTCTCCGTGAGGCTTTGCTTCGAATAAGTTCAAATGAATGCAACATGATGTGCTCTTCCATGGTTTTTAAATGGATAGTGCGCTCATACGGTTTCGTATGATGTTGGATTCGATGTGATCCCGTGGTGATATCATGCTGGATTGGATGTATCATTGAAGAGGTAGAGTGAAACAGACGTCAGTTCAGTTGTAAAGCGCGCAGCGCCGATTCTTCCAATGGTTAGTTTGTCAAGGCAAGAAACTTGCTGAATCGCATTATTTGTTTTTTTTTTTGCCTTTGTCAAGCAGCTGCGATGCGCTGAAACGGATGGAAACGAATTTTGCACTTTGTTGGCAAATTGGGCGACCTCACTTCTCCCAGTCCAAGCAAATGTGAGTTCCGTTCAACCATGGCCGAGGGGGTGCATTTGCCATGCTGCCTCTGAAACCTACATGTAATGTTTGCATGTTATTGATCGCTTTGCTTTTTCGCATCGCGCACCGCGATCGGAAATTCGTTGGACATCCACACTGCAACATGTTACATGTGGTGCGCTGCTATGTTGTTAGCTCGGCATGGTGTAAGTCCATTCAGCTTGAAATAACGGCACAGCAGCGTTTGCCTTACTTATGGCAGAATTTGTTGAATAGGACACAAGGCGAACTTCGACCATCAACCATCATTGTAAACTGTGGAATGAGTTTGTGTGAGCACATCAATGTCACAGGAGCTTGAGAGAGTTAACACAGCAGCCATGTCTGCTGTGGAATTGGTGGTTCTTTGAAGACCAGCACATCCAACAGCAATGACCCAAAACTTCCAATGGAATCATGACATGCCTTTCGAAGAGGTGCTGCGCTCAGGGGACGCTCCTTCGCGATTCAGTGCTCATGTGTGTGGCATGGATGTGTAGGTTCGTGCGATCTTGACGAAGATGCGAGTTACGGACAAGGCATTTTCGTGTTGCATCGTGCAATACAAGCTGTGTCAATAGGTTGCAGAATGCTTGGTGCTGCTTGTGTGAGGACTTTCTTGACGAAGAGTTTGTCCCAGGAACCAGCAGTTCGACCCTCAATCAGTGCAGAACAGCTTCCTGCCCGCGATGATGTTCAAGTTGTTTCACAATTTTTGGATTCGCACAGGTTGGGAGATCTCTGCGGCAGGAAGTCTTTGTGCGGCACTGGGTGGTATGTTGCTTGGACGGCGCCTCAGTGCCATTTCATGTTGCAGATGCTGTCGAAGTGTGATTTCTGCTTGTCGCATGCTGTTTTCAAGATCCAGTTCTGCTACGTGCTGCTACACTGGTAGTAAGTCTTATGTTTCCAGGTGTTGAAATACAGCTGGACATTCAACAAGGTGCCCGCATTACATATCTCATGGTTGTGTTGCAGTGATCATGTAATTCATTGTGCAGGAGAGATTCGTTCGTTTGCCTTGGGTGGAATGGTGGGCCCACTCCTTGCAGTCACTTTGCCTTGTTGTACTGCCACATCAGCAGTTTGCTGTTCACTTGCATGATCCTTTCAGCACACCGAGAATGGCAGGCACTGTCATGCCTGATAGAGAGCCTGGGACGTTTGGGTTTCCTGTATCTCGGTCTGAGCCCCGGCGACGTCGGAAGATTGTGCGGGCACGTGCCTCATTCGGACTCGAAGAAGGTGGCATTGGATTCTGCATTGGTGCTGCAGTCCAGAGCAAGTGCCTCAGATGTTTCCGTGGTCTGCGTGTTCTGCTGTTGCGGCGTCTCATATGGTGAGGATTCTTTCCGTCACAAGATATGCTGCCCGACGGAGCTTGCATCTCAGGCGGGACATCCCCATTGAGGGTGGGATGTCTGCAGTAGCCTGTTTGGTCAACTTGCGCGGTTAGACGATCTGCTGAGCGGTTCGGACAAGCATACGACATGAACAGGCAGCCTTCAATTCAAAGCTCAATGCAGAGTAGCGAGAGAACGGCACGGCAATTCTGTAGGATCGCTTGACAGGTGCGGCTGCAGGCGTGCTTTGCGCCAATAGCCCAAATGTGCAGCCAGTTCAACTACGAGTCAATGGCATCGGGGGTTAGACTTGAGGCAAGCATCCCAATCTACCTTGGCGAAGTATCTCATCCGGACGACTGTAGCAAGGGTGGTCCGTAAGTTTGGCAGGAGCTTGTGGACACGCACATACTTTCAAGCTGTCATAGTGGAGGACCACCGTGGTGCCATGGTGGCCGCGTTCCAGTCCGCCTCTGCCAGATTAGTTGTTGTTGCCACAGAAGAGAATTGTGATGAATTGAGTTCAACAGCCAGGCTCGCCATCGCTTTCGGCTTGATCCTGACGTCTTGTGTCAACGTTTGGTTCGATCCAAGTGAGCGCTGCACCTAGTTATTTCTTTCA
Source organism: Symbiodinium sp. CCMP2592 (assembly GCA_905221615.1). NCBI lineage: Eukaryota > Dinophyceae > Suessiales > Symbiodiniaceae > Symbiodinium > Symbiodinium sp. CCMP2592. The sequence continues at coordinate 628,849 of CAJNDT010002447.1, forward strand.
GATTCTTGCTCTGGCTGTTTTGTCATGTCGGTGTTGTCCTAATGTGTTTCATGTCCAGAAGACGGTTCCCAACTCCTTGTCTCAGAAGAACCAGGACTTCTTCCGATGTCATCATGCTCGTGCTGGCAGGTGGAGTTGCTCTTCAGTGCTGGCTGGTACAGTGCTGATTGTGGCTTTTCAGACCCTGCAGGCCTTCTCACTGCGGGCGTGTCTTTCCTGCCGGTTCCTGAGAGAGTTGGGGGGTCTGTCACTGTTGGTCTGCCCAGCCGTCTTTTTGTCAACCTCTGGTGCATGTACAAAAGCTACGGTACATATGGGCATCTTGTCCTTCAGGACGGTAACAGATTTTTCGCAATCTCCGCACCCGGAGGCCGTAACTGGAAGAGTCTACAGGAACACCTCGTGTCCTCAGCAGAACCCTTGAGAACTCGATGTGCCTTCAACCGCAACATGTGGCTGAAGGAGCAGTTATGCGGATATGCGGATGCACTTGAGCTATCGGATGTTACACGGCTGTCGGTGGAACGGACCCCGCTTCGGCTTGCAGTTCGCACGTCAAGAAGTTGAAGGGGAGCACGGTCCCGTGGCCGATGGTGACCTGTGCAAGTCATATTTTCTGCAGTACCGAGTTAGTTGAACTTCTTCGTCTTTGTTGGGCGCAGGTATTGCATCATGTTAGAGCAACTTGATGTGGACCATCCCGACTTCTCGTGGAGGAAGCAAAGCCCTTCTAGCATTGTCGTGTCTGCGAGGCACTTCTGACGCTGTCACTTGTCGCCTTAATTTTGTCGTGCTGTCAGAAACTTTGGATAATTGATGAGTACATTCTTCCTTCTGAGCTTGTCGTACCAGGTGCCAGGTTATGCAAGCGGTTGTGAGCACGGTCAGACGGGCCGAAGCGGTAGCGTTCGCGCGAGGTTCACTGTTCATGAAGATGCCTGTGCTGAGGCCGAATTCCTACAGATGGCTGGTCTCCAGGCGTGTCCGAGCTTCGAAAGCCCACATGAACTGAAAACTGTCCGTGGCAGGAGGCAGTTCAAAGAGGCACTATCGCTAGCTCGCCGCACCTGTTCATCCCGTCAAGATGTCAGGCACGCAGTCTCAGCACTCACATGTCTGCGATTGTCTTTTTGAGAGTTGGTCTTGCAATCGGTATTTTTTTTAAGACCCGCGCATGCTGGGTCGGTCACTGGATTGCAGGCTCGAAATCGCCATGTGCCAGAGAGAGTTCCGCAGACAGACGAAACTTGGCAGCAGCGTGGATGGTGGAATCGACCGTGCGTTGACGGCCTTGGCGCGCACGGATGCGTGGCAGGGCAACCGGCAAAGCAAACTGGGTTGAGCTGCTCTCCGGCGTGAACCTGAAGGTCGCCATGTTTGCAGCAGCGGAGCTGTTGCAGCCTTTCCGTCAATGAAGCCAGGCCCTGGCTATAGGCGTAGTGCTTCAACTGCTGCAACAACTTTGTGGCCAAGCGCCCAGACATTCTTGCGATGCACATGCAATCACATGCAACAGGGAGCTGCGTTTGCTTTTGCCGCGTTTGGCTGGCTTCTTGCGGCATCCTGGCTTTTCGTGTTGTCGTTTGGACTTCACAACTTTCAAGACGGTGCAACTAGGAGGCCATCTATGGTTTTGTCATCGTCGCATGTCTTATACTGTGCCTGCACCTCTCTAAGCGAATTTGGGCGACCCGCCATTGCTGTTTCACAGGCTTGAGCGATTCCAGGAAGCAAAATTCAACACGCTCGGAGCAGTAGTAGTGACAATGTCAGTATCCGCATAGTAGTAATCAGAGTCACAATGCTGAAGTTTGTTCGTGCCACAACAGCATTGGAGAGGTGGCAACTCCCCTGCTGGCACCGAAGCCAAGTAATTGCCAGCCAACACCTCCGAAATGCTTCAGATCTCTGAAATCAGTTCAGTGAGGCAGGCACACAGGCAGGCAAAAACAAGAGAAGCACCAACAGCCACAAGAAGAACTCAATCAAGCGCCTCTTGCATCATCAGGTTTTGTATATTTCCTTCTCCATGGTTCGCAGCTGATCAACGAAGTCTTTCAGTCCTCCGGTCCGACACTTATCTCGGACATCCAAGAACTCGCATTTGAAAGGGGTCTCTTGTCTTCGCGAAGGTGGCTTCTCGTTCACACCTTGGTGCGGAACAAAGCAGAAGTTCGCGAGCAGAGCATGCTTGTCTGTGTCAGAACCTAAACGATATCGCGTGCAACTGAGGTTCGTCACTGCTAACTTGTTGGGAACGATTCCGGCGAGTCCGGCCTGTTTGCAGCGTTGCCACCAATACCTCCAAAGCCGACGTGGCATTTTTCGGGATGTAATGCTTTTCGTTGTGATGATTGCAGGCTAAGTGAGATGTAGTTGTGCAGTATCTGAGAGTTCTATTGTGTCGAAGGTAGAGAGTGCACATGAGATGCAAGTTGATGGGTCTGTTCAATGCTCCAAATTCAGGTAACACTGAACACCGCACGCATTGCAGATGTGTTTCCATCTAAACTACAGGTAACGGTCATACTGCTTCCTTGAAGTAGCATGCGATGCTGAAGAAGCAGTTCGAGCAGCCTGGATCAGCAGCTAGACAGCCCAGCCAGGTATCAGATTTGAAACGCTTCACTGTGATTCGTGTGTCTGTGTGTGATGTGTGGAACCCTGTTATCAGGGAAATTGCGAAAATAAACGCAGGGGTACATGGGCCCCTGCTACCGTTGGACCATGCCCGGTGAAGCCGGGGAAGGGGAAGAGCAGCAGTGCCTGAGGACGTTCAGGCATGTACCTGCATAGGAAAACCGGAGCCGATTCTGGCCGGGAACCGGACCCTATCCCCAACATTCCTTCCACAGAAACCCAGGGACCGGGTCCCGGTCGCCTAAGTCACCCTTTTCATATGTAAATGTGTGCTGATTGCGGTGCGAGATCTGTAAAGCTTCCACACTGTGTTTTCGAGTTTTGACACTTGGCCAGGCAATGCTGCTAGTTGACCGCGTTGGTCGAAAGAAGATGCTTCTCTTCAGCGCGCTCACCATGATGACTTGCTGCTGGGAGCCCACGAAGACTTCAGCACGGACAGTCCATGCTCAAATTACAAAGTCACATATGGTTGCATTGCCAATTGTTGCACTAGTGTCATGAACCTCTCCTCGTGAAGCTCATCAGCCTTCGTTGCACGAAATGGCATCGTGCGACCTGCAGTATGAATTCTTGGTCTCTCTTACCTGATTCGGACACTCCGTCTTTCAAGCAGCGCAGCCAGGCAACCATCCGATACCTGGCACAAGACGCTCAACTTTGCGGAACATGTGCTTAACTGTATATAGTGTGTCTCTGCGAATCTTCGGTTTGGGCCCGCAGATGTCCCGTCACCTGCCACAAGTTTGACGCAGGCCGCGTTCCACCATATCACAATGTTGTTTTTCATTGCAGAGGTCCGATGTTCCATTTCGTGTCTCCGGGGAAAGTGCCGGGAGTTTACAAATCATGTCCTTGTCATTGTTGCGGTCTTTGTCATGCTGATTACTGATTCCCACCCTCGCTAGTTGATCCTTTTGTGACAACGACCCTCCTGGGCCGTCAGGGAGCCATAAGTTCAAAGCAGTTCATACAGTACGGAGTTGGGTTGTCAACCGACATGAAGCGACCAGAACTGCATTTCCCGCGAGGCTTCATTCTCGCTGCTGTCCAGAGCTCAGCTGGTATGTTGGAGTCCGCGATGTGCTGGTTGAAGCCAAGGCCGGCAGCTGCGCCACCGTGAATCTCGCCTCTGTTCTGTGCCCAGATTCCGGCATTCCATTTCATTGGTGCGGCAATAGAGATTTTCAATAATGCAATATAGTATCGCCTGGCATGTGTTCGAAGACCTAGCCTCAGGCAGTCGATGCCAGTGAATGTGGTGAAGGCACAAAGGCAGTGATAGCAGGCGCACCCCCGGTTGTGAGCAAAGAGAACCCTGAGCGTTTGCATCGGGAGTCAGGCGCAATCCTCCTGCACACTTTTGCTTTTGCGTTCGGCTGGCTCCCCAAGTTCTTCGTTCCGGCACCAAGCATTTGTGATTTGCGAGCGGTCAATTCAGGTTGGGGTCCCATCACTTGGATCTACTGTGCGGAGATCTTTCCGCTTAAGTGCCCCGGGTGCCAGTGCCAATCTTGGCCAGGCTGCCTGCGAGCTTTTCGGGCTGTCGGTGCAGGTACAGATCCAAGGCAAGTGGACTGGTCACGTGTGCGCACTGGGTCTGCACCCAAGTGCTCCAGAACCCACAGGTTTTGTTTTTCGAGAATCGGAACAGCAAAAGCTTTGAAGAATTTATGGTTCTCAGGTACTGAACTTGCAGGTTCGAAGTAGCAGCAGCAATAGCAGTAGCAGTAGCAGCAGCAGCAGGAGCGGTAGCAGTAGCAGTAGCAGAGCAGTAGCAGTAGCAGTCGCAGTCGCAGTCACAGTGGTAGTGGTAGCGGTAGTGGTAGTAGTAGTAGTAGTAGTAGCAGGAGTAGTAGTAGCAGTAGTAGCAGGAGTAGTAGTAGTAGTCGTAGTAGTAGTAGTAGTAGTAGAAGTAGTAGTAGTGGTAGTGGTAGTGGTAGTGGTAGTGGTAGTGGTAGTGGTAGTGGTAGTGGTAGTGGTAGTAGTAGTAGTAGTAGTAGTAGTAGTAGTAGTAGTAGTAGCAGTAGTAGAAGTAGTAGTAGTAGTAGTAGTAGTAGTAGTAGTAGTAGTAGTAGTAGTAGTAGTAGTAGTAGTAGTAGTCGCTCTTCAGGTACAACCGACAGTATGGAGCTGGGCATCAAGCTGCCTGCAATCACACTCTACCTGATCTCTGCCAATCAGCTAGTAGCCATGTAGGCCGCGTAGACTCCTCCACCAAGGGTCTCATTTTCGACTATTGGGCTTATCAGTCCCAAGGGTCTGAGTCAGTTTCACACCAAGTGAGTGCACCGCGGCAATCGCCAGCAATGTGCTGAGCCCGCTCGCACAGCGTTCAATTGAAAAAGTAGTAGTAGTAGTAGTAGTAGTAGTAGTAGTAGTAGTAGTAGTAGTAGTAGCAGTAGTAGCAGGAGTAGTAGTAGTAGTAGTAGTAGAAGTAGAAGTAGAAGTAGAAGAAGTAGACGTAGAAGTAGAAGTAGAAGAAGTAGAAGTAGAAGTAGAAGTAGAAGTGAGGCTACTATCCCCAGTACGCGGCGTGGCCCCAGTACCCAAATCAGTGATTAGATTGGGCTTGAACTAGTCTGCTTTTCTGTTTCTTCCTTGTACAATACCTGCAGCCTGGCACCGCCACGCATGCATCCCACGTGGCACCGCCTCAGGGAACCTAAATGAAGCCGCCGATCTGACTGCTGAGTGCATTTCTTCAGATGACAGCATGGCACCATGCACGAGCCTGGATTAAAACAGTCGGCTCGCAGCTCACAGCTTGTCCTGTTCGAGAATTGATCATCAGCAACCTGGCCGCTGGCCTTTTCTGCAGGTACCACAGGATCCCTAGCGTCATTCCCTTACGGCCCGTCGCTTGGAGCAGGGGTTACCTAGTGTGCGACGCCACTAGACGGGAACTCAGGGTGCCGGCTTCCTGGGAAGTACGACCCAACTGGCTTCAAGTACGTGTGCACCGGACAAGGTGGCCCACACTTAGGGTGTCGGAGGATGTCGCTTTAGCAAGCCGTCTCTAGCAGAGTCGAACTACTAGGGAGGAAATCTCTGAGCGATAGATGCAACAGTCTCTTAGTTTCACGAGTGCATGGGAGCAAAGGCGCCCGCAAAGCGCAGAGCACGCTCGCGCAGCATTCAATTGAAAATAGGAGTAGTAGTAGTAGCAGTAGTAGTAGTAGTAGTAGTAGTGGCAGGAGTAGGAATAGCAGAAGTAGTAGTAGTAGCAGTCGTAGTAGTAGTACTAGTAGTACTAGTAGTACTGGTAGTACTAGTAGTACTAGTAGTACTGGTAGTACTAGTAGTAGTAGTAGTAGTAGTAGTAGTAGTAGTAGTAGTAGTAGTAGTAGTAGTAGCTCGTCACACCACCCAAGGCTGTGAGCCCGGCGCCATCCCGTCCCACCCTTCCTGCCCCTCCCCCACCTGTTCCCATGGCTCCCTCAGTCCCCCATCCACCAAAGGCAGACGCACCACCCCCACAGCAGACGGCAGCCCCCCCAGACAACGGGAACAGCGTCTGTGCCTCGAGACCAAACCCCTCCGCCTGCATGGCAGCCACCATCTGCCTACGAGCCTCCGAAGCAAGGGTCGACTATGTGGACCAGCCGGCTCCGCTTGTGGACAAGGTCTATACCAGACAGGAACTCGTGCAGATGCTAGGTACTCCGTCTCTTCAAGATTGGATCCGCGTGCTTGCAACCATCAACATCCTTAAGAATCCCGATCATCATTGGAGGCCTCACCAACCACGAGCAACAGCCCCTCTGGGAAGGGCGCGTGGAAGGCCTGCGCAGGGTCCCGCCCCTTTTCGATGCCATTACCAAGGTTAAGACGAAGACCGGCCTAACCTGGGACCTCGCTATGTCAGTTCGGCGAGATCTCACAAGCGAGGGCCATGTCACTACAGCCACGGGCCATGGTGACGCTTACTGCGAGCTGGCCACTTCGACCAAAGTCCATGGCCTGATTAACGCATGCTTTAACCGCATGTGGGAGGAACCCTCCTTCACGAGGCACATCCCCACCAGGGTCGAGTTTAACCTGGTTGCCATTACGATCGCCATGGTCTACAATGAGGCGGCCAGAGCAGCAGGACTCACCACGCGCATGTTCAAGTTCAAGCCCGGCCGGGGGGCAGCATCCCTCATGCGTATGAGAATCGACCATGACAAGGTTGACAAAGACGACAACAGGCCGGAGTCTGAAGGACCAGGGCCGTCAGCCTCTTCTGCCAAGAGGCCACAGCAGCCTCGCCCAGACAGCCAAGAAGGCAAGCACCCCCGTGACTCAGCGCCGTCGTCCTCATCGGGCTACCACTCCCGCCTCTCTCCTCCATCAGTTGGAGACGAGGATTGGGACTGGCAATGGCGACCCCGATGCGAGTTTCGCAATTCGGGCTATGGTTGCCGTTGGTCCGTGCATGCGTACGTGGAGACGCCTAAAGCAACGGGCCATTCGAATGTTGCATACCTTTCTCCTGCCGTGGGAAGAAACATTGCGGCAAAAGATGCCCGGGCCAGTCTTCAGAGTTGCATCGGATAAGTGTCCGGCTATGGTGACAGCGACAGCGGTGCTCTTGAATTGGCCAGATCTCACGGTATGGCTTCGGTTTGTTATGGGTTTTCGGTTGCTTGGGCAGATTGAATCCCCTAAGATTTTCCGCCCGATCCCTCCTGAAAGCCCCACCCCGCCTGATTTAAAAACGAGTTTCCCGGAAACTCGAAGCCTTCTTGCCGCAAGCGGAGTATGCCGATGAGTTGCTCGAGCATAAAGAGAAGGAGATCAGCACAGGTTGAGCAGAGGGATTCTTCAGCCGACAGGACCTTGATACAGCCTTCGGTGTGTCACAGTGGTTGCCGATGCAACGCTTCATGCATGTCCAAGCATGTGGCAAGCAAAGACCCATCGACAACGGCCGTAGCAATGGCCATAATGCTTCGTCGTGGATGGAGGAGACAATATGGACCAACACCCCTGATTTTGCAGTTGCAGCCTGTAGAGCACGAATGGATGCGATCCATAAGTCCTTCCATGTTGGTCCCACTTGGCCCCAGGTCGTCTTCAGGACTGACGATATGGATCATGCCTATCGCCAGTTGCCCAACATGCCAGAGGAAGCAGCAGGCTTGATAATAGGCACATGGCATCCGCGCGACAAAGAAGTTAACTACGCCATCATGCGAGCTCATCCGTTTGGGTCGGCAAGTGCTGTCCTCAATTTTTGCCGATTGCCAACATTGCTGACGGCAGCGATCCGTCAATGGACCGGCACGGCAACAGCAGGGTACTTTGACGACAGTGGAGTGTTAGATTTGGCATGTGCCAGAGGCTTCGGCCAAGAATCCTTGCATACAGTTTACGATGCTGTGGATCTGTCCTTAGACGCTCCCAAGCGGCAGCCCATGGCATCTCAGAGGACATTTTTAGGTGTGTTGCTGAACCTTGCTTCAGTCCATGACCCTCAAACGATGTTCACTGATGTCAAACCTGGATTGCGCGAAACCTTGGTTGAAGCGCTTGACACAATATTGGCGGGAGTAGGAGTAGGAGTAGGGGGAGGAGGAAGAGTAGGAGGAGTAGGAGGACGAGGAGGAGGAGTAGTAGTAGTGGTAGTAGCAGCGGCAGCAGCAGCATCATTAGTAGTAGCATTCGCAGTAGCAGTAGCAGTAGCTGTAGTAGGAGTAGGAGATCAGGTGCAGCACTAGCACCAGCAACAACAACAATGAATCCTGCACGACAACAGTAACAGTTGCAGCGACCGCGACAGCAACAACAGCAAACTCCGCACGTTTCATGTTTGGCAGCGTTTCTGCGCAGGATACACCAGTAAGCTTCAATCTGTTGTATGAGTTTTCTGGGGCAGCTATGCACTGATGTAGTTGCCTCTTGTCTGCCAAAGGTTGGCTTCTACAGCGTGGTCAGGGCATCGGAACTGCTGCTACCATCGCTAGGTTTCCACAAGTTCCGCGCTTAAAAGGTTTGGTGAGCAGCAAAAACTCTTAGCCTGCGATGAATTACGGCCGAAACTGAGGTTTTGGATTTTTGCCGTGTTCAATGCGCTCGGTGCATTTGCCAGTAGTTTCCTTGGTGCTTCTGATTGTGCTTCTAGCGACACTTGTGCTTGCAGCCTGAGACTCTGCATAGGTGTGGTGATGCCAGAGACAAAGCAAGAAACGCTGGAGGATGAAGGGCTGAGGCCGCATGCTTGACCACACTGTTGTTGACAGCGGCAACAGGAGATTCAGCTCATTTTCGACCCATGGCTGCGAGGGGAGGACATCTATGTGCTGCAGTTTTGCAGGTTGAGGTGGCGCAAAACAAGTTCGTTTGAAAAGCCAAGCTTACAGTCGCCGTGCCGGAGCTCTAAAGCTAATAATGTCAATCATTGGGGGCAGCAATCCGATGTTTTCAGCGACGTCGAGTGTTTTTCAGGAGACTACCCGTCAAGTGGTGATCTGTGGGCAGGCCAACTTGAGATGCGTTGTTGCAGGACCCATGCTTAGTGTTTGCACCTCAGGCCGATTCAGATCACGAGTGGCAAGAGCCCAGCAAATTCTGAGTACTTGCTCACTTGATTTCATCGTGATCTTTTGAGACGCCCGGCCGTTTGCAATCTTCGATAAGTCTGAAGCGGTTTGACTCAGACACTTAAGTATATATTTTTTGTCAAAGGTCTTGAGAATACCTTCAAGACCTGCAGTCTTTAGCAATTGACATTTGCAGACCACTGATTGCTGGGATTTCCGCTTGATTTTGTGTTGTGCGATCGTCGATCACGGAATGATTGCACGCACCCCGTACAGTAGATTGTTGCCCCTTTGAAAGTTCCCAGCATGTGTTCGTTTGCTCGCTTTGGGCATGTTTCGAGAAGCATGCCCAAACTGCGGTTATGGTAGCAGGATGCGGTATTGGTTTCAACTTCTGACGAAAGGCATCGGAATGTGGCCATCATCTGCTTCTGCTGGAAGCAAAGATCTTGGCACGTACTTTGCATTTTCTTTGCTCGGAGATGGCTCAAGCTGCTCAAGGGACTTGCCGGTGGATCAACCGACCAGAGAGACGTAGCGTCGCCTGAGCCCTTTTCTCAATCCGCCGCACCATCCAAGATAAGCAGCCCACCACTGAGACTCTACCCGCGAACCAGCTCAGAACAGAATTTAACCCCAAAGCCTAGAATAACTGAGCTAGCTTTCTTTCACGAGCATCGAAACACTGAGAAAATTCACTCTGCCAATGCTTCCAGGGCACTTCGGGTGCTGGCCTGATCTGCTTGATAACGTATTAAGACCTATTCGACCTACTAGGATCGCCTGCACGATTCCCTCATGTCAGGGAAGTCCTTGGAAACTGCAGTGGATGATCTCGTGTCATCGCGCAGTTGCCCATTGCTGAGCAATTTTTCTCCTGAACACCGGTCGAGATTCATGGTATGTATTCTGGCGGTGATGCAGTTGGCAAGGTTCATCGCGGTGCTGGAGCCCAGTGCGATGCCAGGCGCAAGAGTGCACCGTTTGTACGAGGCCGGGACGCTTGTGAAATTGTGCTCCTACCCATGTCGACTCAGATGAGGAGTCTGGATAAGCTTCTTTTCGTCTCCAGGATGCTGCAGAGCGGATTCTGGAACAGGCCTGGGATCTGTTTTCCGGTACCTTTCAGAGCGTCGACCTTCACCTGGAGCCAGACATTGACCTTAGGATCCCTCAGCCGATGTGGCCATCGTGAGCTTCTCAGGATTTGCGCTGGCGCCCGGCCTTTCACACACTCTGAGTGGCATTGGAAGGTCGGCTTTCCGACAAGCTGGAGAGAAGCAGAGCTGCTCCAACCTCAGACTTGTGAGCTGCGGCCTGCAAACGACTCCTGACTCCATCCGACGCGCTTTTCAAAGCAAAGGGTGGCATGAATCCAGGCAAGTCTGCTTGGGTCCCGTCTGTGACTGCGATAGACTGCGGCTTGTCAAGGTCGGGCTGAGATTTCCTCTGAGTAGCACCCACCAACTCTCGATGCACGGTGCCAGGATCACAGCGGCATTTGGGTGTGCTTGTTACAGACGAGCAGCATTCCTGCACTCCTCGCAGCACGGTGCGCGGAGCTGCTGATGGACGAATGAAATGCGATTTCTTGATGCGCACATGTGGTTGTCAGGCTTAGAACCAGCAATCTCGCAAGAGAAGGACACGGGGATCGTGCACACCGGCCGATATGTAAAGTATACAGTCTGAGTCCGTCCAGCGATTATGCTAGGACTTCGTGTCGTGTTGGCAACCAGGAAAGATTCCGTGCATGAGGTGGGCAAAATTGCACGTCGCCTATGTGGCATTGGAGTGCGGTGCATCCTCGTCCAGGTCCCCAAAGCACTGTCACAGCATCAGTTTCAAGCTGAAGAGCGGGGAGCCCTCCATGGCCTGAGGCGTGAAGCATGCGGTGGCTTGAAACCTTGCTTGACTTGCAATCTAGCAGAACACGTTACAGGTCGCAGACAGAGCTGAATGGCAGTCCGTGCAGTATCGTAAGATACGACCAGGAGTCACATGGATGCTGCATGATGACTCTGGGGCATGGGAGAAGCTGTGAGCTCCCACCTTCCACCGAGCCACACGAGGAGTCTCGCCGATGGCTGGTCCGGCTGGACATTGAATCAGAGGACAGATGCAGAACATGAAGTTGGCTTGGGTGCCGTGAGACTCGGTGCTTGTATTCTTGGGTTAGGGCACCCGGAAAGTTTCCCGCTGCACACTGAGCGCTTGTTTTGTTCAAGCGCCTTGTTGAACAGCTAGGGTCTTGAACGTGGTGCTCAATGCATGGTGGTTGAAACACTATGAAGCAGTTCCTCAGTTTGTAGACACACACACACACACTCTCTTCTGTATGTATGTATGGAAATGTCATGTCTATAAATATACATGAATATATATATATATATATATATATATATACATATGTATATATGTGTGTGTGGGGGTGTGTGTACATTATGTGTGTATGCGAACGTTTATGTGTATGTGACTGTATGTGGTTGAATGTGTGTGTATACGTATACGTATACGTACACTTATATGTATGCGTACATGATGTTAGTGTATACATATAGGTCTAGGTACATGTAGAGGCATAATATGTATTTGTAGGTAGGTAGATAGATAAATGCTCAGATAGCAAGTGGGCAGAGTGTGTGTTGGATTTTGACGAAGATGGAAGTGTTGAAGCGAACAGCTAGCCGCACCATTCGCTAGTTCAAGCGCTGGAGAGCTAGAGAAGAAGCCGTTCTGGAAACGCAAGACAAGAGCGTGGCATGATGGTATCCAGCACTCAGCATAAGAACTCCCAGCGTTTTCCACTGCCGATGCAGGACAACGAAATCCTGGTGTCAGCTGCGAATCTTCTCCCACTCTGGTTACCGGAGCAGGCTCGTTGCAGAACTTCTGTTTGACTTACTCTGCTTTGGATCTGAGAGGTTGGTATGCAAGTAGTGAATCTGTGGCCTGCTGTCGAAAGCCTTCATGCAGTCTTGGCAGGCAGAATCTCTCGCGGAAGACAAAGCAGAGAGCATGCCCAGGGGCGCGGAAAGTGATGGAGCCGACGCAAGAAGCACAGCGGCAGAGGCTGAAGTAGTTGATGATGAAGCATTTGATGGTGCTCCCGATCGCGAAGAGACGGAGAAGCAAAACAACAAAGGGAAAGAGATGTCAATTGACGAAGCCATTGGCGACACCCGGGCAGAAGTACAGGACAAGACCAAGAGATCATCGGAGGGACCAGGACCAAGAAAAGCGCAAGAGGCCGATGGCGATGCTGACGGGGCCGAGCTCGCGAAGCTTGGGAAGGGTTGGGTCGAATTTTGGTGGCGGCCCTTGTCCTGAGGGTTTCTACCGGATGGAGAAAGAGCTTTGTGGGCTTGGGGGACGCTTTAGCACTTCAGCATGCTCTCGCCAGGAAGCTACTCCAGCTGCACCTGCTTCCAAGGCGCAAGTTTGCTGCTCGATGCCTCTCATGCTTCTGCCTCGCTTGTCTTCTGCGTCACTCTGGTGAGATCGTCGGAAAAAAGGCAGTCCCAAAAGCTATGCACTCTTCATCTCCAGGCGAAAGCAGGGAAGGGGACAGTCAAGATGTCTCATGCCGCTGGCTGAGCGCGACTTCTGCAAGCTACGTATTTTCCCGTGGCAGCTTGTTTGGGGAGTTCTCTTTGTCTTGCTGAGTCTTGCTCTGCTTGATTAGGCGCTGGTTGTTACTGGATTTCCACTCTGGGATCTCCAACAGATCACCCAGTTCGCCCACGGAAGGTGAGAAGGTGAGCCAGAGAATTGCATCGCACGCATGGGCAGGTACTTCGCTCGGTTCGGTGAGCTACGCACCATCTTGGGCGCGAACAAAAACAAAGGTGGCAAGAGGTCCGGGGTCCGGCTCCGCCTTGCCTTTGGTCCGTCGCCTTCGTCTTATGCACGGCAAGCTGTTGAATCTGTCGGCAGGAAGCTGCTCGTGGCTTACTGCCGCAAAGTAAATGCGAAAAAGAGCCAACAGCACGTCCATGGAGCAGAGGCAAGTATGCATCAAGTTTGGGTGATGTGACCGCGTAAATGTGCAGTGCTGTAGCTAGAAGTACTTCGGAGTCAAGCTGAAAGTTGACAGAAGAGTTGGCCATCCGGAGACATGGTGTGGTTACGACATTTTTGTCGCTTCCGCGCCTTGCAGATCGACGGAAACAAGCTCAGCGCCGTCTTTGCAGTCAGACCCTCAGTTCTTGCTGAGCCGACAGGCGCCAGGTCAGTGCGAAACTCCGTCTATGCTCGGGGTGAAATTCTAGTGCTGTCCATCTGACTCTTCACAGAGTGCGAAGATTTTCGACGGCAAGCCCAACTGAGCCGAGCAACCGAACACTCGACACAGCCGAAACTGAAGTTTGCCGACTCGACGAGGGAATTACGCTAAGCCGGGGCCGAGCAGTACGAGCGCAGGACGACTCCAGCTTTGCCAACAGACAGCAGGCAGAGGGTTTCCGCGGGGCTGCACTGCAGAGCTTCACTGAGAGGCTGCGAGGCGAACGGAACGTACTGTACTGGGTGCCGCGTTGTTTTCTTTTGCGGCTGTGTCAGGAAGCGAAAGCTGCGGCACGGCCAAAGAACAACTCGTAAGAGGGCCGACCACAGCTCGGGGCAGATGGCCCCATGCTATCTTGCGGAGAAAAGTCAACCGGGCACTGCTTTGCACGCCCACAAAGTCTTGTTATATCTTTGCTGTGTTGGCAACACCACAGTCTACGCTCTGACGTTGCCGACGTGCCTCTTAAGCAAATTCAAAATATTCCAAGCATGAGCATGTCCACATGGTCTTCGTTTCGTGCGGTTATTGGTAGGTTCTATGCTCATTTCTGTGAAAAGTCACTGCGGCTGACGGCACAAGATGACACAGGTGATCCACGGACTAGCTTCTCCTGTGTAGCGGCTGCCAAAGCTTTTGCTGCCATGATGCGCAGAGCTTCTCTCAGCTACTTCGGCTCGGGTGTTTGATTTCGACTGACATTGGGATGGCTTCGAAGGAGTAGTTTTCCGAAGTAGATCAACCAGACGCCCAGACTTAAACGAAGTGTGGCAGCCCGCATTTGGATCTGGTGCCCACATAAAGCTCCAGTGTTGTAGACGAGCAAGACGTCAACATGATCCGGCGTGATGAAATAATCATGATGCCCCCCTATGAGGTGTTCTACGAGTTTACCTTGTGCTCTTCCTCAACCTGAAGGTGAATGCATGGTTTGTTTTTCCTGCCGTGCGACTCTGCCATGCGGTATGTGCGCAGGGTTTGAGAGCAGCAGGGCTTCTGAGGCAGCCCTGTACTTCACTCAGATGGCAGTTTGAGTCGTACTCTTGCCACGGCCCTGCGATGCCAAGGCCCAGCGGGTTATGTACAGGTGGCCCCGGTGCACTTCGACTGTGCCAGGCCTTGATGCCTTGAGACGTTGCCCTGAGCGTCGCTGTCGTTGCCCTCGCTGCGACACGTGAGGTCGGGGGCGGCCTTGGAAGCCAGATATCTTGCCCCGGCCGGGGAGACGAGCACTGTCTAGCTCCCGGCCGCGTGAAGGTAGTGACCAGGTAGCGGCTGCGGTGTGATGAGGTCTTTGTGCTGCCTTTGGGCATCACGGACTTCGAGGCCCAGAATCCTGCAGAATTCATATCAGGTTCTCATTTTGATATCTCCACAGGTCTCCTTGCAGCCCGAAGTTCCTGGTAGTAAAGTGGCAGCCTGGCAGCGACATATTCCGAGATCTTCGCCTAGGAGAAGAAGCAACTCTTGAATGCCTCGAGGATTGGCTCGTCACGCTCGGAAACAAGCAGCTTGTCGGGTGATGACCTCAAAGGAGGTTATGTGTCAGGCCCTTCCACAAAGGAACCCTGCAACATTGCGCGAGTTGTTCTGACTCATGGCCCGCGGCTGACAAACCAAGGCCGTCAGCCGGAGTGGTGGACGATCAGAGGACGCCCAGTTGTGTCTTGCTGACAGGAAGCTCAAGGCTCTATGTCTTTCAGATGACGGCCAGGAGATTCGGAAGTGATGAGGCTCACAAAGCGAAGGAATGCATGGTAATAATGTCGAGTTACGGTTCACTCAGGTTGTCGCTTGAATTTATCTGGCACAGCCCCATGTTCAGGGTCTGCAGATCAACTTCTCCGGGAGCAAGGCGGGTTCAAGCCTGCCATCTTATATGACTCGCACCAAGTTTCGGGGGACTCTTTCCGACAAGGCAGAGACAGAGAAAGTTTCATTCAAAGGGACCACTTTAGCACCTTTGACATTCCAGGCGACCCCGGCACCTATGCGAGTCTTCGCATGTCTGTTTGGCTGCAGCTGGACGCAGGTGCGGAATGGGGATTTGTACCCACAGCTTCTGCATCTTGTGCTGCAGCCTTACAAGGCACGCGAGTCCCAAATGTAGCGCGCAGCTGCAAGCTGACCAAGGTATCGCTATGCCAAGGCCGGGGCGGTACGCGCAGGGAGCAAATGATTCAGCATATGAATATCGCATACACAGCCCAAGCCGGTCCATGCTCAAACTAAAGCAACCGTGGTCTTAGACTTAAGCTGCGAGACCGTGCTTCATAACATGAAGCGACTCCGACAACCAAGCAAGCTTTCCGAATAAGTGGGCCTGGCATTTTGCCTGCCGAAGTCGAGTGGCAACTGCGCATGGCCCTGGCAGCAGACCAAATCGTCCCACGAGTTTTGCTGGTGCATCCGCCAGTCCATTGAAGCTGCAACCCGTGTGGGTGGTCGCTTTGTGGCCGCGTGGCCTCTGAATCGTGGCCAGGGCTGAGCACTACATGCGCACGTACTCGTATGCTGTGCAACTTACCAGGCAACTCATACAGCAATGTCAAGGTGGCACAGTCAGAAGCTCTTGCACCCGCTCACAGCGTGCCCATATCTCTCGCCATCACAAGCCAAACTTGTGAGTGGACCAGTCTGTGGAATGCTACTCGGAGGTGGAAGACTGCAGCAGGGCAAAACTTACTGCCTGCAAGCATCTCTGCCGCAAGAAACGCCCAAAGCAAGGGTTGTAGCAAAGTTGCTCATGTGGCTCCTCCCTGAGGCAGTACGACACTTTTGCGGTGCAGCGGGCCGTGGTGGATTGGAGTTCCTGGCTGCAGGATCAACACTGAGCAGCTTGAGATGCTCTCCCGAACCACTCTATTGTACTCGTATGTTGAACTCAGCGTCAGGACAAGTACAGGGGCAACCTGAACACGGCCTGGAAGGACGGACCCACTCTCCACATTATGCTGGGATTGATCAGTGATTCATGAAACTGTCTCGCAATCGTTATCGGGAGTCTCATACGGCAGCTTGACAACGTACAGGACAAGAAAAGGCAAAGATCACAGACTCACGGCTTCAACATGCTGCAAACGGGGGGGCTCTCTGTGTTTAAAAGGGCCAAGTCACGACAGAAGGCCTGAGCAAAGACTGCAAGGGGCGGCGTGCATCGCAGAAGTCGCCAGCCAACGAAGACGCTTCAAGACTTCTGTGATTGCAGTGCAAACGTACCTGCATGATGGTGCATCTGGGGAGAGTTACTCCAGTTGATGGCCATGCAAGTCCTTTAAGATCGCGGGAGGAAAGAAGAGACAAAGAAAGACAAACACACACGTTACATGCTGAGCCACAACACCGCGACATCCTGGATCAAGATGGCGTGCATCGCGTGCTGTCTTCAGAGGTGAAAAGTTCCCGAAGCGGGAGTGACGCTAGGGAAGGGTTGTGAGACATCACTTCCTCCTTCAACATCGACGGTCGCTTCCATTTTGCACAGTAAATCTGGGATTGACATGTCTCGATGTTTTTTGTGGCTACATGCCGAACTGCCGGTTGGTCTTTAGTGGCTCAGCCAGTGCAATTTCCATTCCAGGAGCTTGCTGGTCCCATGCTGGAGGTGACCGGAAGTCGCGCGAGAGTCACGTGAGCTGAAGCTGAGAGTGGCGAGATGTGGCGAGGCCGGTCCCGACGGGGAAATGGCCGTTCCTCGCTGCAAGTGGGACTACGTGCGCCCCCCAAAACTGTCGCCGAAAAGAGCAGGGAGAAGGAACTGCGGAACCGCCGCTTCAAAAGTGAGGTCTGGGGCTCCTGGCCCGGCTCCAAGGCCCAGGCAGAGAGCAACGCCTTCGGGGCGTTCGCGGGGCGTTCGGCGCTTCCCAGCAGCGGCCTTCCGGCAGGCCGTGTCTTCAGCCGAAGCCTTTGCCTATGTCGGCAACGGAGCACCCTTGGTGACGAGGCCGGAAACCTCTTCGCTCGAGTAGGACGTACGCGCGCCTCACCCACAGCGTAGCCAAGCCAGGGCCACCTTCGAAGAGGCTTTCAGATTGAGGGAGGCAGGTGGGACTGCGTGGGATCCCATGTGAACATGCGCGCGAGGGACCCTTGCGGCACCGAGGTGCAGGATTTGGCAAGGAGCTGCTCCATAAAGTTAAAGCAGACCTTCGGTACTGCTGTCCCCGGCCGAGTTTGTTGTCAAAAAGCCCTTTTAAAAACCTGCGGCAGAGATTCAAAAAAGCCATGGTTTCAGGAAAGAGCTTGGCAAGATCTGCAGTCGCAGTCCGGACAGGCCGGAACTGCCCTTTTGGGTCATCGGCTTGCGCGACAGCTCTGTGTGCAGGACCGCTTCGCTGAACAGTGCGCTGGCTCCAGTGGGAGTGCTGCCGACACATTCTTGCTTGCGAAGAGTTTCGCGTTGAAGGGCTGACAGCACAAGATCTCGTTTATATGACCGCTTCTGGAAGTGGCACCCTATCCGATTTTCTCATGCGGGCTCTCACCTAGGTCCTTGGTTTCCACACCCCCAAAAAAATTCTGCTAGCACTTCGATATGCTTCGGCACGTTAGTGTTTGTGGTTCATGTTTCCAGCGTGCCACGACAAGCGCTGCCGTCGAATCATCTTCTGTCAGGGATCATGCAGACTCGGAAGTTCCTCTTCGGCGGCCAGGCCATCTGTTAACATGGGCAGACAGTGGACTTCGATTCAGTGCGGCCAGGGTGACTTCAGCGAAGCTCAGCAGGGGGCTTGTGCACAGTTGAAGTATCCGCCGAAACGTCTGAACTTCGTTTCTGGACACGCCGTACTGTGACGCAAAGGGCAGGGCGGCCTGCAATGCTAAGGTTTCGGCTCCTCTGGAACGAGCTGAGTCCCTGTCGGGGTCTTGAGCGATTTGGGCGGTCAAACTAAGCTTTTGTGCTACTGGGTCATGCATGGGAGCGAGGCCCAGCGAAGCACTACCGGAAGACACCGCTCCTCTTTTCCTGTGCGCCTTGTAGGAAAGGGCTGGGGAGGAGGCTCAAGGAGACCGCTTTGTTTCCCAGGCAAGCCTGGCTCCGGGCGGGCGAGGTGCAGAGTCGAGTGAGGATTAATTCCAGACATTGAAGCCTGCAGAAACACTTGCAGAGGTTAATGGTCTCCAGCCGGCGAACGGAGAAGCTAGCGGATATTCCAGCAGGTATCGCTGGGTCCCTATTATTTCTTTCTCATGATCGCACCAGAAGGCGAGGGCAGCGTTCTCAGGTCAACCTGCGAATTGCGGCCCGGGCGAAAGAGGACTTCGCTGGCTGCATCTGCATGGTCGTTATGGCTGATCAATATGGTGTGGTATGCCATGTTGATTCGATTGCAGAGGATGTTGATCTCATGCTCTTCGATCCAGTTGCTCAAACTTGGATCGTCAGGCGCTGTCTAATATGCATATTATACCTTGACAGATGTATTACAGCTCCGTTGATCTCAGGTGGCAGGGAGGCCTTCTGAACAAGAACAAGCGAACAGGGACCGGGGTAAAAGACAGAATCGAGTCGCAGCATGCACACAGGAGGCACAGGTAAAGGGCAGTGGATCCTTGCATCAATTCGCAGTGCTACAGAATGCAGGCAAGACGAGCACCCCTGGAGACATCATGTCACGTAGTGGCAGGACCTATGCCGGTGTGACTTTGAGCTTCAGCGGAGATGTGCCGAGCCCATTGAGCGATGATGGTCTGCCAACGGGGTTTGTTTTCAGCCGCAGCTAAGGCCGATGCTGAAGAAGTCATCGAGATGAGGGGAACCTTGGACCGGCCGCTGATAGTCGAGGCAGAAGTCGCCCTTGCACTTTGGAGACTGGCTTTGTTTTGCTTCCAGACTTGGGAGGTCAATAACTTCGGTAAGACCGCCGCTGCAGACTCGGCTACTCGCTTTGGCAGCGCAAGTCGCCCCCCCCCCCCCCCCCCGCGCGCATTCACCGAAATGCCCAGGCCACGATCGACGTCTCGTGTCACGGCTGCAGAATCTTCGTCTTGCACACCTCAAGTGCCTGACGGGAGCATACCTACGTTCGGCGGAAGGTCATCCTGGGAGCGCATCCAAGAAGACCAGTGCCCAACGGTACCGCCTGGATGTGCAGGCTGGGGAGCAGAAGTTTGTGAAGCCGTGCACTGCATGTATGTTTACTCATGTTTTCTGGAAAGCCTCGTCCCTGCAGCATTCGATGAGCACCGAACTCGTGTGGCCGCGAAGAAATTCTCAGCCTGGTTGGCTTCGACCTACGAAACCGAGGAGACATCTGATGCCACATCGCTGATGAAAGTCAACCGTGTCTTCCTGTTGGCTTCAGTGTGGCACATCGCTTTGATGTGGATTCTGAAACCAGGAGAAGGCATGGGAAGGTCTTCGTCCTTCCTCCGGAAGCAGCGGTCTCGGCCGTCTTTAGGCTGTATTTCCAGCATGGCAGCGACGCACGTGGCGCACGTTGTCAAGGTCTTTCAGCTGCAGCTTGCGGCCTAGAGCAGGGAATGTGACATGGGTGACACAGCATCCAGACAGTGCAGGCAGAAGGCATCCTTGGTTTGCTAAGGTTCCCTTCCATGACTGGAAAGGACGGCCTGAGAGCCTATGCCCTGCTCTTTGCTTGAGCATGTTCAGTGAAGGACTCTGGCAAGCATGGCCATCCCACGGCCTGGGTGGAGTTCCATGGCAGGAGCCGAGTGCTGTGGTGCCTTGCCTCGAACCTCTTCTTGAGGGTACCAGCTCGTACTAGTACTGTTTGGAGGAAGCCTTCCATCTCGTCGACAGGGACAAAGACGGCGTGCGGACCCCAGAGCCCCCTGAGATGCGCCAGTCTGGTGTCCATGTTCTTGGTTAAGGCTGTCTCCTCCCTGGAGTCGGGCCCCTGAGCCCGTGCTAACATGCCCCGCCATGCTCCGCTCGCATGCAGCGTGAGTGACACGTGGACTTCTCTGCAAGGTTCCGACGCATTTTCCACCTCGGCACCTCCCAGGCCTCCAGCTGAAAGCCTCTTCCCCCACGCGCGCAGCTCCTGGGAGTTGAAAGGAGCTTGTTCGCAACATGTTCCTCGAGGCCTGGCCTGTTGCAGGTTGCACGGCCTTCAAGAGGCTCTGCAGTGTCTGAAACCTGGAGACGGAGGCGGCCGAGCATTGTTCTTCGGATGCCTCGGCGGAGTGCTGGCAGAAGGCGACTGCCGCGAAGTAGCAGAAAGGGCGCCGCATCCGGTTTTATGGGGGGCAGTATGGGCCCCTCGTCGGCTTCCGCAATCTTCTTCCGTCTTCTCGCAAGGCCGCCCGAGCCGCCGGTGGACAGCAAGAAGTCGGCGTCTTAAGTCTGGATGATCCATGTCAATGTGTCCCCTTCGAGAGGCTTCTGTCGAGAGATAGCACCAAGCCTAGCCATATCTCACTCTCGAGTCTCGAGTCATGCTCCTGCTTTCACTGTGCCGTGTGTTGGGTTGGGCCACAGCTGCTTCGCAATGCCGTATGATGCCGTAGGTTTGTTCTTCTGTCCCTAGCTCATGTAGGTCAGGTGGCATCAACTGTGAACGCAAAGTAAAGGCACATGCCACCTGTGGAGAGAAGGGCCCTCGCCGACGGGCAAAGTACGAACCTGTTCTGGAAAGGCAAGGAAAGGGCTGTTTGAGTGCCTCTGGCCTCCGGAATGCGAGGCTCAACACATGAAAGATCATGGAAGTCTCATAGCAACTTACAGCATTGTTTAGTGTAGCAAAGGGAGGAGCCTAAAGCGCTGCTCAGGGAATCTCGCAGCGACAGTGGGAGCAGCTCATGCAGAACTACGCTCTCCAAGGCCCGTTGGATCGGGGCTACAGCCATTTCCGCCGACCCTCTAAAAGCCACAGCGGACGGTTGAAGCTTGGAGAGAGAAACTGCGCGGCATTCCAGGGAGGTGGATGGCGGGAGAGAAGCGGACACGAAGTTGGGAAAAATCGCGCAAAGGCAAATGGGGGCATGGGGGGTTGGAGGAAAATCTGTGAAAGCCCTTCCCCGGCGCTCGCCTGCAGCTTGCCGGGTCGGATTCTTTCAGCTGAAGATCCGGCGCCAGGTGTGCTGCCAGGAGGTGATCAGGCCTGCCAAAGGTGGCAGGAGATGAGGCCGGACCCGTGACGAGAGAACCAAGAGCTTTTGTGGAGCTTCTGCATTTAGACAGGGCGTACACCTTCAGACATCGGGGGCAGCTTGACGACCAGTGATCCCCTGAGTCTGAGAAGACTGGTTTCAAGTTCATGGCCAAACCGTCTCAATTCAGGTCCGCGCTCGGCAGTGCTGAGTCACTGGGCATTGTCATGGGCAGCTTTACACTGCTGGCCCGGATATGGGCAGGAGTCCCCGGCGTTGTTTGCACAGTCGGCGTCGCAAGCAGCACAATGATAAGCACTGCTTGTGATATCCGTTGTTTGCTCGCCCGAAGGAGCGTTCGAGAGCTCACTGACCCAGGCCGATCGCCTTCGGAGCACAGGTTTGTAGCAAGTACGGATGTGCGTGGCTTTCACATCGTTCCATGGACTCTGACGTCATGAACAGGCTGCTTTCCGAACATCGGTTGGCTCCGACCAGTCCAGATCACAGCCCTTTCTGCAACTATCAGCAAAGAGGTTCATTTTGCAATACGAGCAGCATGCAAAGGATCAGAGAGAAGCTGCATGTCACAGCGAAGCTGCTTTAGCCGAGATCGTCAAACGGTAGCAGCCTCTAGTCCCTGCGAGGCCAGGCCTGTTCGCTGGATTGCAAGGCTGGTGACTCTTCAAATCGACGGCGATGTCAGGAAAAGCTCACCTTATATGACCGAGGCGGGCAGCTGGCATTCTCCTTTGGAGATCAGATGTCCGCCTGCAGAACTGAGTACAAGGCAGGATCGTCTTGACTTGGAGGT
Organism: Symbiodinium sp. CCMP2592; assembly: GCA_905221615.1. Classification (NCBI taxonomy): domain Eukaryota; class Dinophyceae; order Suessiales; family Symbiodiniaceae; genus Symbiodinium; species Symbiodinium sp. CCMP2592. The sequence continues at coordinate 651,170 of CAJNDT010002447.1, forward strand.
CTGAGGCTCGTCGAGAGTCGAACTCGGAGCAAGGTTCCTGCAGACACTTGGTTGGAAGTGGCGTGGATCTACGATGCATCGAACGAGGTGCCGGATGTGCACTGGATTTTTCCCGAGCCAGCCTCTCCATCTAGCCTTCTAGCTTGGCTTCTTCAGAGGAGCAACGGATCTGGATGAACGGCGAGGAGATGAAGGTCGCAGACTGCGCGGCTTTCCTTGAGAACCAGTGGGCATCTCTTCGCCGAGCTAATCTACTTTGCATGCCCGAGCTGAGAGTCTGGGAGGCCTGTACGGGAGCAGCTCCCTTCCGCGGCTTCGGACAGCAGGCATCCTCGTGAACATCAGGGACAGATGCCTCAGCATCGCATCGTCGCATGGCATTTTCTGGCAGGTAGCAGCAGGCGAATTGCAGTCAGCCAAAAGCCGGCTGCCAGTCTGCACTCAGGCTTCAAGCTGCAACGCCCAATCTGCTTCCGGTGGTTCTTGGATGCTGAGGCTGCGGAGATTGACGTCTCTCTTCGTGTTCCCCGAAGCTCTGGAGACAAAGGCATCTGCTGCCCACGAAGCAAGCGAAGTTTATCAAAGCAGCGCACGAACGGTGAATCTTGCTTGTGTCTGGTCCGCAAGCTGTGGATAGCTGATGACAGGATATCGCTGCAATCTTTTCGCAAGTTCCACTGTCCAGTTCTGCATCGCTTAGCCCGCAACTCAACTCGCCGCAGTTACGTTGTCTTTGACTTGCTCTACTACAGTATTAGCTATTGTTTGTTGCTCAGGTGGAAATGCCGGTGCAACAAAGGTGGGTCCGGCTTCTCAGCTGGGCATAGACGGAGGCGGCACACTTTGAGCGACCCAATGTTGAGAAGTGACTCATGCCGGTTACATGTTTACTAACTTCAGGAAAGCAAGTATTTGCTGCTTTGGAGGCTCTTTCACCATCACGATGCAGCTTCTCAAGACGGAACAGGCACTGCAAAACCAGAGTGCAGATGGTTAGTTGCCTGGTCTGTCACTGGTTCAGGCAGCCGACGGCGTGATCATCTCTTCAGTCCAGGCCTCAGCTGCCCCTTGTTTCGCTCGGCTTGAAGACAGTGGACAGCAGGGTGCGATGAGGTGAAGGACTCGGATTCCTCGCCGCCTGGGCTTCTTTTAGCAACGCGCGACGGCAGCCTGCAATCCGTGGTCCTTGAGCAGATCTGCCAGGCGGATCTTCACGCGATGAGTGCCGTTTGCTGGTGCCCGTGCTGTCTGCAGGCAGAAAGTCCTCTGCCCTCTGGACGATGGGTGCAAGTGGCTTTAGTTTTCGATGCGCAGCATGGTTTGCAGCGCATTTTCCAGGAGAGAGAGAGAGAGAGAGAGAGGAGAGATCCGCTCATTGATGTATCGTGTGGAAGAGTGGCATGTTTGCAGGATGGGAAGCTGGCAAAGATGTGTCAGGTCCAAGTTTTCAGATTTTGGCGAAGTCTCATTGTCGAGCAACTCGCTGCTCCAGGTGTCCCGACTTCCTGCAACCAGACTTGGGAACGTGGACTTGTGGCTGGGCAAGGGCAATGTCGATCAGAACGGTGCCTGGTCTGAAAAGAATCGGCAGTTCTTGCAGCAGTCTATGTCAGCCGCAAATTCGTCCGAGGTTGGCTTGGCCAGATGAAAGACCTACAGGTATTCTCGCACAGCGAATGTGCAGTCAACCTCCAGGTGACCGCGCACGAAAGTCAGAAGCAAGCCGTTGAGTGCGTGGGGCCTGCTGAGTGCAGGAACTTGCTGGTGGCATTCGACCTAAGGTGCGCAGATGCCAGTCACAACTTCTCATGGTTCCTTACCGAACAGTCCTGTGGAGGAGAGGCCTGTCGTGGACCTGTCGGATTTCGAGGCCTTGGTGCTCGCGGTCTAAGCCCATCAACACTGATGCTGGTACCTTCACTTACGAGTGACGACCCCTTCCAGCACTGCCTGTCTGAAAGGAATCCTTCAATTCCCTAGATGCTGACCGAAACGGACGCATCAGTGCGGAATCTCGTACCAAATTGCGAGGTTTGCGTAGCTTGCCACGAATGTTTGACCAGCGACCCACGAGCCACAAGACATGCTGAGGATGAATACATGAATGGGCTCGGCGCCGTCAGCCTCTCTGTGGCAGCGAAGAAACATCCTCAGGGAGGCCTTTTGCCAGCGCCTGCGCCGAGCAGTCAGCTTGGTGTCCCGAAGCTTCAGGCACCCAAGGCGACCCCATCTCCCAGACAGGTGTCACCAACACAGCATCCTGCCGAAAATTTGTGGGTGCCGGGTCCTGCCAGTGCCTCGAACATCATGTTGGGCACTGCAGGAGCGCATGACCAGAGTCCACCAGCAACGCCCAAGCCTCTACAACAGGTGCAGAGTCCATCTGCGGCCCTCCCGCTCAGTCCTTTGAATCGTGACCCTCCGCAAGCACCCTTCAATCCGTTCTTGTCGGCGTCTTCACCTCTGCTAGCATCCTCGACACAAGTCACGACCACGAACCTCCCCCAACCCCCGACAACACCAGAAGCCACTCCCAACCTTCTTGCCACACCCACTCAGCCTCCTCCACTTTCGACAGCCGAAGCTTCGCGCCCAAGTGCAACTGACAGTCCTCTCAATCAGGAGGCTCCCAGCTCCTTTCAATCCCTTTGCAATGCTGACCACGGCAGCTGATCGACGAACCACGAAAGCTTTCTTGGCACCTACAGCAGCTCCTGCGGCGATCCCCACCACGGTCACGGTCACTACAGAGATTCCCGAAAGCACAGCACTGCGAGAAAGCTCCACCTCGAGCTTTCTGGCGCCAGCGCAGGGACAGGCCACGGTAACTCCGACGGTGACGTTTCCCCCTAGCTTCAAGCCTGTGAAGCTGGGGATCCCTGGAGGTCTGTCGGTGGACCCGCTTGACATGCATCCCGCCGCACTTCCCTCGGAGCGCAAGTCCGTGAGTCCCAGCACCGCCAGCACTACCGCCAGCAGCGCCGCCAGCACCACCGTAGCCTCCAATGGCATCGATCTCGGTTCTATGTTCAAGCCCTTTGGAATGTTCGAGGACCGCTCAGAGCTTCATTTGCACACGTCCAAGTGGCGGCACCTGGTATTTCTGTCCATGGCCGCCATGGCAATTTCGGCTTCGAGCTTCTCAGTTGTTTTGTGGCTTCGGCGCATGCGCTCGCAGCGTGATGCTTGGGACACAATTGCCGTCGGAGGCGAGATGGTGCGGTTGGTTAGTTGAGCGGATATCCGGATTGCCAGCAGAGCCAACGGACTGGGAGTCTGGGAGGCTGCGACTCTGACGAGAAGACTGACTGTGCTTCACGCGCCCACGGAGCTCCTGACAGAATGGTCCATCTCGATGCCTCTCGGCCTGCCTGGCCTGCCTCCGAATTAGTCACTCTGTGATCCAGGCTGAAATCTGCCGGTGACGGAAGTTTGGCAAAGTATCCAAAAGTACTTCCACGAAAAGACCTCAACAGTCCGAGCTGCTTACTGGCTGCTTTTGCACCGGCAAGGCGGAGAACACAGTGCACGTTTGGAGCTGCGAAGGCTTTTTTCCCGCTGTCATATCAAGGTCAATAGCAGTACCCTGCCCCGTTGGGAATCATGTCGCAAAGCAGCACAACCATTGTTCCCAAAGCAGAGCGTTGGAAGAACTTCACCGAGGGATATCGTAAGCGCCAAGCCCGGCCTCTGTGCCTCTGCCAACATGCAGGCTCAAGGGGCTCCAACCGGCGCAGACTGTTGCAGTTTGCCGTTTGAATGTGCTTGGCAGAGCGGCTGTGGGCAGACACTTCAGCTGCTAATGATTCTCGGAGCGTTGTTGCAGGCCATGTCGGCGATGGGCATTAGTCCGTGGCAGCAAATGGAGGCAAACGATGTCATTCCACATGTTGGACGGATGACGTGCCCTTCTCTCTTCCTGTCAGGCTCAAGGCTCGTTGTGTTGGTGCCACGTAATGTCACATAACTTGTTAGGGGAGTACGTGCGGGCTTTGTTGGTAGAGGTGGATGGCAGCCATGTAGGATACAGACGGGCGGTGCATGCAGAACAGAGGGTCAAGTTCGATTGTCCTTTCTGTTGCAGGCGGTGAACGCTGCAAGCGGCATAGCGCAACGTGCGCAAGAAGCAGTTCAGGATACTGCAGGACAGCTGAGTTTCCGAACCACCCCCGCAACGTTGCCGTTCAAAAAGACGGAAAACGTTGCAGCTGTGCAGGATTGGTTTTCGGCGAGGCCTGTCCCAAAGCACGCCAGTTGCGCAGGGCATTGTGCAAGTCTCGCTTGGGCGTCAGTCGTCGGACCCCGTGGCAACGGCTCACAAAGCTTTGAACTCAGCTTCCAGCGAGTCAACGACACGACGACACCTCATGAGCTCCGACGTGTCTCACATCCTTGGGGCCTCAGCCTCGCCTCCTGCAGGAAGCTGCCGTGTCCGCTCCCAAGCGTTGAGATGCCTCGCCTCCTGGGAGTTCTTTTTGCTGCAGCAGTTGGAATCATCGTGCCATCACTTGCCAGAAGAAGACCTGCAGTCGACCCATCGTCTGCTGGACACGTTTTATTTGCGGTTGACTTGGAATCTGTGGGTCATGGAAGCCAGCAAGTGCTTTCTTGTCCGGGGGTTTCTTTTTCCATGCATGAGAAAACAGGCATGATGGGTGTAGTCGTCCCTTTGAACTCATCAAAAGCAAACTGCTGACTTGTGTGCACTTTCTCATCGCGCCAGTGCAATTTCGAAACGCAAGTGGCGGCTTTGCATCCATCATGGCAGGGACCGTGCCAGTGACAGTGCAGGGGCAGATAGCATGCAACGTTTTTGGATTTTTTTTATGCGAAGGACATGCCTGCAGAACCCACCTTGCTGGAGGTGCACTTGGAATCATTGCAGAGAAGTGTTCCATTCAGGCATGACGTGCATTGGTGCTGCTTAGAGAGGTGACTACGCAGGTGAACTCTGAGAGGCAGGAGAGGCATGTCAGCCCTGCCGTGCACTGAGCCCATAGTGGTATATGGTGGGATACTATATTTGCCTTATTCGTCGTTGGATGCAGCCAGGTTTCGGTAGCGTCCGAGTATCCAGTGTGGGACTTCAACGTACCGGCCTCAGATGTACAGGCCACAGATCCCAGTTGGTGTCCCATGTCTGCCAGATGGAGTTTGACGTGGACCTGTACAGCGGGAGGTACGAATTCCGCTGTTTAGCTCCCCAACCCATGAAAGTTTCCAAATCATGGAAGGCCGCTGAACGTGGAGATCAAGGCCGTGCGCATCGTGTGCTGCAGCGAGTGCGTAGCATGTGTTGGCAGGTTATGTCCGCCAGGCTTTTCGGCCGGCGCCACTTGTGCAACTTCGATGCACACATCCAAACCGTGTGACAGTTTCAACATGGTTTGGGCGCATCACCGCATACCATCCGTTGGTCTGTTGGTCCCGCCTCTCGCCATGTGATTCCTTTGCATGTCCAAGTTTCGGGCTCTCTCAGCGCGGCGATGGGATCCAACGATGTGCGGCGGCAGGTCGGGCAGATGTGTAGACCCATGGCGTGTAGACTTGCTATGTGCTTATAACCTTGAGCCATACTATTCGTTCTCAGCAGTGCAGTTGTACCAAGACGGCTCCAGGATATCGCACTGGAGTCTGCGTTGCCGGCTTACACGAAGTCATGCAGGGAAGTTTTCTGCTGCTTTGGCACAAAGGCCAAGCATGTTTGCGGCACCTGCGGACACGAACTCCCAACTCGTTGCTGAAAGCCCAGTGTGCAGCAGCGTCAGCAGCACTGTTGCAGGCTCGCGCCTGAGTCTAAACTTTGACGAGGTAGCCTGGCAGCTGTGCGATCCGGACGCTGCTCAGCCGGAGCTTTCCAGAGCAAGGGGCACAGAGCGGGTCGATGTTGGTCGAAGGCATTGCATGGCTGGATCCCTCTCTCAGGTGGCAGAGTCTGGTAGAGAAGCGATGGACAAGCAGATGTTCGTAACCAACGTTTGGGGCCCAGCTTCGAGATTTGCATTCGCAGTCAAACCTGTTCTTAGAAGAGCCTGATCATCATCACCTCCCTGTCGTTCAGCTGGGAAAGCACGAGTTGGTTCGATCCAAGTTTCCCACAAGGTCGGTTGATCCTGAATCGATCTTGCAACGTGCACTGATGTTTTAAGAAAAGGTAGGGGGAAACTCGCTCGTCGGCGTTCCTTTCGCGCACTGTTGACATGAGCATGTTCACATCAGGTTGGACTCAGGAAATGTGAGCTGCGCACCGGCAATGTGCTCAGCAGCATCCGTGCTCTTCTCATGTCGGGCTTGTCACGCGATTACATGTGCACTCATCCTCAGGTTTCGATCCCAACAAGTACGATGTGTACTTAAGGCCCAGAGTGTACAGGTCGTGCATTGGGCGTGTCACAGTTGCCACTGTTCTGAAGGATAAGTGGTATCATGCTCGACGATGTCTCGACCGAGGTGGGGCACGACTTGTTGAATTTCTCATAGAGCCGATCTGTCACGCCTTTTCTTTGCATCGTTTCAGCGTTTGAAGCGATTCGGGCGAATACGCAGGCAGATACAGAGATGGTTGTCGAGGATTTCCCGGCCTGCTCCTCACGAAGTCCGCACTAAGAACTGCCACCAGATTCTGTTCTTTCGCTCCTGCAAATTACTGCTCACGTCGGAGCACCTCAAAGCTCGCTCACACACTCAGGAGCTCACTCACCTGCCCACTCATCCCTTTCTTTCTTCCTCGTTCAGCACCTCACCGCTAAGTTTTTCCTCCCCAGCGACTTGTTCTTCGGCAGCCACCACTGACAGCTACTGGCTAGCGGTCGCACGAAATAACAGGGTTCCTTCAAGTTCGGTGTCTCACTTTCACAGTGCCACCTCAGTATAAGGTTGTCAGGCGGTTGATGCCAGGGCTGGTCCATTCCAGTCTGTTGCCCTTAGGTTCGAGGCGTGGGAAGCGGTGCCGAGTTTTACTCTAAAGCCATTCCATGGACAAACAGTGAAGATGTTCTGCGCGAGCGGAGATATTTCAGTTTTTCCAGTGCGACTGAGTGACGGGCTGTGGGCAACACCAGTTTGGGCCTGGTTGCACGTTTTGCCGGATATCTGTAGTGGTGTGATGAACCTTCAAAACTAAGCAACGTATCGAAGAGGTTGCGATTGAAAGTCTTACGCCGGTAGAAGTTCTGCTTCAGTTCTCAGACGGATCGTCTCTTCCGCAGAGCATTTTCGGGGGAGTCGGGGGGGGGGCAAGGCCGCAGGGAAAGACCCTGCTCGTTGGAATGCCCACCGTCGCGAAGTGAAGTATCACGGCAAGCATGCTCTTCGCTTGACTTAGGTGCTTTTCTGTGTGGTTTCCTGCGTATTCCAGCTTTGGTACTCGCAATGGGGTAGCGGATGCGGTGAAGCGTGTGATGTTTGTTCGGTGGAATTCATATCGCCCGAAGCGGGTAACCTTTATCGAATACACCGCAATACCACTCATTCTGATGGGCAGACATGCTTTCTGGTTGCTGCTATCTGAAATGAAAAGGCGGAGCCGGTGGAGGAAAAAACCGACGGAAAGACCAAGCTCGGGCCCCGGTTGGTTGCTGCAAGCACATGGTAATAATATCACCCGTTGCATCTGCTGAAAATGTGCTGTCCCTAGGTGTCCAACTCTCGACATCTTTTGATCGACATCTAATTTCCATGGTGCTACGCTCTCTTTTCTCGTTTCGTGCCGATTGGTGTAGGTTGGCTGGGAAGAACGAACTTGAGTTGTTCTGTCCGGGCCAGCTGTTGAAATTTCTTCGATCGCCCACACTGGCCCGGATCAAGACGGCGAGATCTGCGACCACATCGAACTTGCCAACATATCCAGATATCCCTTATTCAATGGTAAGCTTTCGCTCACAAGATGCTAGAGAGATTAATTAAAGCCGTACTAGACTTGCTAGACTGCCTGACTTGCTCTATGCAACGAACAACAAGAAGGATCTTACCAGCAGAACTGTGCCGCCAGATGCAACCTGCGCGGGATATGATTCGGTTGGAACTGCTGCACGTCTATCGTAGGACATGCCTGATGCAGGCTCAGGTCCTGTTACGATGTTTGGTGTTGGGCCACGACTGTCATGTTTTTTGTTTCTTGAGATCACCGTCTCTGTTTCCCCGGCAGATTTTTCATGTGAGCCCATGTAGCGACCCCAGGAAGATCAAGAGCGTGCACAAGTTTCGCTTCAAGCGGGTAGCTCAGTTGCTCGCGAAAGCGGGAGATAGTTTCTCTTCCGGGTTGCGGAGGATGCCGAGCCAGCGCGATGCTCCTCATTTTTCATGGAGCCTGGTTGCCAGCAAGGCAAGGTCCCGCCTGCCGCCTACGTGAAGTGACTAAGTGAGTGTCTCTGGTGAGCTCTGGTGATGAAGGTCCTGCCAAGTCGCACTTTAGGATCCTGCAGCCCCAAGTTTCGAACGCTAGATCTTTGATTCTTTGCACAGATTCTTGTGTATGCATGGGTGGAACGCGACGAATTGTTGGCTTTGACCTGATGCCAGGTGGACCTTCTAACCTATGGCCTCCGAGCAGAGGCTCTCGTCCGCCCAAAGACTTTGCAGGTGGGTTGGCCTGGATCGTGGGAAGCTTCTTCTTTGGCAATGTTAGTGTTCGAGGCTGATGACGAGAGCACCGATGTTGAACAAGAGGAAACCAGCCTGGGCGTGTGGAAGGAGCCTCCTGCAGTCACCTACGCTGGTAACAACTGATTGAACGGCAAAACCTGTGAAGGATTCCCTTGCCAATCTTGATGACCGGATCACATATCGCAGTCACCAGCTCCTCGGTTAGCCTGTGGCTGTCTGGCATCCTGTGGCCGTGTACAACGCCGCAACGAGTGTGAGCTTGCCAGGCTTCACTTCAACGCATCTCTTCACAACAAAGAGGCGAAGACCAGTAGAATAGAAAGATGGTAGAAGACCAGCGAAATCGTTGAATACGCGATGTAACTATGCCAAAAGTCGGCTGGCTTGGGTCGCAAGCTTTTCACATGGAGGGCAACTGCGCGTCTGAAACATGGCAACAGTAGCCGGCACACAGTCGTGCTCTGTACAACGGCCTTTGTTATTGCAGGGGCAGGTTGCAGAGAGACTTCGCACCGGAACAAAGCCCGTCAGGGGGCGGGCGAGGCGACGGGTGTGAATGCAGTGATCCGCGAGACAGCCCGTGCTTCTGCGCTAGGAAGGGCTGCGCCAGAGTCAACGCAAAACCACGGTCCGTCCGCAAGGGAAAAAAGGGAAAACCCACTACCGGCACCAGTAACACTTCTGCCAAATCGCAGCAACCATAGTCTGCAGGTTTGCCAGCGCCTGCTGCTCAGCGGCCAATCGAATTTATTTACCGCACAACATGCGACGAGACAGCCGCGATGACAGCTGCCTGGCGGCGGGCTGGAAAGCACACAACACTTAAGCCACGGTGTTCCTGCCTACAGGCACCACTCCGCAAAAAAGGAGGAGAAGTTGAGGGACCAAGAACAGAAGCAAGACCACCGCCACTAGACACCATGGGGTGGGGCGGAAGGGGGGGAGGCGCACGTCCTGCATTACACAGATATACATATCCGTATATATATATATATATGTACACATACATGTTATGGTGTATGTGTGTGTGTGCGCATGTTTTGGTACATGTTGCTATCACTCACACACTCACTCACTCACTCTCCCCTCGCTCTCTGGCTCTCTCTTCGTCCCGCTTACTTTGAAGCCCGCGTGGTAAGAAGGACATGCGGCGTATCCCAAATGCATGTGTGAAGGCCAGCACAACAGCAAAGCTCGAGTTGTTGTGCGACATTTATGTGGACGGCCGTGGCCAAAGCTCCGAAGCTAGTCTACCCGAATGCTGTTTCCTCTACCAGTACTGGAGGAACGGAGCCCCACGACGAACCGGTCACTTTGTGCTTCGACTGAACTTGCATGCAGAAGCTCATCGGAGCATTTTGAAGTCGGCTGTAGGTCCAAGAAGCCCAACTTGGATGCCCATGTCTCGGTACACGGCACATTGACCACGTCCGTTGCTCTCACAAGTCTCTTTCAGGTCTTCGCTGGTCTGATGCGGAAAGGTGGCAAGCAGCAGGAGCAGCTCTTCTACGCCACGGCCTTTGTTCTGATGTATTCTCCTGTCAGGGAGACAGGAAGGTGTATTGTGAGAACGATGTGACAGTCGGAGGTCTCGGTGGCTGCACTGGGCTTGAAGCATTGGTGCATCTCCCGAGATGGTTCCGTGCCAGAGTTTGGCATTTGGGGTTTGCTTGGACATCAGGTCGAATCCGATCTTGAAAGTTTTCTCAGCAGCGGGTGTCAAGGAGGCGACAAAGCCGGATGCCCAGCACCGGTACTTGAAAGGCTCCGCTTTTTCAGCAGTTGCCACTCCAGGCCCAGCTATGACGAGCAGGAAGATCTGACTACATGGCAGGAGTGCTTGGCTGCGGGGGCCCTTCGTGTTCCGCTAGTGGCAAAGATGCGCTTGGGTGTTCTGTCGCTTGAAGTGTGTGTGGGGTGCCGCAAAGGTCGCGACGTCGAGGACGAGCTCAAAAGTTCGGTTTGAGATCTGGAGTGACATGTCCTCAGTCCGTCAAATCCACGCTGTAGCTCGTGAGCCGCAAGAAGCGCAAGCCACCCGAGCTGCAAGGAAGCGACCATTTCGCAACCCGGACAACTAATTGCACAGGTGCCGGGACTCAATCAAGTGTTCACCGTTCATAATTCCGTCTTGCGAGGCCGTAATTTCTTCGGCAGCGCCAAACATCAAGAGGTGGCCCTGCACTTAGAGGCAACTGCTGGAGAGGTCAATGAGCGCAGACTGGCATTCCAAGTCCCGAGTATAAAACAGAATGAATGCGTGCAGCCAACCCAGTGCCACTTGCTTTTGCTGTGAACCTTGGCCTGGGCTTTGGATGGCTTCTGAATTGCAAGCCTTTCGTGCCCTACCAAATCCCCTCCCCCCACCTCGCCAACAGGGCATGTTTTTTCTTTTGCCCGCCCCTAGCCACCCCCCTTAAACCCAAAGTATACCCTCCTCACGCCTATTCCACCCCCATGCTCATCCGTTCTGATGTTGTTTTTAAACATCGCCGCGCGTTCACGAGTCCGGCTGGTGCTCCTGCCCTACCTGCCTACAGCCAAACCCCGCCTTCTCCCTATCTACCATCAGTCGATAAATGGAAAACAACCGGTCCATGGGCTTTCATGAAATTGGGCTGGAGAGCCGCGTTTCGTGCCAAAACATTCCCAGAATACTCCCGCAGTTTGTAACTCCCGATCAATAATGTTGGCACGCCACTGTTCGATGCAAGCGTCTTTTCTGCGTATCGGTCTTGTGGCTCTGACGTGACAGCCCGGTGCTCTGTTGATCGTGATCTCGCTGGCTCAGGAGACATCTCTACGGTGCAGCCCGCGATGGCAATCTCGAGACACAAGCTGAGCTGATGGTTCGAGGCGAAGCTCAAGCTGAGACTGCGACAGAGAGTGCGATGGACTGCAGAACGAGCTGGCGCCAGGCCGACTGCCAGCAAGTACATGGACCGGCTCTCTGGCACGCCTCCCAGTCCTAGCGCCTCACCCACGCAGGAAACCTGTTCTAGAGACCTGAAGTTAGACAACCTGTGGCGATGCTTGCCTGCCGTCTAAGTTGGTTCATTTCACTCAGCGGGCCGTGGTCCGTGGGGGCCTTGGGGTCCTGGCTTTAGCTTCGTGGATACGGTAGGGCGATGTCACGAAAGGTGTCGACCTGAAGGATGCCATGGTGGCAGAATCCATGAAGTGCTTACCCCACTGGTGTTTTCCACCCTTTTACGGACGGAAGAGAGACTGTTGCTCCAGGGCCATTCTGAAAGTGCGGCTGCACCGTGGGCTCTACCTTGACTGGCCAGCACCCAAAGTCAGAGCTGCAGATGCCTGCAGATGCGTCCGAGTTCACACTGGCCTTGGAGGTATGCTAACCAGAACGTCACTATCCTGGTCCAGCTCGCAGGCGAACTTGGTACTTGCAGACGCTCGCAGAGCTCAAAAGGGGGAGGAACCATCGTGAAAGTTCACTTGTCTCATGCAAGAATCAAAGCAGCGGACGCGGTCATTCACTCATGTGCAGGCTGCTACCAAGAAGCAAAATCGAGCAATGGAGCGTCCTCTACTCGGAGACTTTCGTGGAGTCTTCAGACGCAGACAGTGGCCTTTGCGCCCGTGCTGTTAGGCCGAGGAAGAACTCGAATCTGCTGTCCTTTCCCGGCAAGGTTCCTCCGAGTCTTCTTTGTTCTCGAGTCGTGAACCCTGTCCGCATGGGTGATCTTGAACGGCCATGCTCGTGCATCAACGGTGAACTCTTGCGCGATTCGCACTTCGAGCCTCTCTCATGCTGCCGTGTTCTGGGCTCTGTCAGTCTGCTCCTAGACTGCACTGCCCCGTCGCAGAAGCTTTGCACAGTAAGCGCGGGCTCGCTCCAGAGGGGTGTAACAGAAATCATCTTGCAGAAACCAGTCCCCGCAACGGAAACCGGTTGATTCGATCAAGCCTGCGGGTCCTCGGTCCAGTCGAAAAGGCTCGGTTGGCACAGGCCCAGTTTCTGACGTTACGAGGTGAGGCTGCGCGGTCTCGCATAGTTCTGAACGGTTTTGGTGTCTTGCATACTGTGGACATGTAAAATCCGGATTCCCGTAATCAGGGTTCAAGCCTTGGAAAGCCTTGGTCCTCTTCCGCTTCCTCTGTGACTCCTTGATCCTGTATTGGTAGGGAGCACGCGCCAACATCAACATCAACTCGGCACCGTATTTGTGCATGCCTGCGAGATCCTGCGAGTCCTCCCTGCCGGCATAGGCCGTCATTGCATCTTGTAGCTCCTGTCCAAGTGGAGGTTTCCGAGAAGGGACTGCTGCAGTTTTTCGACGACAAGCCAAACGGAGGCAGCCTTGCTGCAACAGCTTTCGATCAGCTGGTCCTGCACTCAGAATCCGCTCAGGACTCTTCTCCAGCCAGGTGGGTCATATACTTTGCCAAAGTCGAATCCGAAGCGCACCGTCGCTTCCAGGATGCCATGCCAGCGTGGGTTGAGAGAGAAACCTCCAAGGCGCACTGAGCTTGGGGGCTTAATTGGCAGGCATGGCATATCGTGGCACCCTCGCGTACTGCTGGAGAGGTGCTGGATCTCCCGAAAGACGTCAGCCATGCTTACCTCTACATCGTCAGCAAGGGTGACGAGGAAAATTGCAGCGTGTAGTCAGTTGGTCCTAGAACAGTTGACCTTCACAGTCTCAGGATTTACCGCCTTTGGCGTGGGCCAAGTTTCCGATTTCCGTGCCAATGTCTTAGTGAATCATTTTCGTTCATGTGTCGAAAGTTCGGGCAATTTGGTAGAGGCAAGCGCTGAACACAGCGCAGTGGACACCCGTGAGATTCGACCAGTCAGTTGTGAAGCTGCCTGGGGCCCGGAGATCGCTGCAACTTCTCGAGAGATGATAGCAAGTGCATGCAATGTCACAGCGGGAGCCCCGAAGCACTGCTCAGGAACGGCAGCAAGTCGTACCACGAAGACATGGCAGGTGGAGAATGTTGAGCGAGTTTCTGCAGGTGGTGAACATGATCATGATGTTCAGCCTCTTGTCCAGGAATGCTTCTGGGCAGCGTCTGCATACAGACTGGCGAGGAGCCGGTGTTCAGGGCAGCCAAAGCCCATGCAGGGTGCTGGAGCTTGTCTTGTGCGATTGCCAGTCCTCCACGTATGTTGCTAGCTAGAGAGTGGCGTGTTAACGAATACAAGCTTGAGATGCACGAACTCCGAAAACTAGGGAGGTGCGTTGGGAAAGCATGCCGGGGGAATTCAAACAAAAGCACGGGGTTCAGAGTTTAAAAGATGGATCTGGAAGCAGCCACGTCTTCACTGTAGTTATACGAGAGTGCGGGGAGCGCAGAGGGAGAAAAGATCGATGAAGATCGCAATGGGAACCTTTCCTAAGGCTCCCTCGATGAACACTCCTTAAACGCCGCAAATGCTGGTGCGGTGAGTAATTACATGTGGGTTGAGTGTGGAGGATGACCTCGACGAGTCAGCTACTCAGAGCCCAGGGTGACTGAGGCATGAGTAAATTGTAACTTTCGGTAAGTCTGAAGCAGAGACCTGGACTGCGGCATTGGGTTGGAGGCTGTGAAGATTAAAGTCTGACTTCAGATCAATCAGGAGAATGAATCTGGTCTTGTGCTGGACTGGAGCCCGTTGAGCCACCAGCCAGTTTTGACTGTTGACGGGCATTGTTTCTGACCTGTTTTCTTTCGGGGGTGGGGATGCGATGTAACATCCACTCTGCTTTTGATTGCATTCTTGCCGACTGCTTACGGACCCTTGTTGTCTGGGTGCTTCTTTGCAGGCTTCCTGTCCATGAGCTCCGCTGGTTCCTATGTAATCGGAGTGCAGTCTCAGGAATCGTGCAGCTCCTTCTGGAAGTCCTGCTTCCATTGACCCGGTGGAATCAGTAAAGGAGGTCAAGGCGCTGAAACTCTAAGTGCGACTGGATTGGAGGGGCCATGTGACCTCCAACCGTGAGGACAAACCCTGGCCTGAGATGCAAGAGGAGGCTCCTGTGGTGCCACAGCCCCAGATTTTTCTGGACGTAACTCTTGAAGCCAAGTGGGGGGGAAATCTGAGGACGCGACCTTTCTCTTTGTTGTGCTCTGCGGTGGTGTGCTGCACAGATTTTCGGATCTAATCTCTCGAACTTCTGATTGCCCTGACTCTGAAGGGCGAGACCCACTTGAACGTGGGCTGTCGGGGCAAGGTGACGACTGCCGTTGGTCGTGAGCTCAGACACCCGCTTTTGCGACGCTGGGGAACTCCGAGTTGAGCTCTAGTCTTGTGACACCAGGAGAGGTGGAGACGAAGGAGGCCAGCAGTGATTCAGCAGGGTTTGTTCTCTTTGTGCCAAGCGCGCACAATTCACGATGCCAGTCTCGGCTGCAAAACCTCTATTCTATGTGCATCCTTGCTGCTGCTCAGGGGGTTTCCAATCAGGATTGAGCTCGATGCCGCGGATCAGAAGTCACGGTTGTTCGGGTGATTTCGGGTGGGACTCAGGGAGGTTCTTCTGGCAGGTGACACCCATTTGCTTCTTGACGAGCAGTTGGGTCTTCTGCCCGCCAGGTGTACATCCACCTCGATGTGCTGGCAGCCAGGTCATTGCCGTCTGGTGACGAGGTGCCACGTGTGGGCTTGGCATAACCGAATGTGCGCCGTTTGTCTTGCATGCAGGATGGAGTTCCCGACGCTTGCTATGAAGTGAAGGCTCGCCGTCCGGACGTATTGAATGTGCGGTGCAAGTGGTTTTACCGTCTTCATCCGTGTCTGAGCTGTGCTGTGGATCGGAAGGTGGGAGATCAGACAGCGGTGCTTCACGACAAAGATCCCTTCTGCCGCTTGACTGTGTCTGACTCCATATCTCCTCTTCTCGTTCGAGTTGATCAACATCCACTCCATCAAGCCTTGTGGCACCCAACGGCCGGTGTTATGGAGAGCGCCTCTGTGGCTGTCTCCCTCTGAACTCGCCCAAGGTGTCCTCATTTAAGGGAATGTGTTTGCGGGTGGATGGTTCCATTTGGCTCAGCATCCTGCAAGAACATGGCAAGTGAGCATGTGCACCTACCCCAGCTCAGGCTCCTTGGATCCAGTTTTCATGGATCGCCTCACGATCGGGCCAGTCAAAGCCGAGGCACTGACTCGAGTGCATCGGACCAGAACCAGACTGAATGGCAGCTTCATTTTCTAGGTCCTAAAGGGGCCGGATGGCGAAGACGAGTCCCGCACCTGGGGGTTTCGCTTGTGATGCTTCGGTCTTCCATGAGCGAGTCGGAGGCTGGATCTGCCACCCATTGTCGTTCGTGTGTCAGCTTCTCAAACTTTCCCATATGTTTTAAACATTGCATCTAAACTTTAGATGCAAAGCTCTCGCCGCATGCTTCAACCTTGCAGGTTGGACAAGGACTACCACACGGTCAGCTCCAGCTTCGAGGTGTTGGGCCGTGCAGCTTGCCTGGCATGCTTCGCAACGTCTTGCAGCGTGCAGCAGCGTGCAGCAGCTTTGCTGCAGCTTGCTGATTAAGCCACTGTTGGAAGTCTTACGAGCGTCCTGGCCAGATTATCAACAGTGTGCCACTGTTAGAGTTTGCCGAAGACGACGTGTCCCACGCGTCGAGCTTACCAAGTGTCCTTCGCAAGATTTCTCGGCACACATAGCCACTCACCAGGTCGGAAAAGGAGGAGAAGCAGGCGTTAGCAAGCTCGACGCTTTTCTCAACAAGCATCATGCAGCTGTCGCGATCTCAGGACTACTCAGCAGCCAAGTTGTCAGAAGTGCTAGACAAAACACTCGATGATGTCGCTCGAGCCGTCTAGGACCTGTAGGTACGTATGTGTTTATGTATGTATGTACGTAGGCAGCATGCAATCATGAATGGAACAGAATGTAGGTGCGCATGCATGCATGCCTCCGTGCATGTGTGTGTGTGTGTGTTTGTGTGTCTGTGTGTCTGTGTGTGTGTGTGTGTTGTGTGTGTGTGTGTGTGTGTGCGCCTGCCTGCATGCATGTGTGGCCAGATCGTGCCGACAGATTACGTGAGGGCTTCAGAATGTGCTCCAGGAGTACACGACGACGACAGGCAACATTGGCTCCACCCACGGGATCCCCTCAACAAGCACAGGAAGGTGGAGGTCAGAACCGCATTCCTGTTTCACCGAGATCTCGAGATATGGTGACGCAACATCAGGTCTTCGAAACACTTGGCCAGATGTTGCTTTGGCTGCCTGTCTGCCTGGCTGTCTGTATGTGCGTACATGCTGTATGTATGTATGTATGTATGTCTGTATGTATGTATGTATGTATGTATGTATGTACGTGTTTATGTGTGTGTCAGCATGTGCATATGTAGGTAGGTACGTAGGTAGGTAGGTAGGTAGGTAGGCTAATATGCATGTACGTGCGTCCGCAAAAGTGTAAGTGCTTCTGCGCGTGTGTGTGTGTGTGTGTGAACTACATGTTGCTTGCATTTGCCTCAATTTCACCTCTTTACGTTTTGATATCTTCCTCATACCTGTATCTTTTCCTTACTTAATAGCTTCGGCTCTGTCTCTTTAGCTCCCGGTCTCTCTGTTTCTCTTGTTCTCTTTCCCTCTGTTTCTCTCTATCTCTCCGGCTCTCCAGCTCTCTCTTTAGGCCTCTCAACCTCTATCTTTATCTTCAGTTTTGTCTTCAACTTCATCTCCTATTCCTATCCTTGCCTCATCTTTATACCTCTGCTTATTCTTGCTTGTCCTTGTCATTGTCCATGTCCTTATCTGTTTCCTCGTCCTTACGTTCTCTTCATCTCCATCTTCGTCTCTTCGCTGATTCCCAGGTAGTATTAGGGAGACCACTTAAAGGGGACCCTTCTTAACCCTAGAGGCTCTATCCCCAAGGGTCCCTCTGATCCTAACTCTTACAATCCGGCTCGTCATCTTGTCTCATGTTCGTTCCAATGTTGTCGCGTCTGATCTTACCCTCCCCTGCCTTGCCTTGCCTTGCCTTGCCTTACTTTCCCGTTCCTTACCCCCTCTATCTTTACGTTGGCCTTGACCTCGACCTTGACCTTAATCCTGAGCTGGTGATGGGTGATAATATTATCTTTCGGTGTATTAAGTGTATTAAGTTGAAGCATACTGCGCTTTGAATGAATGAATCTGATGTATGTTGCGCTCCGTGTCTCACTGCTTGTTGATGAGGTCTGGTACGCACTGAATTCTGACCTGCGGCTGAAGTTCCGTCGAAATGCATTTGGAGCAGACGCGAACTCAGCCTGTCGACAAGAAGAATGTCGACGATAGGCAGGCTTGGTTTGAGCGTGCACTGGAGTGTCTTCTGCTGAGTCTGCGGACGGCTCCTGGGCGCATCGACCCCGAATGCTCATGGCCGCAGGACACATGGAGAGCCAGTAGCTGCTGTGACAGTGCTTGACGATATGCCCCCTACATGCAGGATACACCGAAGCCAGTAAAACAGACTCATACATCGCGAGCTTGAAGAAAGCGAAGACGAAGCCGCCACACTGGCAAACCTCGGCTCGCTTCATCTGCAAGGGCAGCTCACGAGTTACCATTCCTCGAGCTCGTTGCAGGTGCTTCCAGCAGATCCAGACGGAGAGACACGCACCCATCTCGGCTTCCTGAATGCTTCGTGCATGTGCTTGGACAGTGCGTTTCTGAGACTAATTCGGCATAGGAGCCTGATTCTGAGGCTTGCTACAAGATAAGGGTTGACGTTCTGGGCTTGAGGTCCCTGGCCCATCCTGGCCCGCGACTACCGCGTAATCCCATCGTGTGCTATGCAGTGATGCAGGTATCTGGAAGCTTGGGCGGGGAGCAATGAGAACGTCGAGCTCGAAGTCGTGCACGGGCCTCGAAGTGCTCTACAGCTTTATGTCGAGCCTACACCTTGCCTTGGGCGGAGGCCGTTTTGGAAGTCGCAGAGTAAGAAGCGCGACAAGAAGGTCTTGCGCCTTTATGACAGCAGAACAACGAGGCCTGCGCAGATGCTTACACCAGGATGCGGATGCGTGCTACCCTGGAAATGCAGTTTTCTGGAGTCGTCGGACCAGAACCCGAACTTCCAGACAGCTACCAAGGCTCGACCAGAATCGGTCCAACTCACACAGTCCCGTGCTTGTGTCTTGGATTCCTGTGACAGTTCGATGGAGAATGCAAAGACTACATGAAGAAGATGGAGCAGCTCCTTCTTTTTCAGGTGCGAAGTCATTGCAGAATCGTATCCTCATCATGTGGTGTCCGCAGTTCGTTTTTTCGTGTGTTTCTGCATGCGTGTGGCAATAGCTCCGACAGTTGACACGCTAATCTGGTGAAAACGCCGTTTGGGATCAAGTTTTGTGCCTGTTTCTCGAGTTGCTTTCGCAATGTGCGCAGCTCAGCATGTTGAGCCGCGTCTCGGGAGCGAGGAAGTCAAGTTCACGATCAGGCCGCAGACTTTCAAGAACAGATGCGGCTCCTCCTCGTGGAGACCTGATGCCGTTGCTTTGAAGAAGCGAGCTCTGCAATGCAAGGTTTCTGCAGATCCGACAGAGCTTGACTTCAGGCTGCGGCAATTGTCGGCTGCGCTTTGGCAACCGTTTCTGCAGCAAGAGCAATAAATGCCGCCTGGACGAAGGATTTCGTGGTTGTATTTCGGGTTTTTTGCTACCATTCCTGCATTGCTTCCGTCCAGCTCTCCGCACAATCCGTTGCTTGCCTAGGATTGCAGCTTCGTGGCACCTGGCCGAACATCACTGGGACGACCAGCTGCTTAGCCTAGGGAGAACTGAGGCAGGCAGGCAGGACAGGAGCTACAGATGCAAGACATGGTTTGCGAGCAGCCCCTGTTGCCGAGCACCCTAGGCTTTGGCACATTCCGGTCATCCGGTGCCTTGCATGACAGGGTGTCTGGAACCTGCTCGACCGATATCGGACATACGAAATCTTCGGCATCCTAGGTGCTCCAGAGGACGTCTTTCTCAGTCTCGAAAGGGCAGGCCATGCTTGCTCTGACGGGTGCGGCATCGGCGTGTGCGCTACGCCTTAGAGGCGCTGTCCAATTCATGAATGCAATTTCATCGCACATTGCATCAAGACGCCGTGGGAACAACAGTTTGCCGTGGAGGAGTGCGAGGCAAGCAGATGGCGCTGCGAGCGCGGGGTGGTGCAGCTTGGTGCGCACTGGTAGGCTGTTCGGTACATTACATGTGAGCTTCCAACTTTTTGTGGACCAAGGACCAAGACTACTATGAGGTCCTGGGTGTGAGCAAGAACTGTTCGGAAAGGCTTGTTTGCTTCGTGAATTCATGTCTGTGTCTTCCCGAACACGCCAAGAGGCTGTTGTGAAACGATCGATTATGCTGAGCGCAACGATGCATGTGCACAGAAGGACACCTGCAGGTTGGCGTAACAGGCAATTTGACGGAAGCTAAGAGAAGCACGAAAAGCACGAAAGACCAGCACCAGCGAAATTGCAACGGTAGCAGAGCGCGAAGGGAGACTCTGGCGTGCAGACGCGTCATGGAGAGATGTGCACAACCGTTGCGAGTTTGGAATCCGCCCAACCATCGAATGTGGTTGCGCTGCATCAACGACAGATCCACAGGGAGGGAGGCAGGCATCAAGCGACACAAGGTTCTTTCTTGTTCAAGGCCGAAGGCATGAAAACGGGAGGGCGAGTGACAAACCTAGACCACGCAGCTTTGGTTCGCATTCTTACTTGGCTACGCCCTGCCAAGATACAGGGAAGGGACCTTTTGGTGGAGTGCTCGGACTGTCTGAGGTAGCTGCATGTTTCAGGTATGAAGGTCTTTTAGGCGGTTTGAGATCTTCGGCTGCTCGCCTGGAACACTTGCACGCTGTCAGCCTTCACTTGGCCGGTCACCGGGGTGTGCCGGCGACTTGCCGAAGCCAGGGATCTCAAGACTGCTTTCCGCAAGCTCGCGCGGCAATGGCACCCAGTGCTGGGCTGAGATGTTTTGTGATGTGACCAGTACTGTCGGTGTTGGCTCCGTTGACTCCACTTCGACTGACTGCGACCATGTTCGACTTGCGCCTCCAAGGATGTGAATAAGGAGCCTGGCGCGCAAGAGAAGTTCCAGAGCATAGCGAAAGCCTACGAGGCGCCCCGCTGTTGAAGGAAGGCCGCATGTCATGGCAGGCTGCAGCAGGCACAGACTGGAGAAGCTGAAATCCTTTAAGTGTTTGGAGCATCTGAAGTAGAAAGTGATAGCCTGTATCGTTTTCGTCTCAAATGCTGTTGGCGTGGCAAGGTCTTGTCCGATTCGCAGAAGAGACAGATGTATGATCAGCGCCCTTGTTGCAATTCAGACGAAGCATAAATATATATATATATATATATATACACATACATATACATAGACATAGACATAGACATAGACATAGACATAGACATAGACATAGACATAGACATATGCATATACGTATACATATACAGATACATATACATATACATATACATATACATATACATATACACACATATTGTAGTATATATGATATCTGTACATATTTGATTTGTATGATATATGGTATATGTATATGTATATATATATATATATGTGGATAGATACAGGCAGACAGACGGACGGGCAGACACAGACAGACAGACAGACAGACAGGCGGAGGGCAGACACAGACAGACGGACGGACGGACGGACGGACCCAGTCAGGCAGGAAGATAGACGGACAGACAGAGAGACAGACAGACAGAAAGACAGAGAGACAGAGAGAAGACAGAGAGTCGCGCTTGCATGCAGAGGTTGTGGACCCGCTTCCCCCGCGATAAACGCCGAGCAAGCAAACAAGCAAGAGAGAGAGAGAGAGAGAGACAGAGCGAGAGCGAGAGCTGTGCCTTTCAATGCGGCCCTCGACGCGACGGAGACTCGGCCTACCCACGAATCACTATTGAAGCAAGCAAACACCATGCAGCCTGACCACCTGAGACAAATGCTGCACCTGAACAGGTGGACGGGAGCCTACGAGCCGCACGTGTACAGCTCCATAAGCGTGGGCGGGTCAGGTGGAACATCCATATTTTGCAGCAATTCTGGAAATTTTGGGGGCACATGGCCCGAGGCGGGGAAGAAGTCACTTCCATGCTCAAGCGGGGGGTGCGGCATGCAGCAATACAACAGCCAACTTGATGTGGAAAGGGCCCTCCAACGCACGGCCGGAGAAGCCTGGATGGAGCGAGCACTCCAGTGCACAGCCTGGAGAAACCTTGCACCCGAGTTCGTGTGCAACAGCACGACGTCCTTTACGCGACAGGACAACAACCAACCCTCACCAACCTAGCGCCAATAGGTGCGCGCCCGGCCGACTACTGGCACTACACCACGAATGACGGAAGAGCGAACCTGACAGTGGTGAGCAGCAGCTCAAACAACAATCCCCCAGACATGCAAACCAACCACACAAGCCCGGGGTGTCAAAAGCAACCACCATCACTACAGCAGGGGGAGTGCACCAGGAGGACACAACCACTGAAACCGTGACAGGGGTGGAGCGGCGGCTGAACAAAACACAGAAAGCAGAGGATTGGAAAGAGGGCAGTCGCAACACATCCACAGCCACACAGTTCCTACAAGCACGTTGTCAGCCGTTGCCAAGCCTTGTTCCGTAACTTGACGACCCTTTGCAGCAGCGCGCCGCCACCTACACCACAGCCACCTTTTCACCTGGCGCAGACACATAGGGGTTGCCATAGGGGGTTGCCGCCACACAGCTGCCTCAAGCAATAAGCCCTCACCTTGCATATGCTGCATGCCGCTCAGACTTCGAAGTGGCAGCCAGGCACCAGCTCAAGCAAATGAATAGCAGGTGAAGGAGCAAGATGGAGGGGGAACTCCTTTTCTGTCGTTACTGCGCCAATGGCTGCGTGGGGAAGCACTACAAACACGTGCCTGCAGACCCACGCTGCAAAACCACAACAAGCCTACCCTTGCCCACGGCTCCACTGAGAGAAGCCAAGTTAGCAGAGCAAGCCCGGCGGGAGAGGCACCAATCTCGGAGGAGAGCAGTGGGGGGAGCTCGTCGACAAGTTCGAGCCCACCTACTGAGAACCGTCTGCGGGGAACGTCAGAAATCCGCAAAAGGGTGCGGAAACTGGTCCGACCTCTATATGAACGTCGATGGGGGGTGACGACATGGTCGGGAGCAGCACACGGCAACTCTTGTGCCACCCCCCAATCGGGAGAAACCCACTCACAAAACCAACGCGAAGACCTGGCAGATGAATTGTTCAATCAGGCTTACAGCTGCCTGATGGCCGCGACTTTGTGGGGGGAGGCTGGGGGGGCCATGCAGTCCTGCGCTGAGACCCCCTCCTAGCCAACTCGTCGTGGTGCGCGTATCGCATCCGATGGCACTCCCAGTTGAAGCTGTCCGTTGAGGAGCCGCAAGCTGTTGACGACCGCTCATGCAGCAGCACAACGGGCACAGTGGGGAGCAACACAAGACGAAGCTCCACCTGTTGACAACGAGCGGGAGGCCACGAGCAGTGGCACCACCCGTGGCAAAGCCAACGAGCAGGCCGGGGGGAGCGAGGACTACCACACCGAGCAGGTCGGCGAGCAGACGGTGACGAACGACGACTACCACACCAAAGCTCCACAGGGGGAAGTCAAACGAGAAGTGGAATCGCCTAACTGGACAGACCCCACCCTGGACGAGCCATGGGGGACACCGCCAGAATCCGCCACAGCTCCATGCAAAGGGAGCGAACTGCAGTCTTCAGTGGGACAACTGACCTCGACGCGCCATGGACGACGCCGCCTGACTTCGTTATGGGGGACGAAGGTGCACCTTCTACAGAGGGGGGAGAGCTACCAACTATTACCAACTGACATGGTCAACGTTTACAACCCAGTGGACGAAGCAGTGGCCGCAGTCTTTCACGACGTGAACGTGGGCGACCTCCAACGGGAATGGAAAGTCTCAGCAGCGACCGACAACGACAGCATGGACGACACCGGAGACAACCAGACCAAGCAGACGACGGATGCCAACGACAACCAAGCAGCGGGGAGGCCAACCAGCGCCGCAACCTCAAAATGGGTAAGCTCAACGTCAAATTGCCCGTGCCTGCAAGCCATGGAGTGCCTCGGGGGCTGCAGGGCTGCACTCCCTCGAGGTAGCCCAGCGGCCAAGGTATTCCGTGTAGCCCAGCAAGCTGACACGACTAAACCAAGCCGGGGGATAAAGCACAAGGCCGAGGAAGCACAGAACGTCGCTTTCCAGCGGCGGCGACGCCACCACCGAAGACAGCTCTTGAGAGACCGCCGTTGAAGCGCCGTCGACAAGCCTGAACTGAGCGGCACGTACCGTGAGTGCCTCCCGCTGTGACTAGTGCCGGCATCTTGTGAACCGGGCAGCTAAAGACCTTGCATTGCCAGCACCAAGCCTGATTTCGGGGGACCATACTTCACGTGTGCGTCAGGCATGAAAACCTTTTACATAGTACTAGCTTGTCTTTTCTTTGAAGCCGGGGGATGTTCAGTTTCACACAGAGCCCAGGGAGCAGCAAGGACCTATCACCTAGAGGAACAGAGGATTTGCGGCTGCGCGTGTGCGCGTGGGGCACTCACGAGTGCACTTCCTCGGAGCCGTCAGCAAGCAAGCTGTGCCATTGAAAGAAGAACAGCTGTGGGGTTTCTTTTGCTTTCTTCGATGTTATACCGGCTTGCACGCCCTTTTTCAAACTCAGTCCAAACGACTAGTCTCTCCGACTGACTCAGCACCTGAGATGAGAGTGAAACCCCTCGTTGTGTTTCGGATCCTAATCCTGACGGGCCGCTGGAGCCTCCATAATCCTTGAAGTGTGCCCCCTACCTGTACCATAAAGCATTGCTGCTTCCCCAAATAAGCGCCGGTAATCACAAGCCTTTCCAGTACACACAGAAAAGCCCGAAAGAAAGAGCGAGAGACACCGAGGCCAGTACAGGTTTTGCCCGAAACGGGCACCTGTTGTGATGAGGTGTGTATGTAGGGCTACACCCATATCTACATTTTTGTCTCGATCCATACCTATATATCCAAATCTATATGTGCATTTATATATACATATATATATACATATCCGTTTCTGCATCGATGTTTGAATATCATTCTTTATGCTTCTGTCTCGATACCATCTCCATCCCCCTTCTGCCTGCCTACCGATCTATCTATCTACCTCCCTATCTGCTACCTATCTATCTATCTGCCTATCTGCCTATCCATCTATCTACCTACCTATGTATCCATCTATCTATCAACGATGAGTGTATCTATCTATCTACCTTGTTACGTACTATCTATCTATCTGTCTATCTATCTGCCTATCCTCCATCGATCCCTCTATCTGGCCATCCAGCCATCTTGTCATCTAGCCATCTGGCCATTTAGCTATCTAGCTATGCATCTATCTAGCTATCTAGCTATCTGTCTGCCTAGCTAGCTAGCTGGCTATCTGGCTAACGAGCTAGATAGCTACATATCGAGATTCGAGTTGTAAGTTGTAGCCTCAATGATGACTGCGGAGCTTGTTAATCTTCCTCCATATGCGGCGAGGTTCGGAGAAGCAGGCCCGGTTGCAGCGGGTTCAGAATCTTCTGTTTGGCCATCCGTCTGGCTTCATGATCTGTCTCGCAAGGCGTCAGTGGCATGGGTGGAGCTGGTGGCATGGGTGGTATGGGTGGCATGGGTCTGGAGGAGCTTTTGAGTCAAATGCTCCTTGCAAGGCAGCGGTTTTGCTGAGATCGTGTTCGGATTATTGCATCCATGGCGCTGAGGTTCGGTGGAATGGGTGGAATGGGCGGCATGGGTGGCATGGGAGGTATGGGAGGCCGGCGCCAACGACAGTCCGGACCGCAGAAGGGCGCAGATCTGCACCCCGTCACAACGAAAAGCGAGTTGAGCTCGAGCAGGTCCAGGGACAGACTTCCGAGTTACTCGTAATACGCCATAATATGCCACAGCTGCTTAGCCCAGGCAGCTCGAGGTCACGATCCCCTTCCTGCGCGGATCCGAGAGTTTGTCAGATGACCGCCCTGTCCAACTTTGACCCTTTTGCGGTCTCTGTGATAATGTGATACACCCAAATGAAAAGAGGTTGCTCCCATTTTGCTTTACCTCGCAGACTCGACATGCTTGGTGTGATCGAAATAGCTAGCCTGAAGATTGCAGACAAGGAGCTGCCTCCTGATCTACACCAGAAGAAGTGGATAACTCTGCAGGGGCGGGTTTCTGCAAATAGGGCGGTGGGTGGGTCGCCACCCCTCCCAAGCACACACAATCCAGTAACCTCCCCCTCTGCCAAGCGTGGATTCAAAGGCACAGAGTTTGCGCATCTCCGTACGCGCGAGCACGCGTGCGCGCGTCGATGTCAAACGTTTCAAACTCTCATACTTGCACGCTTTCGACGTACAGTCCAAGGGTTGAAAGGTTCGGACGTTTTTTACTTGACAGTTCGAAAGTAATCAAGATTCGGAGCAAGAAAGTTAGAAAATTGCCATATCCGTTACCCAGTCTTTTCATCGGGCCAGATCGGTTAATCTCATAGTGTAATCCGGTCCCCCCACAAGGCCATGGCGGTTGATCCCATGTCCCTGTTACAAGATGGAGGCTTCATGTCGGGTCTTCAACCCGCTTCCTGAGTCGGGCAGTGAGGTTGATCCAATCTTAGACCCGGCCCCGCATTCGGCGAGCGCGGTTGATCCCATGTCGTCTCAAATATGAAACCCGCAAATCGCTGGGGATATGGCGGTTGATCTTATTGTCCATATCTGGAATCGGCGCTCTCACTAGGTGTGGTTCATTCCATTTTTCCAGCTTCCACGTGAGGGGGGTGGGTGGGTCGGGGTGGTGGTTGGAGGAGGGGTTTGGTGGGCAGTGGCGGTGGTGGTGGGTGCTGGGTGTGTGTGGGCCCGGTGGGTGGGACCAAACGCAACCAGAACCCGTCAATTGCAGAACTGTCGGCTGTGAGTCTGGAGCCAGCTGAGGACAGCCTGCTTTGGTGGTGAAGTGAAGGTGGACATCAGACGCGAAGAGCCGCCTGGCTGGTGGTTCTGTGCAGCACCGCGCCACTTCGTCTCCCTCCTTGGTGCAGCGCAGGGTGTGCTCCACTTGCTCTGGTACTGGCACCAAACCGGGTGCAAGCCGTCTGCTTAATGAACTTGAACTTCAACTCGTGAGCTCACGCTGCTTTGTCCTTCAACAAGGCCAGACGCAGTGTCGACAATGTGGTGGGACTGGCACCGTTGCTGTGATGCAGTTTGGTCGTGATGATTTGAGCGTGGCAGTGTTGATCATCTGCCTTCGCCCGTCCGTACATCAAGCGACGTAGTGCGCTCGAGCGAGAAAGCAGGGCTTGCCTAAGCTGAGGTGCTGCAAGTCATGCAGACTCCTTTCGGTGTCATGCAGACACAGC
The DNA here is from genome assembly GCA_905221615.1 of Symbiodinium sp. CCMP2592. Taxonomy (NCBI): domain Eukaryota; class Dinophyceae; order Suessiales; family Symbiodiniaceae; genus Symbiodinium; species Symbiodinium sp. CCMP2592. Next base: position 678,157 of record CAJNDT010002447.1, read on the forward strand.
AGGCCGCTTCTCAGGGCCAATTTTGACGAGTTTTCGTCCTTTGAAAGTACACGAGCGCAGATTGAATGCCGTCGGCTTCGCCCCATTTAAGGTATGCCCGGCATGCAACGGTTCTGGAGTGGACCCTTCCAGCCTTTGCAGTTCCTGCGGGGGCAAGGCCCGAGGTAGAATCAGCCATGTCGGTCGAAGCTTGCACTCTTGGCAGGGCACGACACCAGCTCGGCAGGAAGTCACCGTCAAGGTGCATATGCATACCATCAGGTTTTGTTCTAGTAACTGTTGGACTTCAGGTGCCAGCAGGTTGCAATACTGGTCCGTGTCCCAGAATGATGCGCAGCGTAGTGAGCTGCAGAAGAAGAGAAGCGCCGTTTCAAAGTGTTGGTGTGAAAGGCAACCAACTTCGTCTCAGAGGTGAAGGTGACAAAGGACCGGATCACACCGGCTAGTCGATCGGTTGTTGCCCTCATCGGACAGTGTCGCAGATGCGTGACTGGCTGTGGGTGCAAGGACATGACCGCAGCTAGTGGTTGATTGGTAGATGCATCTTGTCGTTTTAACACAAAAATACTGGCCCGCTAAACCAGACCCGAGTGAGGGACAGCAGGATTCCTGCGTGCTCAGCTTGCACTACTGTAGCTGATACCGCGACCGTATCACATCATCCTGGGCAGCGTTGTGAGCTGCACAGAGCTTTCATCCGGAAACATGTTAGGTTTGTGCCTGAGCAGCATTGAGCACAAGACCGCGGCAAGGATCCAAGAAGGGTCCCTCCGGAGATCTTTATATTGGCGTGAAAGTCGAGTGGCCTGGCATGGAAAGGGTAGGAACTGGAAGGATTCGCGTGTCCTCGAACTAAGGAACTCCAACGATTTTCAGCGCGAAGACTTTGATATTTATACTGAAAGCACCGTGGATGTGTTTGACGCCATCCTGGGAACCTCCATCAAGGCAGCCACGCTGTAAGCTTGAACCCTCGTGGTCCAGGTTGAGCATGAGCATGTTGGTCCAGATATGTTCTAAGTTCGACTTGTTCTTAAATCCGGTCCTCCGGGCATATCCTCGGCAGACTGTTCTTGGCCCAAGAGCGGGCAGGGTCTTGCTTTATCGCAGGTTTGGAGGGGTAGCTTCTGACCGCCGTGTAGGTGAAGACCATTGATGGAGACGCTGAGATCAAGGTGCCGAAAGGCCCGGATCGTGGCAAGAAACAAGTCCGCGCACAAAAATGCACACTCACCGACTCGGGTTGCGCAGGTACTCAGCCTGAAACACGTCTGCGGATCAGAGGTCGAGGTGTGCCAAAGCTCGGCAAGCCTCAGGATCGCTCCGGGCCGCTTCTTGCCGGTTGTGTGCGTGGTCATTGCATGATCCAAGGATTGCTGTGCACCTAAGGCGCAAGTAATGAAGTATGAATGTAAGTACCATGCAATCTTATCTCACGCTTGAAGAGTATGGTCCTGCAGTCCTTGGGCCTTCGCGGCTTCGCAAGCGCAATTCCTTTTGAGGCTGCATGTCTGAGGTCGCATTGGCCACAATCAGTCTGCTAGTCCAAAACCGAGTCGTGCCGTGGTGGCAGGAGCGCGGTGATCACTACATCACCGTGAAGGTTAACATTCCCAGGAATTTATCCTCAGATGACGAGGAGAAAGTGATGGAACTTCGTGGCAGATCAAACTGAGTGCAATCTTCAAGCGAGCCCGCTTCGGTGACTGACAGTATGCTACGTGCAGACGATCAGCGAGCTCGCTTCTTTCTATGCTTCTTAAAAGCAGGTACCTGCTCTGTGCTGTCAGCAGAAGGCCGATGAGGATATGTCTCAAACTCGACCCATCTTTCATGTGGAAGCACTGCAGAAGCCAATAGAGAATTTTGAGACATAGCTGCCAGAGGCTCGCTCAAGGAGCGAGGCAAAGGGCCAAGCTGAGATACAGTCTCCAGAGGTCGCAGCCGTCCGAAACAGTGGTTGGCAAGTAAGTACCCGTACGTACAGACTCAGACTGCTGCTGCTGTGACCTTGAAACTGCTGGCCTAGAGGCCGCTGTCACCCTTTTCTTGGGCTGGGAGGGCTGTAGAGGACAAGACAAACCGTCTACAATACCACATCCCTCTCGGCCCAGTCAAACGTAACACAAAACTGCACGTCGAGGCCAGGATTCTTTCAGATTTTCCAGCTGCTACGTCACCAGTCGCCATGGAGTTCGTGCGCTACCATGCGCGTGCTTCGCGAAACAAATCGCAGAATATGGCCTGGAGTCTGGCTGTGCTTGCTGCATGACGGTGATTCTTGAACAGCTCACCCCGCCCCCCTGATCTCTGTCCCGCCACCTCCGCCGCCGCCACCAGTTGTGGCCCTATCACGGTTCTCACGATGATGATGCTGATGATGTTGATGGCGATGATGAACATGGGTTGAAGTTGCCCGCGGCCCGGGCTTCTGAAGGTTTTCAACCCTTCTGTGCTTGCTTTCCTTGACGTCCAATGGCCTGCAATGAGAGGGCTTCGAGACGGAAGCAGATGTCTCGGATGGAGGGCAATCAGCACCTTGATGCAACGAAGTCGCCTTGTTCCACGCCGCGCCAGACTTGCGCTCCTGCTCCGAGGCAAAGACCATGAGGACCGGGACAGAGTCCCGCTTCCTGAAAGCACAGCCATCATCCACAGCACAAGAATGGGCCAGAGCCTTATCTAGGTCCTGGGGTTTGGAAGCCAGAACTCAAACTGGACGTCATTAAGGAAAAGTTTCGCGTGCGAAAGGATCGTGCTTCGGCTGCACAGCTCCTATTGAACTGGTGAGGTTGCGCTTGGCTGCTCCCTACAGGTCATATCTCTGTTTTCGTAGCACCTTGCACATGTTCAGATTTCAGGTGCCCCCGACACGTTCATAAGGCTCCCGGTAGGACCACGAACTCTTGTGGCCTTTGTAGCCCTGTATACGGCAGCGGATTCACGTTTGTGAGCGTATGACACACTAGCCTCTTGATGCTGATATTCGTTGATTGTTCCCGTACATATTCTTCGATTGGCCTGCTTGTAGCATCGCATGTCTAGCGTGTGCGGGGTGAATTTTGTCCAACTCCGGAGTCCGCAGGAAAACAAACGTAAGCACTGCGGTTGGAGGCACCGTCACAGTGATGAAGTGACCACCGAGCACCTGAGGCTTCCAAGAACAATGCATGATTCGATAATGCGCACCACGCTCTGGTGGAATGTGGTGGGAGCACGATTGGCATGCACCGAGTTGTGCCAGGAACAGACGTCTCACCCCAACGCATGCGCGGAGATGTGGTGGGATCATGATTCTTCATCTGCACGGTGTGTGGCAGGAGACAGTGCCGCCGGTGCAAGCCCCAAAAACTTGCGGCACTGTGGCGGCAGATTGAATTTCGCCAAATTCCTAATCCTCTGTGCAACGAGATTTCGACCCACACCAAAGCAGGCCCGAGGTGGTGAATAGCTTGGCTCCGCTTTAGGACTTTAGCGACTTCGAGCGATTTCAATTCTGCTGACTGTGGGTGGAGCAGGACCTCCTGTCAATCAAGCCACAGAAACAAGCACGGGACCTTGATAGGATAGGAATTCGATGTTTCATAAAATCTGGATTTTACCCCCCCCCCCCCGCCCCCTCCGCACCTGCTGTGAGCTTCGTGCGGATAGCGATCTAGTCTCCTGCCTCTGAGCGCAGGAACCCCAAGCCCCAAGCGTAGTTTATCACAAGGTTTGGGGGTTTGGGGTTTAGGGTCCTATAACAGGCGATGAGCTCCTTGTGCCTTTGCTCGACTTAATGTATTACCAGTATTGCAATGAATCCAAGAAGATTGCACAGATCAAGTTGCGAAGCAAGGGAGGGGAGGGGAGGGAGGGGGTTCAGTGGATTAGGCATGATCGCTTGACATTCCGAGTGCGGCTCTCGCCCAGGCCTGCTGGGAGCAGGCTTCCAGGCACCCGTTCACAAAGTGCCGATCATCCCATACCTGCAGACGGACCCGCCCGCGAAATGTGCGATGCTCAGCCAGATGCGAGTGGCTCAGGAGTTGGACGACGAGCTGGGCAAGACCCTGGAGCCTGACATGCCAGAGCCGAAAGAGGTCGCGGCAGGGATTGTGTTGTTGTACTGGTACAAGACGCACAGGATAGTGCATGTCTTGCCTGTAGCTTTCTCGAAGATATGTTGCACAATGCTTGCGGAGCCAGGCCAGTGGCAGAGATCCTAGCAGCAGGGCCCTTAACACGGCAGATAGCTGCTGAAAATGTAATGCATGCCCCCGCCACCCCCCCTCCCATCTCGATTTATGTGCAGTCGAGGCACAGACCTTGGGCCGGGAAGGCCTCGTGGGTCGGGGCCGGTATGGAACGAACGAGACCATGTTAAAGACAGAAAGAAGTCTTCCTGAAGTTTCTTGCGACTGAGGCCCCAGATATCGCTGGTGTTCCCCGAGCTCGCAGTGGACTTATTCGGCAGCAATGTTTTGCAGAGATGAGCTGTCCGGCTCAGATTTAGTCGACTGATTTCAAAAACTCAATCATTACGTCATCTTCCGCCAGTGAAGACCAGACATTTGGAGAGTCTTGTGAGGAGGATGATTACGTCCTTCTCCCGGATGTGGTGGGAGACTGAGTCAGTGGTGTTTCGTTGAAGCCTAGTTAGCCACGACAGCGTCACAACTGCAGGTTATTCGGCTGCGAAACGTCGATGAGGACAAGGATGAAGGGTTCTCACCTCAGCTGAGCCGCTCAAAGGGCTGCCAGCCTCCAGCATACGACCGTGAGTCAGTTCTTGCCCGACACAACTCTTATGCTACAGCATCCACGCTTCACCAGGATTGCATGCCTCTCTCTTCCTTACAGCGGGAGCAAGTTGCCGAAAGAGGTGTCGAACATGATGCAGCAGGCATGGTGATAGTGATTCACAGATAAGGAATTGATAGTTGCCGTCCTCAATTGAGTGCATGCGGCTGTTGCGTAATTAGTGTTGTTGCGGCTGATTCTGTTGTTGCAGTTGTTGCTGCTGCTGTTGATGCTGCTGTTGCTGTTACTGCTGCTACTGCTTGTTGTTTGGTGGTACTGGTGGTAGTACCGGGTAGTGGTTATCATGGTTATTATTAGCAGCAGTAGCAGCGGCAGTAGCAGCAAGCAGTAGCAGCAGTAGCAGCAGTAGCAGCAGTAGCAGCAGTAGCAGCAGTAGCAGCAGTAGCAGCAGTAGCAGCAGCAGCAGCAGCAGTAAAAGTAGCAGTAGCAGTAGCGGTAGCAGTCGCAGTCGAAGCAGCAGTAGCAGTAGGAGTAGGAGTAGGAGGAGGAGGAGTAGGAGGAGGAGTAGTAGTAGTGGTACAGAGTAGGACAGCAGTAGTAGCAGCAGCAGGATGAGTAGTAACTGAGTAGTAGTACTAGTAGCAGCAGTAGTAGCAGCAAGAGTATTTGCGATTGGAGGCGTATTTATTTTTATTTTATTTTTTTTTTTTTTGTGCATTTTTTTTTTTTGGCTTGTGTGCGCGCTTGGCTTGGCTTCTCGGCTTCCCTGGCTTCTTGGCTTCTGGCTTCTTGGCGGGCCTTGTTTTTTTTTTCCAAGGTGCGGCCAACCCTTGTTGGCGAGGTGCGGCCAAGGGTCCCTGGTGCATGCGGTCCCCTAGTCCTCTGGTCCTTGGTCTTGTGGTCCCCTGGTCCTCTGCTCGCGGTCCCCTAGTCCTCTGGTCCTTGGTCCTGTGGTCCCCTGGTCCTCTGGTCTGCTGGTCCTCTGGTCCCGTGGTCTCCTGGTTCCCTGGTGCATGCGGTCCCGTAGTCCTCTGCCACAACCACAACCACAACCACGGGATAGGGGTTAAAAACAAATCAAATAAGAATCAAAAACATAAAATAAGGATCAAACAGAAATTAAATAAGGATCAAAAAATAAACAGGTATCCACGAAAGGAGGGGGGGGGGTGGTAACGGAGGAAAGAAAGACAGAGAGAGAGAGAGATCAAAAAAGAAAGAAAGAAAGAAGGAAAGCAAGAGGGACAGAGAGAGAAAGAAAAAGAAAGAAAGAACGAACCAAAGAATGAGCGGAAGAAAGCAATAAGGCAAGAAGAAAGAAATACACAAAAATAGCTATAAGGAAAGAAAGAAATCAAAAATAAACAAATAGACAAATAAAGAAAGCTATAAGGAAAGACAAAAGAAAACACAAGGAAAGGACGAAATAGAGTCAGAAACAAAGAAAAACAAACAATAAAGACATAACGAAATAACAAAAATGGAGAAATAACGACGAAAGGACATAACTTAACTAAGATGTTGTTTTGTTCTATGTTATCTTCTGTTATATTGTATTGTCGTCTTTTGTTATGTTATTAGATGCTACATGAAGCAAGGTTCTGTTATATCAGATAATGTCACACTATTTTTGTGATGTCGAACCATCTTATGTCGTTCTTATGGTTTACTATGTTATATTATGTTATAGAGTGTTAACGGAAGAAGAGACACGAACAGGCACGGAAGAACGAAAGACCCACCGCCGCGCTTTTCGAGCTGCGCAAGCTTGATTCAAAGAGTGTTTTCGAAACCCATCATGTGAGCGTTGTGTCTGCAAATGGGGGGGGGCTGCGCCCCCCCCCAACCCCCCCGCTAACCAGAATCGCCAAATGAGGGGGTGTGTTTAAGATAGGTGATGAAGCGGAATACCAGCAAGAGCTACAACACGAAATCCGTCCTAAATGCGAAATTGTAACGAAAATTTGATTTTCCCGAGGAACAACCAAAGATAACGTATGTTTTCCTTCTGAAAACCTGAAGAAATGACACGAACGCCATAGGTAATAGACAAATGGTGTTTTTCCCAGGAAAAACCAAGGAAAACTTGGAAAATACAACGGAATCCGTGGGAAAATCATGTCTTCCCTGAGAAAAACCAAGCAAATCCTTAGGAAATGAAAGAGAATCCGTAGGAAAACAGTGTTCTCCCTTGGAAAAATTCAAGATTTGCTGTATCTGGAAAGAAAGAAAGGAAGACAGGACGAAAGAAAGAAAGGACGAGAACAAGAACGAAATAAATGAAAAAGAAAGAAAGCAAGAAAGAAAGGAAGGAAGGGAGTATGAAATGAATAAAGAAAGCACACCAGAAAGAAATAAAAGAAATGAACGAGCGAAAGAAAGAAATCAATCCAGAAAAAACAGGCAAAGTTGGAAAATACGAAAGAGAAAGAACATGAAAGAAACACAGAAACAAAGATACAAGCAATAGGATACTACATAGTCCAATCGAATATGCCATAATATCGTAATGGACCATAAAATATGTAGCATAATGTAACCTGATGTTATATAATATACTAAATATTATGTTGTATATATACAAACTGTATTGTACTATGTTACAATGTACTACACTATAAACTAAGATGTTGTTTTGTTCTATGTTATCTTCTGGTATATTGTATTGTCGTGTTTTGTTCTGTTATTAAGAAGCAAGGTTCTGTTATGTCAGAAAATGTCACACTATTTTTGTGATGTCGAACCATCTTATGTCGTTCTTATGGTTTACTATGTTATATTATGTTATAGAGTGTTAACGGAAGAAGAGACACGAACAGGCACGGAAAACGAAAGACCCACCGCCGCGCTTTTCCAGCCGTGCAAGCTTGATTCAAAGAGTGTTTTCGAAGCCCATCATGTGAGCGTTGTGTCTGCAAATGGGGGGGGGGGGCTGCGCCCCCCCCAACCCCCCCGCTGAACCAGAATCGCCAAATGAGGGGGTGTGTTTAAGATAGGTGATGAAGCGGAATACCAGCAAGAGCTACAAAATCCGTCCTAAATGCGAAATTGTAACGAAAATTTGATTTTCCCGAGGAACAACCAAAGATAACGTATGTTTTCCTTCTGAAAATCTGAAGAAATGATACGAACGCCATAGGTAATAGACAAATGGTGTTTTTCCCAGGAAAACCAAGGAAAACTTCAGGAAATACCACGGAATCCGTAGGAAAATCGTGTTTTCCCGAGGAAAAACTAGTCAGATCCTAAGGAAACGAAAGAAAATCCATAGGAAAATACTGTTTTCCCTTGGGAAATTCAGGAATTGCTGTATTTTGAGTGATTCAATTTTTTGATCCTTATTTTAAGGGTTTTTTTGATGCCTCTGCCCCAGGAATTGCTGTATTTTACGTGACTTAATCTTTTTTGATCCTTGTTTTATTTTGTTTTGATCCTGGTGCTTTAATTCTTTTGATCCTTAATTAAGTTTTTTTTGATCCCTCACCCTGTCAACCACAAACACAATCACAACCACAACCACAACAACAGCAACCAACGACAACAACAACAGCAACAACAACAACAACAACAGCAGCAACAACAACAACCACGACCAACAGCAACATCATCATCAACAACAACAGCAACAGCAACAGCAGCAGCAATAGCAACAGCAACAACAACCAGGACGACGACCACGACGACATCAAGGAAACTCCGATGAACCCTCCACAGGGATCCTGCGCGTCGATGTGCTGGCGCTGTGGTGCGGTGCAAATTTTCTACGTCCCCGATGAACCCTCCACAGGCATCCTGCGCGTCGAAGCGCTGGCGCTGTGGTGCGGTGCAAATTTTCTACGTGCTCGATGAACCTTCCACAAGGATCCTGTGCGTCGAAGCGCTGGCGCCGTGGTGCGGTGCAAGTTTTCTACGTCCCCGATAAACATTCCACAGGGATCCTGCGTGTCAAAGCGCTGGCGCTGTGGTGCGGCGCAAATTCTTTACGTCCCCGATGAACCCTCTACAGGGATCCTGCGTGTCCAACCTTAAACCAAGGGTTGGCCGCACCTCGGAAAAAAAAGGGTTGGCCGCACCTCTGAAAAAAAAAAAACCCCGCCCTTCTTGGCTTTTCGGCTTCTTGGCTTTTTTCTTCGGCATAGAGAGCCTCATAAATCAGTCCTTAAGTCACGCCCTCAACCCTAAGCCGAGCCGAGGCGAATTTAGGTCAGTAAAGCGGGATAGAAGTTAAAAAAAAGATTAAATAAGGATCAAAAAAAAATTAAATAAGGATCAAAAAAAATTAAATAAGGATCAAAAAAAAATTAAACGGGTATCCGCGAAAGGAAGGGGAAAAAGGGACGAAAGACAGAGAGAGAGAGAGAAGGAAAGAAAGAAATAACGAAAGAAAGAAAGGAAGGAAGAAAGAAAGCAAGGAAGAAAGAAAGAAAGAACGAAAGAAAGAACGAAATAAAGAAATAAAGAAACAACGAAAGAAAGAACAAAAGAAAGAATAAAGAAACAACGAAAGAAAGAAAGAAAGCCATGCAAGAAACAGAGAAATAAGTAAATAAAGAAAGCTATAAGTAAAGAATGAAAACAAAAATAGAGAACTAAGTAAAGAAAGAAAGCTACAAGGAAAGAAAAAAGAAAACACAAGGACAGAACCAAAGAGAGTTGACAACTTAGAGAAATACCACGGGATCCGTAGGAAAATCGTGTTTTCCCCAAGAAAAACCAAGCAAATCCTTAGGAAACGAAAGAAAAATCCCTAGGAAAGCAGTGTTTTCCCTTGGAAAAATTCAAGAATTGCTGTATCTAAAAAGCAAGAAAGAAAGACAGAAAGAAAGAACAAACGAGAGAGAGAACGAAAGAACGAAAGCAAAAACAAGAGGAAGAACGAAAGCAAGAACTAAAGAAAGAAACTTAAGGAAATACAACGGAATCCGTAGGAAAATCGTGTTTTCCCGAACCAAAAACCAAGCAAATCCTCAGGAAATGAAAACGAATCCGTATGAAAACAGTGTTTCCCCTGGGAAAAATTCAAGAATTGCTGTATCTAAAGAGGACGAAAACAAGGAAAACAGAAAGAAAGAAAGATAGAACGAGAGAGAGAACGAAAGAACGAAAGCAAAAACGAAAGAAAGAACGAAAGCAAGAACGAAAGAAAGAACGAACCAAAGAAAGAACGAAATAAATCAAACCAGAAAGGAAAGCAAGAAAGAAAGGAAGGGAGTATGAGATGAACAAAGAAAGAACAACAGAAAGAAAGAAAAGAAATGAACGAGCGAAAGAAAGAAAGAAGTCCAGAATAAAAAAGCAAAGTTGGAAAATACGAAAGAGAAAGAATATGAAAAAATCACAGAAACAAAGATACAAGCAACAGGATACTACATAGCCCAATCGAATTTACCATAATATCGTAATGTACCGTAACATAATATAACATAATGTAAATGTAACCTATAAAATATACTACATATTATGTTGTAAATATACACACTGTACTGTACTATGTTACAATGTACTACACTATAAACTAAGATGTTGTTTTGTTCTATGTCATCTTCTGTTATATTGTATTGTTGTATTTTTAGTATGCTATTATATGCTATAAGAAGCAAGGTTCTGTGATGTCAGAAAATGTCACACCATTTTTGTGTTGTCGAACCATCTTATGTCGTTCTTCTGGTTTACTATGTTATATATATTAGGTTAGAATGCTAACGGAAGAAGAGACACGAACAGGCACGGAAGAACAAAACACCCGCCGCCGCGCTTTTCGAGACGTGCAAGCTTGATTCAAAGAGTGTTTTCGAAGCCCATCATGTGAACGTTGTCTCTGCAAATGGGGGGGGCTGCGCCCCCCCCAACCCCCCCGCTGTTTTAAGCCGTGCAGGGTTGCTTTGATTCATATGCCTTTTTTTGAAACCCAGCAAATGAGGGCATTAGGGGTACCTTATTTTGGGCGCCTCGCAATAAGGATCCTACTATTTTATGGGTACTATGAGGGTCCCCTATTTTCGACAACTATTACTATTACTTTTACTCTTCCTATTGCGATTGCTATTGCTATATTACTATTGCTATCGCTTTTGCTATTGCTATTGCTATTACTATTACTATTGCTCTTGCTGTTGCTATTGCTGTTGCTGTTGTTATTGCTGATTGCTACTACTTTTACTCTCACTGCTACTATTACTCTTACTCTTACTATTGCTGTTGCTATTGCCATTACTACGACTACTACTATTACTACTACTACTACTACTACTACTAGTGGTACTACTACTACTACTACTACTACTACTACTACTACTGCTACTACTAGTACTACCACTACTACTACTACTACAACTACTACTACTACTACTACTGCTACTGCTACTGCGACTGCTACTGCGACTGGTGCTACAACTACAACTACAACTACTACTACTACTACTACTACTTCTACTACCAGGGGTCTTGTTGGGTTTAGAGCTAGGCGGCATTTGAGGTTTTCGGATGTAGGACTTGTTCTGTGGGCCTAGAGTGGGCGCGGAAAATGTTTGGGTTTGGGGTTCAGGGTTTAGGGTATGGGGTGTAGGGTTTAGTGCAAAGAGTTTAGGATAGTTTAGGGTTTAAATTTAGGGTTTCGGCTTAGGGTGCTGACAGGGGCCACAAGACTTAACACGACAGGGGCAGCAATAGCAACATGAGAAACAAACGTAGAAGCAATCCATGGTATCAGAACTGAGCACGCAGCACCATACACAGGTTCGATTTCAAAGCCCTGAGTTTAAAACCCAATCCCAACGCCCCAAACCCTCAGCTGTAAATCTGCAGGCTCAGAAAGGAACCCCCACGATCTTCGGTGCCCTGCAAGGCAATGCAACACGGCCAAGCAAACCACAAAAAAAAAAAATGACAAAAAATAAAACCCAAACTAATTCCAGACCCTTTGCGATTCCTGCCCTTTGCCCACGTCATGCCCTTCGTCAATGTCATCTCTCTGCCCTGCCCCTCAAGCCTCATGCACCGGCGTCCATTTCCTCGTTATCATGGTCATCATCACCCTTTGGATTCAGGCTTTGGTGTTTATCAGCCACTAGTTCACTCGAAACCACTCAACAGTAAACTTCTACCCTCCCTTCCAACCTCCTTTTCCCCGAAAACCCTCGCACCTCCCCCTTCACCCCCACCCCCTACCTCACTGCCACCCTGCCCGTCTTCTCCGCCTTTTGGGTTTTTGGGTTTCTTAACCAGCATCTTTTGGGGTTTAGGGTTTCTCATCCAAGATCCCGCATGTCGGTTCGGTGTTTATCAACCAACATCTCGCTTCAGGGTGGCATGTTTTGGGTCAACATCTCCTTTCAGGGGCAAGAAACATCTCCTTTTTAGGGTCTGGGTTTTTCTCCCAACGTCTCTGTTTACGGTTCTGGGTTTCGCAACCAGTGAGTGCTTTTTTTGCGTTTCTCAACCAACATCTTCTTTTACGGTCTAGGGTTTTCGGCTTTTCATTCCTTTTAGCATTGTGGGTTTTAGGATTTGCATCTCATTTTGGGGTTTTGGGTTTCTCAGCCAACGTCTCCGTGCAGGGTTTCGGTTCCTCAACCAACGTTTCCTTGTAGGGCCCTTTTGGTTTGGCAACTGCCATCTCCTTTTGGGGTTTGGGGTTAGTCTGCCAACATCTCCCTTTACGGTTCAGGGTTCGCCGCCAGCATTTTCGTACAGGGTTTGTGGTTTCTCAACTAACTGTTCGCTCCGTTTAGGGTTGGGTTCAGCACTTTTCAGGTTTCATTCCTTTTAGTCACATAGTCGCTGTGAACTACGTCGCGTCGCACTTCACGATCGCTTCCTGTCCAAGTGGGCTACGGGGGGATGCACCTATGCCTCACTTTGTATGCTTGCTTCTTTTTCACATTCGTTCTGCCTATATGGAGCCAGGTTTTAGCCTTCGCTTCATGCTGGTTTGATCTTGCATTTACCCTTGCTCTGCCTTCCGAAGACCTCGGCTTCCAGGCCGTGTCGCTTTGGCTGTACCTTTGTTTCGCTTTTTTTCTCGGTATAGATAAGAGAAGCCCTGCCAACGCTAAGCTTCGGCATGCATAAGATTATGATGCAGTGGCGTTTGTGTGCACATCATAGTGAAATGTCTTGCACGGTGCCGTGCTTCAAACGACACAGTTCACTTGACTATGCACTGCGTTCACTGCAGACTTGTCCGGCCAGAAGTTGTGCCCGGGTGAATCCGGCCGCAACCTGCACCAGGCATTGCGAACGCGAGATGTCATCCAGAAGTACGAGCCAGGCAGTGCCATGTAGTGCTTGTTTCTTGTGAAAGGCGTTGTTGGATTCTCATCGTTTTTTTGCTGGTTTGTTAAGCTTAAACTCCAGCTGTTTTGCAGATTCAAACAACAATCAGCGACTTGCACTTACCACTTCTGCGTGCTGCTTACTTTCCAGCTCTTGCGACGACGAGGGAATTAGCGGGATTCATTGAGGAAGTTGGGTGCTGAGGACAAAGTGGAGGTCCTTGTCCACAACAAGGAGACCCATTGGGTGTACGGCCGCAAGGCTTCACGCATGACCTACCCTGAAGATCTTGGATCTGCTTTGATCGCTGAACGCGTCAGGTGCAGAAAGGTACACACAACGGTGCACTGCTCAGCAGAGTCTCAGTGCTTCGATTTTGACGAGTGTGGGGTGGGTGTTTGAGTGCTTTGCCTCGTCGTTGCTTCCAGGCAAGGCTCCCAAAGACACGCTTCTTTTGCAGTGGTGCCCATTCAGGAAAGCGAGCAAAGGAAGAGGGCTGGTTTCCAGATTGGGTGTGAATCTTGGTCGCGGCGCTGTGCGAATGCAGCAGGCCCCATGCAAACCAGTGATGACCCAGGCCGTCAAGCCCATCAGCAAGACTGACTGGTACCAGCACTGCTTGGAGGTGGGAGCCTGCGCCTGAACGCTGGCCTGAGGCCTCTCGCGTCCCCCCTCATTCCTCTGATGGCACTGCATCCTGTGCGTGAGTGTACGGCCTCTGTGAGAAGCCTGGCGGACGGGAAAGGATGAAACTCGGCAGGATAGTCTGGAGCTGCAGAACCTGAGCGAAAGTGAGAAGAAATACGATTGGGAGAGCACGCCGCAGTGGGGAAATCCGCGATTCTCGGTGGACTGCCGGGCTCACAACAAAGCATGCAGAAGCCGCTGTCTGTGTCGCAGTTTTACAGATGGGCTCATGAAGTGAAGTAATACCAGTGCCTGCAATCTGAAAGGTGGTCTCCGATTGCCGTACAAGTGTTGGCAGGACCTCGTCGATATCTTCGTCGACGTGTTTGCGCTCCAATCGGGTAGACTCAGGCAGCTGCCTGCTGTGTCGTGGGTTCGGCTGTTGTTTGAGCTTGACTCCGATCGCAAACTGCTAAAACACCCACCGTGTGCCGGATTGGATTCATCTGCGTCGGATGTGGGAGTCTTGCCTCATGCTGTGTTTGACGGTTCCAATCAAGGGCTGAACCAGCAATGCAGATCTGCCGCACGGATTGTTTACCAAAGCATGATCGTCTGGACCATGAGTATTCCCTGTTGTTACATGTGCTTGCCTTCGATTCTTTCGGGGAGGGAGGCATAGCGTCCTTCAAGGTCTCCAAAGCCGACACATCTCGTGGCCTTCAAGCCGGCGTTTCTTGCGTTCGTGTCTGTCAATAAAGTGTCACCAGCGCCCGTATGTCCCTCCAAGCACGCCTTCGACGTGGGTGCGCAGGTGGGATGGACTCTTCCACACCGGCCGAAGCCTGCTCAACCAGCGCCGCTGATGCATTTGTTGTGTCGCCGAGGGTTTGCTTGATCCGTTACTGAAAGTGGCAGTGGCTCCGTCTGATGTTACAGTTGATATTCATCCTGCGGTGCTACTACCCGATTTTTCCGAGTAATTCCAAGGCGCCTCTTTAGCATCACTCCGGAACGGGACAATCACGACGAAAAGGCCATTTGAGACTGGAGACTGTAGCCTGAGCATATGGCATGCCATAATGCTGAATGATGCGCAAGCTTGCTCATTGTCACCATACATTTTCATGCAGGAGAAGCCGATAGATCAATTTTTCAATAAGGCTGGGACCTCAGCACGAACCCAACATGGCACGAATGACGTGCTACTCGTGCACGTAGTTCCTGATTTCTTCCAAGTTTTGTCAGTGCAAGTGTGTGTCAGTGTGTGTGTGTGAAATGTGCCCCATCAGCAATCAGCCGTCTCCAAACAGTTTATGTAGCATGGGGTGTAATTGAAACAATATTTTGTCAGCTTGCTGGAATCTCGACATGAGAGTTTGTTGCAGGAAACGTCTGTTGGCCTGTGGTCATATCGCAGCCACAGTTCATGAGCCACGCAGCAGGAAGGACACTTGCAACTTGCAGCAAGGTTGATCTCAGAAGCAGTGCTGGTGATGCTGCTGCGCGGAGATGCGAATGGTTCTTCCGGAAGACTGGAATTGCGAGTTTCGGCTCGTGCACGGCGCGGGAAGCGCTAAGGATGCTAGGAGGTCAAGAAGCAGACCACGAGGCGAGAACGTCGAGAAGTCAGGGGGGATGGGTTCGGCCCAAACCCTCAGGTCCAGTAAAGACCAGGCCGACCAGGCGTGAACAAGGGTGGAGGGGCTGTCGACGACCCCGCTCCGGAAGCACCGCCCTTCGCTCACATGACATCTCGAAGCAGGTGTCCCTGTGTTTGCTGATCACCGAGCCTCGAAATTCAACAAGGCAAAAGCTTCCGCGTGTGTCTGTGTTATTCTGCTGTACATGCGATAAACTTTGCAGGGGAACTCAAAACCTAAGCACCAAGGCCAGGAACCAATATCACCTGTCCTGGCCAACGAAGACCAGGTGATATTGGGGTGCAAACGTACCTGCTATCGGTGGACCGGACCCATATCCACCAAAAAAGTCTGGAGCTTTTCGTTGCTTTCGACGTACAGTTGTCGCCCACAGAAGGCAGGCGGGTCAGTGGAAGCCCTTTCAATTGTGTTCGACAAGAGCTCCCTCATGAGGGCCTTGTCGCTTTTCGGCGAAGTTGCCGGCCCACCGGGGTGCTTGTGTTAGCAGATCTGGAAATCAGGTAGGATGGCGACAGCTTTTGCTGCGCAAACATGTTCAAGTGGAGATCACTGTGCGGAGATCAGCCTTTCGGAAATCACAGTGGAGATCATAGTGGAAATCACAGTGGAGATCACTTGTACAGACCTGTGACGTGTTGTGTTGTCGACACACTAACGTTGCCATTAATCGTGAACGCAGGGGGCAGGAGTACAATCTCGAGGTCAGTTATGCAAGCAGATCGGACTCTGCTTGGCATATGTGAGGTCAGTTATACAAGCAGATCGGCAAGAGTACAATCTCGAGGACGGTTACGGTTCACCAATTATAGGTACAGACTCCCATTTTTACACGACTGTTGTTCCGAAGGCCACAAATCTCGCCGTGGTCTCGGATATCGAATGCAGTTATTCGACAGACTACGTATTGGGTATTTTGTGGCTCAATTTACAAGATGAAGCGGATGGCAAGTATGGCGGCCCCACCCGCACCAGTATTCAGATCAATCGCAATGTGTGCGATTGGCAAGAGAATGGTATTACTCAGTTATTCGACAGACTACGTATTGGGTATTTTGTGGCTCAATTTACAAGATGAAACGGATGGCGGATTCCACTATTGATGACTTGTTCGGTCTGCACATCCAATGCATGTGTGCAGGAGTACAATCTCGCGCCAGATTTTTCTTTTCTTTGTCTTTGTGTCTCTTTGTTTCTCTCGGGTTTGCTGGAAGGTCGAGGTCTGGAAGGTCAAGGTGAAGGTTTGGTCTTCCTGGTATGTTTTTTGCGGGTTTGCTGGAAGGTCGAGGTCTGGAAGGTCAAGGTGAAGGTTAGGCAGGTTTGTTTGTGTTATTCTGCTGTACATGCGATAAACTTTGCAGGGTTTTTCTTTGTGTCTCTTTGTTTCTCTTGGGTATTCTTGGGTTTGCTGGAAGGTCGAGGTCTGGAAGGTCAAGGTGAAGGTTTGGTCTCCCTGGTTTGTTTTTTGCGGGCTTGCTGGAAGGTCGAGGTCTGGAAGGTCAAGGTGAAGGTTAGGCAGGTTTGCTTGTGTTATTCTGCTGTACATGCGATAAACTTTGCAGGGGAACTCAAAACCTAAGCACCAAGGCCAGGAACCAATATCACCTGTCCTGGCCAACGAAGAACAGGTGATATTGGGGTGCAAACGTACCTGCTATCGGTGGACCGGACCCATATCCACCAAAAAAGTCTGGAGCTTTTCGTTGCTTTCGACGTACAGTTGTCACCCACAGAAGGCAGGCGGGTCAGTGGAAGCCCTTTCAATTGTGTCATCTGCAGCCTATAGATAGGTCAGGTGACGTGCAGTCATGCGCATTATGTTACATGTATGAAGTACGGTGTGCATGAGTGTGATTTATCGGCTTGTTTGTTACATGTCCAGCCTGGAAATCAAGCAACGTGAATTCCGATGACCGATGTCCAGCTCGTCATTCTTGGTTCTCGCTCCACCGACCAGTCTTGTGATTACAGAGTTGTGTAATTACGTCGGAGCCTTGCCGCTTTTTCGGCGAAGAAGTATGCTGCCCGGCTCCTTTGTTGGCAGGATCCGAAGCTGTTGGGATTTAAAAACAAGTGCACACGGAAACCCAATCCGGAGTTGGAAGTGGAGATCAATTGGAACATAAATGGATGCCAGGCATAGCCCTTTTTTGACGTTCCTAGAGTGCCGTGCATGCGTTTTTGTAGCGTAGTCCGTCTAGCTCGCAGCTCATGTCCTGAGCTTATCTGGTGTGCGCAGAGCGTGCAGGGTTGGAAGTGCATCCCTATGTGATTCGGGTGAATGAGAAAAAGAAGGATTCATCTCTGCAAGGGGCAAGAGATGTGTAAATGACGCGCAAGCAGTGATGTGCAAGGGGGGTTCAAGAGACTTGCAAGTGATGTGACAAGGGACGTGCAAGTGATGTGCAGGGGCTGCGGCAGAGTGAAGATGCCTTACGCATACTGTCAATGACTTCAGAGAGACCAGACAGTCCAGGCCAGTTCTGTTTCGATAAAAGCTTTCTTCTGGGTCATTGGCTTCATTCTAGTGGTTCGACTGATTGCACTGTCTCTTGCAACCATGAGGGATGGGAGCTGAGAGCTGAAAGTTTGTCTCCGTTGCTTTTGCAAACTGAGGCCAGTGTTGCTGCGAGCAGCGATCTCATGATTGAATCTGCGAGCCCCGTAGGCGGCAACGATCTGCGCTGGCCAGTTTGAACTCTGCACCCACGATGCCTGAAGTGTGAAAACGAAAAAGTCCACTGTCGACGAAACGAAAGCGAAAGCACGTGCGCGATTCCAACAGTAATCACAAGACTGGTAGGTGCTGCCAGACCAAGAATGATGAGCTGGAGATCGGTCGTCGCAGATCAGGATGCTTGATTTCCAGCCGTGACACGTACCGCCATGATTGTTGGAATGAAAACGAGTCGATGACTCACATTCATGCAGACGGTACCTCAAACCTGCATAACTAGACGCACATAACTGCAGAACCGCAAGGTTTTTTCTTGCATGTAAAGCAGATGACACGGACATACACACATGGGGCCAGCAAACTCGAGCGGTTAAACCCGATCCAGCGCCCAACGAGCGGTTTCAGCGTTCCCAGTCTTTCTGGATGCGCCTCGCTGAAAGCTCATCCTTGAATTTTAAGGCAAGACTGCCCTGTGTTTCAGGGAGCAGCAGACCGTTGGCCCATGCGCCATGCAGTCAATCTCGCAACCCTAGAGTGGGTTGAACGGTTGAACCCTACCAAGCTTTGAGCTTCCACGGTGAGTTTTGTAGGAAGCTTGACTGAAGCATTTGGATGATTGCGCTCGTCTTCTGAGGCTGACTGGATGCTTGGACAACCGCACTTCCGCGAACCTGGTCATGCACATCAGATCATCAAAAGTTGCTGCTAGTTCGTGTTATACTTGTTCTGCTTGTACGGAAGTTCTGACCACAATCCTGTCTAAATGCTTACGATTGCACGCGTGCGCCCCCCGCAGTCGTTGAACTTCTGGCAGAAAGGTTTCGTCGGTGTTGCAGATGGAGGGCTTCAGTTTGATGTTCTGAATTTGATGCTCTGGCACTTTCAGCACGTGCCGACAAGGAAGAATGCTTTGATTGGCGGGTGGCACCAGCACTCCACTGCCCGCTGGACAGCACGACAAAGCAGAGGTCGGCAATGCACCTCGAAGCTGTGAGTGCAGCCTTCATGAGAAAGCAGGCCATTCGCGCCAACGCGAAAGTGGCTTCTGGCTGCAGCCTCATTGCGAGAATTCGGACGACAGAATAGCTTGGGTGCCGAACATGACACTTATCAGATCATGCGATCGTTTTTGAAATTAGTTACGTGCCACGTTGGCCCCTGCCCAGGATACAGTTAACCCGCTTGAGTCGCTGCAGAGGAAGAAGCTGAAACAGTGGGGGACCCATCCGGTGCCGGCGTGCGTTTCCTCTCTTGCCATGCCATGCTTGCCTGTGGATGTTTGTGGCTCCCTCGCAGGGTATTGAAGTACACCTCCAACACCAAAGAAGGCCCAGACATGGGCTCTCAGGGTTGCCGGGTTGCAGTGATGCTGTCCTGCAAACTCCAAAGGCACAGCTTCCGCTGTCGACGCCACGCCTGTCATCGATCCTGTCCCAGTGTGTTCATGTGCTGGTTACAAGGCAGAATGGAGTGAGCAGACGGTGTGAACGATGTGGCGTGAACCGATAAGGACTTACAGCAAACGGCTCGAAAGGAGTTGTTTCGGTCAGTGTCCACGGCTTACAGCTGGTGCGAGATAATCCGTGGTCGGGAGCGTGCGCGTGCCTGGCACAGCAGCCAGGTCACACATGCACGTGCCCGAAGATTTGAGGGATAGACCTCCGGGTCAAGAGGCCACCCTCTTGCTTGCTGCATTCAGCTTTAGAGTCATGTCTACTTCAAGACTGGGTTGCTAGCAGCTTGCGTTGGTCCGTGCTGTTTCACTTATGGCACGCTTCCCCAGGACACTTCTTTAAAAGAAAATCTCGAGACCTTCGTCCGCAAAGTGGGCCATCGCATCTTTGACAAAAAGGTCGATCGCAGCTCAAGGCGATGGGAGTCGCAGGCCATGCTGCAGAAAGCCAAGCTGAGGGTCGTGAGAGCAAGGATCCTGGCGCGCTTGCGGGTTGGGGTGCCGCAGCACCTGAAGAAGAGGGCCTTGTTCCCGGTACAAGGGGTTTGTTCGTGGCTCGGGTGGGTGCAATGTGCTCTGCTCAGGTCAAGGAGGAGCATGCAGAAGTGAGAGATGTGGATGGTGCAACACTGAGGCCGCACCGGCATGCATGGTGCTTGTGCCAAGAGCACTCCAGAATCGGAAATGCTTATGGGCTCTGCCGGCCAGGTTCACCTTGGAATTGACCGACAATGTTTCTGTCAAGAAGGACTCCAGCTATGCAACCTTGATGTGAGTCTACTTCAGCTCGGCCAGCAGCTAGATACTGAGGCAGTGTGACGATGCGTGCTTAATATGCTGTGATGCTGTGCACATTTCGATGCAAGCCGTGCCGGCAAAGTCAAATCCGAGCAGACTTTCCGTGCGGGCATGTGCTGACAGTGCGTCGGAGGACGGCAAAAAAATTGCCGACGTTCCTCCGGGTCAAAAGGTGCGTTACGATGCAAAGGCCGGGAAGTGAAGCTCTGCTGAAGAGGGGCTCCGCTCGTGAGTAAAGGTGGGACAGACCACGGGAGCCAAGCCCTTACGCCAGAGGGCCTCGATGCTGCTGCTGTCAGCCCAGACAGACGCACTTCGTGTGACAACATGCTTTGAGAGGTCCTGAAGTTGCCAGGCAAGGACATAAAAGCCAAGGGCCCAGTGAGAAAGAGCGTGCAGTAGTCGTTAGTCATGACTCCACATCACATGCGCTCAAAGGGCAAGTTCACTGCACAGTTGTGCCGACAACTGCTCTCAAAGGTGCGCGTAAGCGATGAGGATGACATTCGGCAGGCAACGGCGGATCGCATTGCTCAGATTGTACTCTGTCAGCTGCCAATGTAGCAACCGGTAACTGGTGTGGTAGGTGAGATCTATGCGATCACTTGTCGATGTGTTCGAAACTTGAGATTCTTCGCATCGGTTCGTCTGCAACTCGTTGTAACTTTGCCGGCATGAGCATCACATGTTAACATATGAACGAATAACGAAGAAAGCTCAAATCGGTCATCAAATTAAATGCTTCATGAGCTTGTCGTGGAATCTGTCCTTGCAGTCAACCCCAGAGCTTGGCATACAAACGTCTTACAGGCGGTACGGTGACTAAGAGCTTGTCGACATGTAGTTAGGCAACGCTGAGTTGCGGTATGGGAGGGCGGATGTCCATGTACTTCTGCGTGAAGTACGCAGATATCGCAATGCTGAGACAGTGTGAGACAGAGAGACAGGTGTTGGGATTGTTCCGCACATCGAAAGATGCGGCGGGTCCTGTGCCAGCCTCGGCCTGTGTTCTGATGATTGTCGGAACAGTGAGGCCCCCACAATTCATTCGCAGGATCAAAAGCCCAAAAAGGGTGGTGATGCTCGCGAGCATGATCAGGAGAGAGTTTGTATGTGTGTCCTGCGGGATGTCGTCCGTTGATGCCTTGATGTCTCCGCGTCCGTGGAGTTGAGGACTCCGGGGCTTTCTTGGTGGTGAAGTTCCAAGCTCCTGGAGTGGCAAGAACCTCGAACCATGAGCATAAGAATTTGGCCAGATCAGCCTCGAGCGAGCGTCTTGGAAGCAGGTGTACTGGGCCCCTCCCGAGAAGCAGGAGGTTTGGGAGGAGACAGCAGCATGCTGTCCGTAGGTGCGAAACACCACTTGATGCAGTGACACAGATCTTAGACATGTTCGAGGTGCAATTGGAACCTTGCGGTGCCAGTTGCTGCAATTGTCTCTGACGCTCCTCCGGCTCGTCGTTCGACTGTGGGGCAGGAGCCTGGCGCACTGCTTTTCCTTGTGAAGGTGGAACGGCGACGACTTCAAACACATTTGGCACATGATTTGCGTGAGCGCAGGTGGATGCTACGGGAGAGATTGTTCCGGTTCGTGTCCCTGCTTTCGCGCTTCCGACTTGTTTGTGAATTCAACTGAGCCAGAAATGAACCCCCGACATGCATCGGCAGGACCTGCGCTTTGAGCACGAGACGGCCTGGTATCCGGCAAGGAACTCAGAAGGAGCGGTGCAGACTATCGCAGCATCCGAAGGCGAAGGACTGGACGGCGGCCCGAGCGTTTTGTTCGCGAGCATACTCCAGTCCTGAAGACACAATTTGTGTCGGTTTCTGCGACAGGGCAGCTTAATTTGAAAGCTCTTCTCCACGACACCGTTTTCTGCCAACAGCGCCGCAGTGCTGCATCGTTTCTCTCTCTTTCTTCCATGTCGCACCGACATCGAAACTGCGTAGCCACTTTACGGTGCTACACGCCGAGAACCCAAGCAGAGGAAAGCAGGCAATGCAGAAATGCCGCAGTGACGACGTTTGCTTCAGTGGTGTTAATAAAAGTTGTTCCGGATGTACCCTGGAGTGCTCTATGCCGGAGGCTCCCAGACTAAATGTGATACCGGTCTGAATCGGGCGAACATTGCTCGGTTGACTGTATTCAGGTCAAAACACTCGCTCCTGACAACGGATTCAGTGACTAAGCTGCACTGAACCTCTGTCAAATTTGTTTAGTGCATCGTGCGCAGGCATCAGACCCCGTCCAGCACCTTTTCGTTAGAGTGTGAGAAGCGTTTCGGCCCCTTTTTTCTGAGGCAAAGAGATGCTGGGCAAGGCGAAGCCGGCTAAGGCGAAGGAGCACCACACTGAGCGCCTCAGCCGAAATCTGCAGCGCTTTCCGAGCCAGCAGTGCCTTGCGAGAGCACCGCAGCTGTTGTGATTCTCGTGGAGCTGCGTCCATGAAGCTCACGAGGCCAAATGCGAATTCATATTGTAGGCTGCACTGGAGCCAGGCCAGTGGCGGATCGTTCGAAGCAGGCGGACAAGAAGGATTGCACGTGTTGCTGCTTGTTGACGCAGCTTGCAAATGATTGCAAGCTGCCTTTGCAGGAGGTCGATGATGACCCTGAACCAGACGGCCACTCAGTTCCCGTGTTCGCTGCGCCCTTAGACACGCTTCTTGACAGGCCCCTGTTGCAGATCATGTTTCGCGCGTCGCATCGCAAGCAGGTTACCAAGAATGCCTTCTGTTGCCGAATAAAGCAGCGAGCGGGACTTCAGCACTTTGACAGGCTGAGGACCCTGCAGCACCAGTCGCCATGCTTCACCCTCTTTGGAGCAGTTTTAATTGCAGGACCAAGAATTGGTTCAAAACAAGCCTCTGTAAGGTGTTTCCCGAGGCATGGCAAGTTCCGGAACATGGGTTCTCGACTTGTTGATTCGCAGGGGTTCTATTCGCTGCGAGACCTTTCAGGTGGACAACATCTTCCTGGCGGAGTCCTCCGACTTCAGTCAGGCACACGCTGCAAGGCCTCCGTGCTCAGGGAGTGGAATTCTCAGTGCTGGTGGCATGTGTTCTTAGCATGTTTTCATCTGCTCACCGATGTATTCCAGGACTCGTTGCCTAGTTGAGAGGCTCACAAGCCAAACCGCAAAGGAAACGTGTGTCGCCAAAAACGTGGGAAGAGTAGTTGCAGAGTTGAGCTGTGGTCTTCATGTAGGGTATGTGCCCACCACACCAGACGTTGCCAAGCGATACACGTGCATGAATGTTGCCGACAAGCGTCCACAGGCATTTCTTCCTGGACAGATGCCTGAACGTCAGGCGGAGCTGCGAGAGTCGTAGGCCGTTAATCGGAGTAGAGTGTGGGCTGTCGAGCACATCTTTTGATCGGAACTCTTCCCGGCAAGGAAGCCCATGGTGCGCAGTGAGGATCGGGCGGAGACTTGCATTCTCAAGGGCCACGTGGAAGTCACAAAGGCTTGGTGGTTGCAAGTTGCCATCAGCTTGTCACGGTTAGAAGCCTTCTCCAGGTCGAAGAAACCAAAGAGCAAGACGACAGGGACACAGGTCTCAATTGAGCAAGCCGCAAGCACTGCTCAATCCATCCGCCGTTGCAGGAAGGTGGCTGTTGCCAGTTCGCAGACTCTGGGCCGTGGCCTCGTGGATTCGCCCGTCGCAGTAGCTCGTGGGTCCTAAAGTGAGACGAGGTGCAGACAGACATTGTCGTGAGGGTGTGCATCCTGACAG
>CAJNDT010002447.1:707125-859538 GCA_905221615.1 Symbiodinium sp. CCMP2592
GCATGAGGGTATTCTATATCAGTGCATTCCATATGAAAGGTTTCAAGATACATAGAGAAAGTATTCTACAGGACATCCTATAAGATATTCTATAGTGTCGTGTAGAGAGTGTCCTATAGGGTATGTGTAATATAATGCGTGCGGTGTCATATGTGTTCAAGGTACATATACTGTATACATGGACTGTCATATATAGGGCCATAGGGGCATTCTGTGAGGTCTTCTTTGGAGTATTCCAGACGGTCTTCCATGAGGAGTGCGATATATAGAGGGTACTATGTGTTCCATAAGGTATTCTGTAGGGTATTCTATGTCGTATTCTGTAAGGTACTTTGGATATTCAAAAGATATACGGGCCATGACTGAAAGTATCAGAAGCTCTAGGGTATTCAATAATGCATGAGGGTATTCTATATCAGTGCATTCCATATGAAAGGTTTCAAGATACATAGAGAATATATTCTACAGGACATCCTATAAGATATTCTATCTAGTGTCTTGTATAGAGTGTCCTATAGGGTATGTGTAATAGAATGCGTGCGGGGTGTATCATATATAGGTGGTCTTGTATACGGTGTGCGACAGGATATTCAGATGGATTTGTACAAGATACAAAAGTTATGAGAGTGGAATTTTGCAAAGTGTTCTAAAATGTAATCTAAAGGGTACTATGTTGGTGAAATACAAGGTGTTGAGCCCTGAAAGTATCGATAGATTTCGTGTTCACGGACATTATCTATAATCTCGATGCGTCTCATATATATGGGAGGTGTAGAAATAGGGCCGTCTTTTCATATCGATACTTGTCGTGATACTATGTTATATGGGATGATATATTTTTGCTTTCCTGTTGCGTGTTACCTTCAGAGCCCATACTGCTGCATGCAAAAACCTATACACACACAGAACATGCATGCAAGCTTGCGTTCTTTTGCAACACGAGAAGAAGCCGTACGCGAATGTATGTCGCTTGGAAAACTCAAGGTGTATATGAAGGAAACGCAGAATGTAGGATCTGCGAAATCTTTGGTGCAGTCGCAGCGTATTTAGGCCAGTACCTGGGCAGGGCAGGCGTGGATCTTGGGGGGGGGGGTGAGCATATATATATATATATATATTTATATGTATATATATATGTATATATATATATGTATTATACATATACACGTACATACATACAGACACACACACACATACGTACATATATATATATATATATATATGTCTCCTAATTATCGGTCTGGTGGGTAGGAATTAGGAGATCAGTTTCGCGATCGTGTGAACAGCTGTGATCATATGATTTCCGTGACCATTTTGGCGATAGCCGATCGGCCATACCGAAATTTCCCACCCACTCCGCCCTTTTTCGTTCTTTCGGTGTGGGGGATCCCCTGCGCCAAGCCCAAGATCGGGTGGGCTTGCAGGCGCTCGCCTACGGCACCCACGACCAGCTCTGTCGTCCTTGTGTCGACTGTGGGCTCTACACAGGGTGTTTTTGTGATGGTGACGGGGAGGAGTGTTACGCAGCCGTTCGCCTGCCGCGAGAGGATTGGGCTCCCAATCAGCTCACTCCTCTCTGCACGGCCTGCGATCGCAGGTTCGACATGTGCGACTTCTGCCGGGGGATCCCTTGGGTGACGCCGCCAGCTCATCGAGATCGCGATCGGCATCAGCCTGCTGGGCTTGGGGATGGGGCGGATCCACCCCTGAACCTGGATCAGCCGATCTACTATCTCGTTCCAGAGGGCACGGATGCTCGCCCTTGTCAAGGCATGCTCGCCAAAGCTCCGCCGATGATGAGGAATGTCGGACCTGCTCCAAAGCCGGCTCCACGCGGTATGCCTGTGGATCCAAGGCCTACCGTTTCTGGCTACGGTAGCGGCTCCGCTGCAAATATGAACAATCGTCGTGCGAAGGCCAAGGCGACTCCAGATGCTGCCTTCAGGCAGGCGAAGACTTTTAATTTTGTCGCGGGGAATATCGCTCGTCTGATGTGTCCGATCGGAACGATGATGCGATCTTTGGCGAATGCCACTGCGCACCCCCGGTATATATATATATATATATATGTCTATAATTACATATATATATACATACATACATATATATATATATGGTGCAGCTCTGCTAGGCCCCCCCTCCCCCCCCCCACCCCATGGTATCGCCCCGTCCCCCCTGTGGTTCCCTGTGGTGTGGGTTGCCCCCTGCCCCTCCCCCCTGTGGTTGCGGTCGGCTGCGCCCCCTTCCATGGCTGTTGCTGGTTGGGCGTCCGGTTGCTAAAGGTGTGGAGTTTAGGATGTGATACAGTTCACTGAACTTCGACCTGCCCTAATTAAGCTCCAAAGCCAATGATCGTGTTGAATGTTATGGTGATGGTGATGACGAAGATGGTGGTCGTAATCCCCATCCGCACTCTCCTCCAGTCCCCTGCTCAAGAATCTCGAATGAAAATCAAACAAACATGACTTTCAACGAACCCAACCGAAACTCGGCTTGGCATGACAACGGTCGTTACAGTTTTCGCAAGAACATCACAAGCCAAGCACGATTTTCAACTAAATAAAGCAATGAACATGCGGTGCCGAAGCACAGAGCAACATAAGAGCGGAGGTACGACCAACAGCGACACTGAGAATAGCACATCAACGTCATTGTACACAGCATCATCGCCATCAGTGGAGGGGAAGGCAAGCCTTGGGGTTCCTTGTGTTGTTTCCTATCCTTCCCCACCCCGCCCCTGTGGTTCCCTGTCTTGTGGTTCCATGTATTGTGGGTTATCCTTCCCCCCTCGTTAGCTAAGGCGAGAGGCCTGGCTTGAGGGGGGGCATACCGTCGACTTACGTGTGACTGTTGCAGGACCAGAGGCCTGGCTTGATGGGGGGAGGGGGGGGGGCATACCATAGGGGGGGGCCTGCGACGCGGCCACGCGGCACCACATATGGGGATGGTCCAAGGGGCGGTGGTTGCTTCCGCGCATGCTGCTTTCTCTGGGCCATTTGCCGTCGGGCAGGTGTGGTGCTCCGTTTCCACTAGTTCTATCCTTTTCTGTGAACTAACACGCTTTCTAGCGCAGCTCATGATCAACAAAGCGTTTGTGTGCACTATATATATATATATACATATGTATGTGTATAGAAGTGTACGTGTGGATGTACATTATACCCTCCTCTTCATATACATAAACATATACATATGCAAATGCAGATGCTGGGACATATGCATATACACATACATATGCGTCTACAAACATATACGTACATGTACATATACATATACATATACATATACATATACATATACATATACATATACATATACATATACATATACATATACATATACATACACATACACATACACATATGCCTATGCATATTCATATCCATGTGACTCCATGTAATTCCAGGTAGTTCCACGTGCATATACATCGACACCTGCCCCCATCTACATATGCATAAGTAAACACTTGTAAATAGATAAAGGAATATGTTACATAAACATGTATGTGTATAAATACGCCCAAAACCAGAAAACAGACCAGTTCCGGCATTGTCTTTGGATGTATCTTTTTTTGTTGTTTTCGGTCTCGTCCTCCATCTTCAGTGTTGCGCGCCTGCGCTCTTTGCCGGAATTCCCATACCAGCCCCCTAAAGCTTAAACCATCTATCAGAGCATCTATATAGGTCTATTGGTTTTTGTAAGCTAGCTCTACAGGTGTTAGAAAACATTGTTTTTAGGAACAGTCACCTACCAGAAGCCATTTCAGAAGAAACTAGTTCATTCAATTCTTGTGTTTACCGGGATTATTAAGCCCACACACATGGGATACAACTCCAACAGATCTCGCAGGAGTATCAACCATCAAGCATATAGTTTGAATAAGCCATATCGTTGTTAGTGTAATTTGATTCTTCCGTGATTCCTACAGAAGTCTTTTAAAACCAGCTTTAGGTCAAGGTGGGTAGTGGCTTTTGTTTTATAAGCTGTCGCTATCGTTTTTGCACACAAGCATTTTTATTGAGCTTCCCCTTCTTGATACAGAACCATTTCAAGTATCGTTCATGTGTTTGCAGTCCTTTACCATCAACTTATCATTGGTCCAGCACGTCATTACTTCATAGAACAGTATATGCAACAATAAGCCATATTGCCAGATGAATGCCGGTATAACCGTAACCTGAACACTGCTACACAATTTTAAGTGTGTTTGTCAAAAGAGCAGAAAATTTCGGCAATATCAGCTGTTCGCTTCAATTCGTGAGCCATTATTACAATTGTAGGAATCGGTGTGTGCACTGGCATTTTTAACCGTCATACACCTACAGGCCTATCCACTCCCCGCTTCCAGTTTTCGGTCATAAGTAGTTACGAATACTTTTGGCTAGGCACAAACTATCATATCAAGCGTAGCCACTGTAGCCTTACCACTACATTTACGAATATTATAGCAATATCCCTGTAACTGTAGGTGAAGTTGACGTCTGCTTCCTTCAGCATTACATACAACTCAGTGAACACCCTGTACCTCCTCATCTCTGTTTGTTGCTGATTACATCTTTCTCGGTGAATCACTCCTGTGCTCTGTGTAAACGGTGCATTGTTGAGCAAGTGGTGTTTATATGTATTTATTCTATTTCAGACCAACCAAACATTGTCAGGTACATATTCTTTTTGTGAATAGCATGTAGCTACCAACTCTTAAGTGCCAGAATTTTCACACCTGTGCTTTAACGAAACACTTGCTTCTCCATTTTTACGTTGAAGCTGGAGGATTGATATCGCTGAAAAGCAAGACTAATTCAGTATGTGGCTGCCTGTTACGCTTGTATTCAGCAGGTTGGTTCTTGATATCTTGTACCTATACCCAAAAGCCTTTACATGATTGACCTGAGTTTAGTTCGTCTTACGTCTGTACATCAGCTACAGTAAGTCCGTCATATCCATTCCTTCGTTGGTCGAACTAGGTGTTTTCCTTTGTGTGAAATTCCTGCACAAATCCCATACCTAGCAAATGATGCCCATAAAACAATAGTGCATGCTACACTTGGGTTGTCAACCGCTGTTATTGTGCTGATCAGAGCTCTGTACCGTAAGCAAAGCAGTACAGACATGAAAAACAGTAATCAAAGACCCCCCATGCAAACACAAAGCACACACATGTCGAGATCTTACATGTTGATCTTACGAAATGCGTAATTCAGGCCGACCGTTTGTGTTTTAGAATACTGCTTTACGTGTACAGGCATGGCGTAGCAATTCTCGATTAGTTCGAGTTTTCCCACAGCGAAGTCTTGGATTGTAGACAAAGAGGAAAGCTCCCTGCCCAATAACCAGACTAAAACTATCAGTGAACAGCTCTTCCCATAGTGACGTCTTCACGCAGAGACTAATATCTATGTTTGTACACAAGGGAGAAGTTCATCAAAGATTGCTTGGCAATCATCTCGCATAAAGACTTGCCACATGCATAAATTATTTCTACATTGTGGTTAAGCGCGAGTTTCCCAAATATTACAATTTGACCTTAGCCACGTCTGTATTATTTTTCCTGCGATGATCTGTCGCCGGGGGGAGTGAACATATATATGCATATATACATGTAAGATAAGCCTTTAGGGATAATGTGAACGCTTGACTTGGTTCTAGTTTAGCTGACTTTAGCTAGTTTGCCTACTTTGGATAGCTTGGCTACTTCGGCAGGTTTAGCGACCTTGGCTACCTTGCAGGTTTGGCTGCTTTGGCCAGTTTGCCTACCCTGACTACTTTGGCTAGTCTGCCTACTTTGGCTAGTTTGGATACTTGCGCAGGTTTGGCTCCTTTAGCTAGTTTGCCTACTGTGGCAGGTTTGGCTACTTTGGCTAGGTTGGCTGCTTCGGCTAGTTTGCATACTTTGGCTACTGTGGCTAGTTTACCTACTTTGGGTGGTTTGGCAACTTTAGCTAGTTTGCCTAGGTGGTTTGGCTTCTTTGGCAGATTTGGCTATACTTTGGCTAGTTTGGCTACTTTG
Source organism: Symbiodinium sp. CCMP2592 (assembly GCA_905221615.1). Lineage (NCBI taxonomy): Eukaryota > Dinophyceae > Suessiales > Symbiodiniaceae > Symbiodinium > Symbiodinium sp. CCMP2592. Next base: position 713,133 of record CAJNDT010002447.1, read on the forward strand.
GCAGGTTTGGCTACTTCGGCTAGGTTGGCTACTTTGGCAGGTTTGGCTAGTGTGGCAGGTTTGGCTAGTTTGCCTACTTTGGCTACTTTGGGTGGTTTGGCTACTCTGGCAGGTTTGGCTACTTTAGCAAGTTTGCCTACTTTTGGTGGTTTAGCTACTTTGGCAGGTTTGGCTAGTTTGGCTACTTTGGCAGGTTTGGCTATTTAGTTAGTTTACCTAGTTTGGGTGGCTTGGCTACTTTGGCCACGTTTGGCAGGTTTGCGTACTTTGGCTGGTTTGCCTACTTTGGATGGTTTGGCTACTTTGGCTAGTTTGCCTACTTTAGTCAGTTTGCCAACTTTGGCTACTTTGCTTACTTTGGCAAGTTTGACTACTTTGGCAGGTTTGGCTACTTTGGCTAGGTTGCCTACTTTAGCTACTTTGGCAGGTCTGGCTACTTTGGCTACTTTGGCAGGTTTGGCTAGTTTGGCTACTACTTTGGCCGACTTTGCCTACTTTGGCTAATTTGGCTACTTAGTTAATTTCGGCTTGTTTGGCAGCTTTGGCTAGTCTGTCTGCTGTGGCTAGTCTGGCTAGTTTGGCTAGGTTTGCGACTTTGCTTACGTTGGCTATCTTTGGTGTTCATGGTCATCATCTTCATTACCTGCATCAAATTGCATCTGTAGTTGTGGTTGTGGTGTGTTGTTCTTCTTGTTTTCGTGCTCTTGTTGTTGCTGTTGTTGATGCTGTTGATGCTGGTTTTCATGTTGCTGCTGTTGATGATGATGATGATGTTGATGATGATGTTGATGATGTTGTTGTTTTTGTTGTTGCTATTGCTATTAAGCCTCTCGGCTCAGGAAAGGTCAGGCTAGTACAGTTGCCTTTTTTTCCTTTCTTGCCATGGCATTTGTCAGCGCCTGAGCAGTCCCGGTCCCAAGTCCGGGAGGGAGTATTAGATTTACAGCTCTCTAACATCTCCCAGAGGTGAGGGTTGTCGGTATTGCGAAGCCGACAGGAGCCGTACTCAACATGAGTGCTGCGAAACAGCCTAGTGGTTCGACCAAGCATCAGCCCGTTCCTAAAGGGAAGGGTAAACGCTCTTATCAAAGGGCAGCACGTAAAGCTCTGCTTGAAGGTAGTGCGGTCTACAAGGGAAAGACGATGTCGTCAACAGAGCTTGGAGTTGCTCCGGCACATGTAAAGCCCACCAATCCCGGCAGAAGGACTCGGCCTTCGAAATTTACAGAAGATAAGAATCTCAGCTATCTATCCTGGAATGCAGGATCTCTCACAACAGCAGTTTGGGAAGAGTTACTCTCCGTACTGCAAAGTGCCGCATTTCAGGATGTGAAGCTGGTAGCAATTCAGGAAACACACTGGAGGGGCTCTTGGCAATTCAGCAAGTCAGGCTGGCACGTGATCAGCTCTGGTTCCACAGGGGAGAAGGGAGCCGGGGTCCTCATAATGGTGCACTCCACGCTGTGCAAGTCACAGGATCTTCGCTACAACGAGGTTGTTCCAGGAAGAGTTCTCCAGGTCCGGGTGCCGAGCAACGGCATCTCACTGGACGTCTTCAGCTGCTATCAATACGTTTGGCGCTCTAAGGAGACAGTCGCTCAGAATAAGGAAACCCGGAAGCAGACCCTTCACGCCCTAAGTAAGTCCATCCGAGCTGTTCCCAATCGCAACACTCTCCTTGTGCTAGGAGATTTTAACTCCTCGCTCAAACCGACAACAAACACGTAGGGCCATGCACGATCCAGGCTTGCAGACTCGGGCATCGCGGATCTAAGGATCTCCAGACCCTACTGTCGGAGCACCAGCTAGTCGCAACCAACACTTGGGGAGTGCATAGACCAGCCACCCACGAACAAGGCAACTCTGTTTCACAGATTGACTTCTCGTTTGTCAGGATTGCACAGTCCCAAGGCCCCGCCAGGTTTTCCGGCCACTAAGGACCTTCCCAGTTGCATCCTGGAGGGAAGGTAGTAGGCATTTCCCCCTTCTTGGTAAACTGAGGCACAGCAGGAGATACTCCGCCCAAGCGTCAAAACCCTATGACCAGCAGGCAATGGAGGACTGCTGCAGACACCGTTCCCCGAAAATACAGGCATTTGCCAGGGAGGTAGACTCCCTCTTTCAGGATCATCCCCAAACCTGGCAGAGTCTCCATCAAGCAATGAACTCAGCCCTCGCGGCTCACTTTCCCAAGAGAAAGGAAGCAGCACAAAGATCAGATCTCAGCATCTGGGAAGAGCGCTCTGTGTTTCGCTCACTCCCACTAGCAGTCAAGGTCTTAGCAGAGTTCTTGCCCGAGCTGCAGGTCCGTATGGTGTTCCGATGCTGGTGCTCGTTCTCCCAGCAAAGTGCACAGGCACAAGCAGGAGCGGCGGCGGCAGGAAATAGATGAACAACTCCAGCAGGCAGAGCTTAAGTCCAAGCAGGACGGGAGTCATTCCCTTTACAAGGTAATCAAGCGCTTCAGGTCGGGGAGGCCCCAGGAAAGAGTTCAGCTTCGTGATTCTGAGGGTCGCTTCCTTACTGCCAAGGAAGAAAGAAGACAATTAGAGGAATATTCCCTAGACCTGTTTGGAGCAGGGGATGACTTCCCGCTTTCAGGGATACAAGGCAGCCTGCACATCACTGAGCAAGAAGTGCAAGAACAGCTTGGCACAATAAAGCTGGGCAAGGCGGTTCCTAAAGAGAGTCCTCCCGTAGTAGCCTGGCGCTCCCTAGGTCCCCAAGCAATCCGGCTAATCTCGGACACCCTTAATAGGGAAGTCACTGCAGGAAGGCTCTCGGACAGTGTCACCTCGTCACAGATCTCCTGGCTCCCAAAGCCTCCCAAGAAGCCAGACAAACCAACCTCACTCCGTCCGACCGGGGTGATAGCACCTGAGGGTAAGGTCCTAGCCGGACTCGTGAGGAAGAGACTCAAGTCTACCCTCCAGCTAGCAATGACCGGCGTCTCTCAGTTCGGCTTTGTCCCAGGCAGGGGCACAGAGGAGGCTATCTGCAAGGCCCTCACACATGTGGACCAGGCCAGGTTCAGACAGGCCCTCACCACTAGGGCTGCAGGTAAGGGACAACAGGGGCTTAAGCTCAGAGGCAGTCTCACCATGAGCGTGGACATGAGCAAAGCTTTTGACACTGTAAACAGGCTGCGATTAAGAGAGGCCCTGGAAGCCGAACAAGCAGATCCTCTTCTGATAGAGGTGGTAGGCCATCTCCACATCAAAGCCTTGTATAAGATGACAGCCAGCGATCAGAGCTTTGAGATAGCCACACGCAGGGGAACCAAGCAGGGATGTAAGCTAGCACCCTCTTTATTCGCCTTTGCATCAGGGCTTCTCTTTAGGAAGCTCTCTGGGAAAATCAGCCCAGCAGAACTAGTGAAGCTCCTCACAATGTACGCAGATGATAACTTGATTCAGTCGCATTTCGACTCTGAGGCCGGCCTCATGACAGCACTAGTCACTAGGGTACTGCGACCTGCTTCTGGATCAGCTGGTAGAGCTTGGGTTCAAGGTCAATCCGTCCAAGTCAGCAATTCTGCTACAGCTGCAAGGGGGCTCAGCCTCGACCATTAGGAAGAAACTCTTTCGCCAGGTCGAGGGAGAGAAGTATGTTGAACTCCCTTCGGGCAGGCTGATATCGCTGCGCTATCAGGTCCCATACTTGGGAATCATTCTTTCTTATCACGACTATGAAATGAAGACTCTCAAACATCGGCTGTCATCCAGTAAGCTTGCAATGTCAGAAGTAGCCCATGCAGTTCGGAACCACCGAGTCTTATCAGACAGACGTCGTCTGTCGATTTGGACAATAACTGCGCGGGCCTCTGCTCTGTATGCACTCCACGTGGTGGGGATGACACAGCAGGGATTGCAAAAGCTCCATTCACACATGATGTACCAACTCAGATTCGTCCTGCGGAGTTACTCACAGGAAACGAAGGAATCAAACCAGGAGTTACTCCGGAGATTACGGATTCCTCACGTGAAGGAGCAGCTGCAAAAGAGAATGACCCAGTTTATAAAGAGACAGCAACACTCCGATCCCCAGCTTCTCCCACACTATAAGGTGCGTGCTGAGGCAGTTAGCCAGGCATTGGAAGGCCTCTCCACGGACTTCTCCTCGCACCATGTGGAGGATAGGCTTCTGACCTGCGGTGAATGTGGAGCATGTCTCTCTGGCACCGGAGCACTCCGTCGCCACCTGCAGAAGGCTCACCCAGATTCTCAGCAGTGCCTGAAAGGACCCAAATTTGATCCTATTTTGCATTCAATGCCAGGGTCAGCAACTTGCATCGCCTGTCGAGCAACATTCCGAACAGTGTTTTATCTGCGCAAACATGTCGAAGCATCTACCTGCCCTAGGGTAGAGCTTTTGCTTAGACAGCAGGAAGAGCGACCCTTAGAAGCACAGAACCGGATCTCACTCGTAGAAAGTCTACAGTCTGATGCCCAGGACAATCCAGAAGGCGCCGCTCGAAATCCGGCGTTCCATGATTACCTGATGGAACACTGCGCACTCTGCGGTCAGGTCCTCGTAGGCCAGAAAGGAGCCAAACAGCATTTAAACAAGCAGCATCCTGAGGTGATGGCCAAGCTGGAGAAAACTCTCCAACCAAGACTCAATCAATTCAAGGTCTTCTTTCACAAAGGAGATAGCTGTCGATACTGCAAACTTCGTGTGGATGCCCCGGGAAGACATGCTCAGCAGTGCGTTCCACTACTGCAGGCGCACGTACTGCAGGAGGTGGTGCGCCAGCAGCTCAGCAAGCAGCCCCGCGAATATACTCGAGCAAAGTCCACGGCATCGGCGAAGACAGTCACAAAGAAACCTTCAGATTCAACGCCAGGAATTCCTCACCCCGTGTTTAGACTAGAAGGATTTCTCCTGCTAGCCAACACTCGTAACCATTGCTACGCCAACTCAGGTCTGCAGTGTCTCCACTGGCTATCAGATCCTTCAGAGGCGACTTTCCAAGAGGCATCCCGGATCAGTCAGCTTGCGAGAATAACCCCTGAACACAGAGTCTTCTCGGAGATCACCATGGGCTGGCTCTTTGACGGAGGCCAGCACGACTCTGCAGAGTTCCTGCAGCAAGTGTTTCGGAATCTCTCTGCATCAAGATTTGGACAGTGGGAAACAAGAGCCTCAGTACCGGAAGGAGTGATAGTGGACGAAGAAGGGGGCTCTCCCATTCATCTTGCCACGGCGATCAAGACCAACCTACAGGACATGCTAGTGGCATGGTCGTCTCAGGAGCGCTCATGTGCTCTCATAGAAGATGCACAGCAGGTGTGCTTAGCCTTGCCGAGATTCGCAGGTGAAGCTAAGGATCACACTCGCATCACAATCCCACAGCAAGTCCAGATCCCTGTCTTCCTGGACCACACATCCCGAGTTTCGTTCTGTACCTACACAGTAGAGGCAGTGATCATTCACCTAGGAATGGAGTCCACTAGTGGCCATTACCGTGCAGCTGTACGCGCAGCAGATGCCTGGTATGTTGGTGATGACTCCCACCCCCCTAGTCCCTGTACCCTCGAAGATCCCTGCTTCAAGAAAATAGCTACGTCATCTTCCTAGCTCGCAGCGCCGTCTCTCACGAGCCCTAGGACGTAGCCAATCTCCCGAGTAATGTCTCTGCAAGAGTTCTTCCAGCGAGCATCGATGGATGAGAGCTCTGCCCCCAAACGGGGAGACGCAGGTCCGTCAGGTGGAGATTCTCCCCTGAAGCGACAGCGTGGTGGAGGTACTCCCCAGCAACGAGGCAGAGGACAACAGCGAGGGGGCAAAAGCAGGGGACGAGGAAGCGGAGGCCGAGGGAATGGAGCAGCCAGAAACCAAAATGGGAACAGTGGCAACACTCAGCAGGGACAAGATCGTCTCATGGCAGCCTCTTCCTGAGCTAGACGCCTTGCGGAGATGCTCCCTTAGGAGGAGACTCTCCCCAACAATCGGAGGAGTTTCTCCCCTTGCCATGTGTGTACAGCTGGTGGAGTCTCTCCCCAGCAGCTGAGTGCAAAATGATCTGCTGCCAATCAGCCAGTGATACATTGCAACCAAGCCGGTTAGCTTTCAGCAAGTGCCGAAATCGTAACTCGCATAAGACTCTGAAGACACATTCACTTCCCACTTCACAGCTTGCAGCCTTGAGGGGCGGAGCGTGCGCAAGTGCAGTGTTGAGGCACGGCTTGCCGTGAAGAGTGACCGCGCAAGTAGTAAGCAGGGCACTAGGTCGATCCCTCGCAAAGCGTGGACGAAAAGTTTCACCACAGACAGTCCTCCCCCGCTGCGTGTGAATGAAATGCTATTGCTATTGCTGTTGTTGTCACTGTTGCTGTTGCTGTTGCTGTTGCTGTCGCTGTTGTTGTTGTTGTTGTTGCTGCTGCATAAAGGTCTAAGAGCTGCCATAAAAACAGCCCAGCCGAGGTCGCAGACTGAGAGGCAGGAAGCTCAATGGACCCCCATCCAAGCCTATCTGATATCTGTCCTTACACAATCGTGCTTGCGGATTCAGCCTTAGCACCACAGGAGCAAGCAGTAATTAGATCAGTGGCTCAGCACAGTGTCGTGCTCCCGCTCGCCCGCTCAACCGGAAGGTCGGATCCCTCTCAGCTCAAGGAAAGCCATGCATTGACGAATGCAAGCTCAGGCGATCGCACCAATTGCCGAAGCAGCTTATGCTCCCTGTCGGAAGTAACACTGCGTAGTTTGCAGCCCTGAGGGGCGGAACGCATGCAGGTGCAGCGCCACGGCACGGCCTGCAGCGCGAGTGAGCTCTGAATCACCGCGCATAGATGTTTCTGTAGAGCTAACAGGTCGAACACGCGCCGAGCGAGGAAATCAGTTTCACCATGGACGCCTCTTTCCCGCTGCGTGTGAATGAAATGTTGTTGTTGTTGTTGTTGTTGTTGTTGTTGTTGTTGTTGTTGTTGTTGTTGTTGTTGTTGTTGTTGTTGTTGTTGTTGTTGTTGTTGTTGTTGTTGTTCTTGTTGTTGTTGTTGTCTTGACGTTTGCTGTTATTGAAGCTCTCGTCTCATCTTCGTCTATGCAATCTTCATCATGTGTTGCTGCGGTTGTTACTATTGTCGTTGTTGCTGTTGTTGTTGTTGACCCTCGGACTTATATGCGGACTGGGGGTGGAGAGTTGATGTTAGAGCTAGCAAGATGAAAAAGGTACACACGCGCGAAATACACCCAGTAGTATCAAGGTTATTTGCGCTACATTATGGTGAACATTCCTACTACTGTCCTGTTTGCTGTGATGCTACTGGTCATTGTTTGTTCATCGTTACCGTGTTCATATTCTGCTCACTTAAGTACGCTTTAAATTTTTTATGACGCGTTAGTGTTGGTGATCCGTCCAAGCACTTAGGCCCCGGCCCTTGTGTGAATTTGTGTTTTGTTTGATCAACCACTGCTGGATCTCGAGGTGTAGGGTTATGTGAAAAGACTTTCAGGCTCCACGTCCGAGTCGGGGAGGCACGGAGGGTTACGGCTGGACCTGCTTGATTTGGTGCAGTTGTGGCATGATGCTTGTATAAGTATCATAATGCACGTAAATGTACATGCAAATACAAACTCCAATATACATATATATATGTATGTATGTATGTGTTTATGTATGTATGTATGTATGTATGTATGTATGTATGTATACATATATAACAACAACCAACCGATCACATTATACCTAAAGGTTCATGTCAGGTATGTATATATATATATATATATATGTATATGTATATGTATATGTATATGTATATGTATATGTATATGTATATGTATATGTATATGTATACGTATACGTATACGTATATGTATATGTATATGTATATGTATATGTATATGTATATGTATATGTATATGTATATGTATATGTATATGTACATGTACATGTACATGTATATGTATATGTATATGTATATGTATATGTATATGTATATGTATATATGCATGTATACATGCACATATATGTATGTATGTACGTATGCATGTATGTCTGTATGTGTGTATGTATGTATGTGTGTATGTAAGATATGTATGTCTATGTATGCACCCCTACCACGCGACGATCTACCTATTTCTGCAGCGGGTGCCCTTCCAGAAAGGTCCCTCGTGTCTGAATCCCAAACAGGACAGTTGTTCTTCGTTTAATGAATTTAATGAGCTTTTCTCGTTGAGAACTCCCGTGTCATGAAGAACAAGCATACGACGCATGCTGTAAGAGCGCACAATTTGCTGCAGTGTTGACAGAGTGCCCCAAAGCACAAGTGCGCCGTCCAGGTTTCATATTACACGTTCCACAGCTCAAAAGACACAGCTCTCATATCGTTTCCACAACCCACGTCATTCCCCATTGCGAAGTCCACATTTCACAACGGTTCTTGGATGAGTGGCGGCAGCACGTAATGTTTGCCCTTTCTCCAGTTGGCAACATGATCACATAGTGTTCTGTGCATGCGTCTGCAGTTTGTCTTGCGTCAGGAGGTGATGCTGGGCAGAGCATTGATCGACATTGAGGACTTTGGCTTTTGTTTTGCTGGTCGCTGACTTGGGTTCAGACAATTTCGGTGTTTTCGGGAGGCCCTTACCGTTGTTGAGATTCGAACTTGTGTGTCCTTGATTTTCTTTGCATGCAAGACAGTACTTTGCACTGGAAGCCCTCTTCCATGGAAGCTTGCCTCTCCGGCTAAATTGCACTTCATGCATAGTTCTGTAGTGGCTGTGCAAGAGCATCCAAACCTACTTTACTGTTTCGCAACAGTCATGGACCATGGACTATGGACGCAGATACTCGGAGAGAATGCCCAACGGTGAAATGCGGTGGCCCGATGACGGGTATTGTGCTGATATATTCTAAGGGAGGGTTTATGTTAGGGTTTTTGCTCAGTGTGTATGGGGCTCCTCAGGTCATATGGAGGTCCAATCATGGGGATGCTGGGAAAGAACTCCCTAGTCAAGGTGATGAACCGTGCTATGGCAAGGCAGGTGACGGCGGTAACTGATGATGCTCTGGCGTGACGAGTCGCAACCACTGGTCGTGGCACAATGAAGCTCACACTGTTGAATGATGCGATGCCTGTTGATGGTCGGTTCATGATGTCGTAAAGTTCTCTTTGATGATTTGGCGTGGGTGATGCACGCAGATGCGAGTGCCGCTGCCGTTGCATGTTGAAATGGCATGCTGTTAATGTGATGTCGTTGAGGCAAAATGAGATGGTGCTGCGTTCTCTGTGCAGCATGACCCTGGGTGCTTGTTGGCTGATGATCGAGTGAAGCGTCATGCTTGGATTATGTAAAACGTGTGCCTAAGGCATCCTAAGGTTTAAAGGTTGCGCTAGACATAAAAAGGACTCATAATTGAACTGCAAGACATGAACCTGCAGAGGAATGCACCATTTTCCGAGGTGCATTTATTTGTCGGGTCATTTTCTGCGGTACATTTTTGCTTGCCTCTGATGTGCGGGTTATTCTCTGCGGTCCAATTTTGGCGTTTGCGGGCTATTTCGGCCTCCCAGCCCTCAGGCTAAAATTTATATTCATAATAGGAGACTTCTTCAGCTAGGCCCCGGACAGCGAGTTCCAAACCTGCAGATGAAAGCGGAAACCACATGCGCAGACCGTTCCAGCGATAACAGACATCAAGCCAAGCGGTGAGCCTTGCGAATGAACCCGTTGAGGGCCAGGAGTTGGGGGGAAGGCCAGATCGGCACCATCACATGCATCATTAGCGTTCCATTTCGCCGTCATTTCTCAGCTCGCTGAGCGGGTGCCACTGGGGGGCGGGGCGCTGTGGACGGTCTGGGTAAAGCGGGGCTGAACAGCAGCAAACCCTGCAACCTCCCACGGGCTGCAACGTCTTGGCAACGAGGCCGGGTGGAAACTGGGGACAGCAATCAAGCCGACATGGTTGGCATAGGAAAGACGCGCTGGTGAGTGGCGGGCCTGTCAGACGCTCGTGTTTCGTGAGGTAATCGGTACAGTGATCAAAGTTGAAGCGACGCTTGCGTTCCTTTCCTGTCGTGGCTTGAATGTTTGCTACTTGCAGAACGCATAACGGAGTATGCAAAATTGGCAGGACAGGTGGCTTGCACTTCAAGCCAGAAACATGCGTGAGGCCTGTAAGCCAGTGCTTGTATCGTCGTAGACGTCGCACAAGCGGGGCTTGTGTTGCGAGGTCATGAACAAGAAGTGGATCGATGAGAACTTGTCACCTTTGGAACCTGTGCTGAGCTCGGGCTCGGTTGCTGTTGCTCTCCGCGAGCCTCTGACAGCGATGCGAAGGTCGAGCCTGATCCCGACAAAAAGGGGGCTAAACCTCGACCATCAGCAGGCGCAGACGCACGTTGCATGATGATCTGCAAGATTGCTGCAGCCAAGATGTGAGATATTGGAACAAGAGCACAGGACTGCAGCATGCACAATCCCGATGATGCTCAGAGTGTACGTTTGGACTTCAAACGTACTTGGAGTGCGAATGCTTTACTCCACGGAGACGGTGGCTCACTCTAACTGGCCTCACAATGCGCTGTGCGGATTTTATCATGGTGAAGTAGTGTTTTTCCGGAATGTCCACTACAGCCAGTCTGCCTTGTGACGAACACAGCAGAGCACTGTCCCATCCACTGATGTGAACTGACAGGTGGGAAGGAATCTCCTCGCGATTCTGACAAGATCCAGCCGGCCTTAGCGCCAAGTCAACTCGAGCCCATAGAGCCGGGGACCTGGCACGCTTTTTGCAACTCTTCCGCGGGCCTGGGGCCTGCACGCTCTGTGAGGACGACCGATCTCTTCTCCACGAAGAAGCATCAGGAAAACAGGCAGTTTGTCAGAATGAAGGGAGCATCTCACTTGCGGTGGCGGTTTCGTTGTTGCAGGCTTTCTCGCATCTCCTATGATTTGGATGACACGTTGATCGCTTTGCTAGTTTCGATCTTTTTCAATTGCCGTTCTTGCCGAGGTGGAGGTGGTTTGACTCCTCTTCTGTTGGTGGTTGATAGTTTGGACGGTTTGTCAACCCTGCTTCCATCAATCGCAGGGTTTTATCGGGCCTCGCAGGAGGAAGGACCAGATGCAGTCAGTTCCACCAGCACGAGTCTGCGTCAGCTTCGTGTCCTGAAGGCGAGTAGGGAGCTTGCGCTGCTGGGCCCTGGCCTTTGTTTGCTTTAGCGCTTGACGGGCAGCTGTTGCACTAGCGCGCCATGCCTAGATCTGGAGGAGGTGTCCTGTTTATCAGACCTTCGATAAGGTGGACATGGCACCTGCACAGCATCCGCCGCCGCAGGCAGGGACATACCATCAGCCCGGTTCTGTAATCCGAAAGACGATCTGTCGCGGCCGGCCCCAATCCCGTCCCTGCAACTTTTGTTTGTCGTCGCACGCCGGCACTTTGCTTCTCAGCTTTCTATCGCAGGTGGACTTCAGGCACGTGCCGCAGGCCAGATGCTTCAGTGGCATCTCTCTGTTCCTCACCGGCTTCTTTCCTCGCACACCCCTGAAGATCACAGATTTTGAGTGTCAGCAGTGTTCCAAAGCAGTACAGAACAGGCAGAATATGAGATTCGTGGGACTCTCAGCTACCGAGAGCATGAGATCAGTAGACCCTGCGGTCTGCTGGAGACTGTTCAAGTTTGCAAAGTTGTGTGTTCTGAACTTCAGCTTTGAGGTATGCTCGTGAAGAATGTGACAAACATCACTCAGTTCAAGGACTCGAATGCCATGTGTTGACCAGCTGCCATCACTACAAGACGGCAACGGTTGTCTCGGCCATCAATGCAGGACTTTGGCGAGAGCATCTCGGCTTGTCATCACATGTCCCAGACAGCATGAAACGCTTGCTAGTTCTCGGCTCTCTCCAGGGAATGATGTTCGGGTGCTGGCCTACGTGAACATGAAGTCTCAAGGCTCGAAGTGATAGATGTGCCCTGGAAGTCCCCAAGCAATCCGTGCTCGTTGGGGACAGCTGGCACAAACGTTTGCAGAGCTGGCTTTTGGCTGGAAGCAGCATGCCGAAAGCCAAACACTTTCTGCTTGGTACACGCCCCGAAGCTGGTTCGTTATAAGGTGCAATAGGTGCCCCGATCTTGAAGAATCTTGAATTATGCAGATGATTGATTCAGCAAAATAAAGTACCTCGGACTATTCTCTGCCGCCTTGTCGGAAGCTTACAGTGTGTAGATTTTGTGCTTGTGCTTGCCCCGCGCCTGGATGCTCTTGGCGGAAAGCCATTGCCTCGCAGCTTCAACATCAAATCCTCTGGTTATCACGGAGGTCATGCTCCAACTCGTGTCTTGCCTCACCAGCAGCATGCCATGCCTTTCCAAAATGGTTAAGATGTTACTCACAACTGCCTCCAGCCCAGACCACCACCGACACCCAGATTCAGCGGAACAAAATAGCACCTTGATGACCTCGAACGGATACAGACATCAGAGCGGCCAATCACAGCGGGACACCCCAAAGTCCACTGGGAGGAATCCTGCATCAACAAACAACCAGCCACATTGACCATTTGCTTTCGGACAAGGCTCTCACCTTATCGCTCTTTTGGACCGTATTTTTAACAGGAGATCAGGAGTGGCAGATGGATGAGGGTTGTCAGTAAGCCTCCAAAGCAGGGCGCCCTCTAAACCACCCGTAGTGAAAAACAGAAATGAGTTCGTACTCATGAGCTCGTAACGTTGAGCATGGTGCGCTCGAGAAAGGTGCATGGCCGGGTGGGGAGTGAGTGCACCCTGTGAGTGTGAGTGTGTGTGTGTGTGTGTGTGTGTGTGTGCGTGCGTGCGTGCGTGCGTGCGTGCGTGCGTGCGCGCGTGAGTGCGTGAGTGCGTGAGTGCGTGCGTGCCTGCGTGCCTGCGTGCCTGCGTGCCTGCGTGCCTGCGTGCCTGCGTGCGTGCGTGCGTGCGTGCACGTGCGTGCGAGGGTGGGTGTGTGTGTGTGTGTGTGTGTGTGTTTGTGTTTGAGTGGGTGTGGGTGTAGGTGTGGGTGTGGGTGTTTTTTGTTTTGTGTGTGTGTGTGTGTTTGTGTTTGAGTGGGTGTGTGTGTGTGTGTGTGTTTGTGTTTGAGTGGGTGTGGGGGTGGGTGTGGGTGTGGGTGTGTGTGTGTGTGTGTGTGTGTGTTTGTGTTGAGTGGGTGTGGGGGTGGGTGTGGGGGTGGGCGTGGGTGTGGGTGTGAGTGTATGTGCGTGTCCCGGTCAGGCAGACCTCCGGCAATGGTTTATCAAACGGAGCGAAAGCATGGATTTTTCGCACCCCGCGGCCTAGTCTGCTGGCATAAACTTTCCAGACCTCGCATTGGAAGTAAGAAGCCGATGCAGAACGGCGACACGCATCATGGAGTCCGTTCGCACCCACAGGTCAATATGGTCAATGGTTGAAGTACACCTCTTTGTGCTACTGCAAGCCAGAGCTTTTTTAGTTGACGAGTTTGCAGGCCAAGAACCCGTTTCTCTGAAGCTCCAGACGGACGTCCATAAGTACGTTCGGCCCTTGCGGTGCGGATGCAGAAACGCGTGCAGTACGAAGCAACGACTCAGGCCAGGTACACGGCATCCTTTAACTGGCAGTGGGCACGTGGCCTAATGATCTAATGGGCCTGATTGGCGCTGCAAGCATTTGGTTTGCTGCAGACGTTTCGACCGAGGCCTTCAGGGTTACGGCCCCATTGCAGTACTGCTATATCATTCTGAGCTTGGTTGACGAGGACTCTTTTCAGCCTTCAATAGAGCCCCATCCACGCGTTGGTATGCCGCCACATTTGCCGCGTTGCTTGGGTCTGGCATGCCCGGGCAGGACACCTTGACGGAGGCAGACCTTATGTATGCTCCCAAGGCAGGATGGTTTTCTGCTTGAGGCAGTTGAAAAAGCACTGCAGATCAGACCTGGCTGTTGCGGATCCAGGAACTGCCATTGGATTACTTAGTCATGTATGCGTATGCATCTCAATCGTGCTTCGTCGCGGGTATTCAGATGGGTCTCTTTGTTGAGCTGAGGCACGAGATGAAATCAGAAGGTGGAGATCTTCCGGGTCCTGTCAGGAAACAGGTGGGTCAACCTTTACCCTTATCTATCCTTCTCTCCTCGTTGCAAAACGACGAGGTGATTTTTGACGCTGAGTCAGGGCAGCGAGCCCTTGAACTGGCATAGACCTTAGGGGAGAGGGCCAGGGAGGACGGCAGTGCGAATTCAACGTGTTGTGCAATGAGGAAAAACTTCCCCTCCCTCCCTCCCTCCCTCCTGCCTCGCTGTCTTTCTCTCACCCGTGTTGTGGATACAGCCTGTACATGCCTGTACTACATCTGTTTCTCGATGGCACTTCCTACTCATGGAGCTCAGATCATTGTGTAATGCCCGCGCACGCCTTCGTGCAGATGTTTTCAGGCTGTGCCAATAACTGCACAACTCCACACAATCGACACCATTGCTACCCAACACCACCCCCGAACTGTCCAACAACTGCAGTGACACCATCTATATCAACAGTAACTAGACTAAAACCTGATAGGACGAACTCGAATGTAGACGCATCATGTTTACCACGAAGCTCTACGGATACCGTTAACATCGTAATTTTATGTGGTATCTATAAACCGGAAATGTCGCGTGTATCGAATCAGCGTCCTCACCCCTGCGTCACGTTATTGCGAAGATCTATGGATACCGCCAACATCGTCATTCTCACCCCCGCATCACGTTATTGTGAAGATCTATGGATACCGCCAACATCGTCATTTTATGTGGTATCCAGAAGATATCGTGTCTATCGAACCAGTGCATGACGTGTTTTCGAGATGTTGGTCGGCACACACAAGGGCGCGGAGCGCAATACAAGGATCGTCCAAAGACGTGGTCAACTCGAGGAGCATAGCCTATCGCGAAGGGGTGAGATATTCGATGATATCGGATCCGCAGGGGTTGGATTTGTTTGATGACGATGACGATGCTGATGCCCATGGTGAAGATGATGATGGCACCATGAATGCGATGTTGACGGTGCATGTGCTAGCCTTGAAGCCTGCGTGCGGTGGCAGCGGTTAAGCCTAGAACCGCAGGAAGCTGGACTAGGGCCGAGTAGGAGAGCTCGCCGGTCTAGACTCTCCCGTTGTTGTCTAGATGTCGGGCCTTCCTTTAACCTAAAACCCCTTGATCGGCCGCCGTGGGTGTACTTTTAATGGCTCTGCGTGCTTGAAATCCGCATGGCGCACACCGAAACCTAGCCCAACAAGCCTCATGCTGATATCTTGTCGGCACGTTTTCGGTTGCGTTTGCGTTTGGTTCTCCTTGGGTGCTTTTTTCCAAATGAAATCTCACCCTTGCGGGAGACAGGTATGGTTTGCTGCTGGTGTGCAGATTTCACAAGGTGTCAGTACGGAGGTGTCAGTACGGCAAAAGCAAACCTGAACTGCTAGTTGTATGCGTGTGGTCAGGGTCTTGGTGTCGCTAGGGGGGGTTTGACAGGCGCATCCAACGGAATTGCTTGTGGTTGACCTCTGACGAGCTTTGGTTGCATGGCTCGTGTTTGGGTTTCTTTGGGCAACATTGCCAGATCAACCTCCGGTACGTGGTTCGCGGTTGTGCTGCACTTATTGTCGATTCCAAGCCCGTTGTTGGGTAGAAAGTTTCAGACACGGTGTGTCAACCATTGTGTTTGTCAGCCGCCGTTACATGGGGAAAAAGCAAATGTTATGATGCCTTATCAGCACTGAACAGTCGGAATCGACTTTGCAGACTGCTCAATATATCTTTCTTTTTTTTATGGCTTTGGTGTTTACGTGTGCCCGCGGCACCTCCCAGCGACTTTCCCCGAAGCTCCTGCCCCCAAAATTCCCCCACTGTTGACGGCTTTCCCCGAGGCTCGGCCCCAAGGATGTCCGATGCTGCTCGCGACACCTCCCCAGCGGCCTTCCCCGAAGGTTCGGCGGGTGCGTGAGACAGCACGCATCTCGCGGACGCTTCGCGAATGCTTTGCGAACGCTTTCCGAAGTTTGCGATCGCTTCGGAAACTCAAACGCGCGGCATCTTGTCACCTTTCGGCGTCGGCCCTTTGGAACCCAATTGCAAAACGAGCACACTTCTGCTGCGCATTCGGGAAAATCATTTGCATTCCACCGTAGCAGCAGCAACGGTACAGTTGGTGTTGGACATTGATAGAAAGCTTCATTGATACGTAAATAATTAGTCATTGTCACCGACAACAGTGACACCACGAATATTGTCAACATCAACTGTGCTCTTTGAAACAAATCCGAAGACTAACTGGCAACTGTGCCAACACTGCATTGACACCAAGCAAATATAAACCAACCGTAAATACCGATTCACACTTGATGAGAAGACCTCCTCGACTCCCACAACTAGCTATCGCAGTCGCAGCATGAAGGACCAACACATGGTTGCCAGGCCGCTCTCCCCTCACCCCTGTGATCCCCGCAGGCTGGGTTAGGGTTGGGTTCGGAAATGGATACCCTTCCGCTTGTGCGAGCGCGGGTCGTTCTGGCCACATCCCCCATGCCATGCCCCACCTTGGTTTGCCTTTCTTTCGCACCACTGCTAATATACGAATATTACCAGTGTTACCACAATCCAGTACAAGACGAACAACAACGACGATAAACAGCAGCAAAAACAACAGCAGCACCAGCACCAGCAGCAGCAACAGCGACTGCAACAGCAACAGGCCATGGGGCTTTGACACCCACTCACTGCGCGTAGGCTTTTGGGATTCTGCACCCTTCACTCCTTTTTAGATATTGTGCTTGCCATCGTTCTACGCCCTATCGCGCTGTATTGTCTTTTTGGTGCTTTTAGGGTCGGGGCTTTCTGCAACCACCCACTTCCGAATCAGACCAGACCCTTGCTTACTCAAAGGATGGTGAAGGATGGGGTCTATGTATGATGCCTGCTGCGGCTAGTGAAGGGCTTGGGTTTGGAATTTTAGGGAAGTGGGGAGCATCACAAGGCTGAGTAAATCGCCCCCTGCACGAATGGATCGCGCTCGACTGTGGAGAATACATGAATCCGGCGTGAATCGGTGCGGTCTGTGTGGAATGCGGCTCTTTCGTGAAACTTGTCCTCGCCGGTGCGTGCGCGAACAGGCTGCCGCAGGGAGAGAACCCAGTGAGTGGAATCCAGCGCCCCGGTGAGTGCGCCTGCGGCATGTACGAACATGCACGAACCCTGTCTTTCCAGCCCGGTCTTTGCGCTGCGCGAATCGATTGTACTCAGACCCCGTCAGTCAGAAATAGTGAAATACACTGACAATGACTTCAACGCTTTTAAAGCGGCTGTTATGGGCTCTAAGGAACCTCCGCCTGCGTGTCATCCAAGATGTGCACCGTGCGATAGGCACCTGCAAAACGGGGCAGCGAAGCTTGAGCGGCTGGAAATCGGCACGTTCTGTCTGCGAGACTTGCATCACCTCGTCAAGGTGCCTCAAACGCTGCTGCGACCGCTTGCGGGCATGCTGCCGGAGCTTCTTGGGATGCTTCTCCTGCTGTTGCTGCTGTTGCAGCAGACGGGACCGTCGGCAAGTGACACCGGCGTACCTCAATCTGCAGGCTCGGAATGCTGTCAGCAGTATTTCAAGACCACACTGGCAGATTGCAGCCTACCGGAGTCACATCTTGCCATCTTGATAGCTTTTGCGGCGTAGAAGCTGTCAAACACGCGAGCCTTGGGAGCTTCACGTTGACCTCTGGCGGCCAGGTCCAGATTGTGACTGCAGAAGAGGCTGATCTCCACGAGATTAAGAAGGAGTGGCTGTCACGGGGAAGCTTGAACATTTCTTTGACAGTTTGAGCAGTTTGCAAGCAAGCGGTCACTGCTAACTTTTGTGGAAACATAGGCCTGGAAGATAAGCAACGCCGGGGTTGCAGTTGCCAGACTCAAGGCAGCGCAGCCTTCAGGGTTTAGTTGAGTTGGTGGTCGGAAAAGGACGGGTTGTGACGGGATGCATGAGCATGCATGAGCCAGCAGCGGCTGGGCCGCAAAATGCAACCAGGCGTTTTTTCTTGTGTGCAACCTATGACCTATGAAGCGTTGCTGCATGTGCTGCACTTCTAGTGTTGACATTCGAGTCGCTCCCCGACGGTACCAAATACGAGCCGCATTCTCCCTGCACCCTGCGCTTTCACCAGAAACATGCTGCCTCGATCCTGACTCCGAACCACCTTCGATCCTGAGTCCAGCCGTAGTTGACAAAGGGTGTCCCTTGTATTCTCAGGCCTTGAACTTCAAGCTTGGTACAGTAAGTCTGTTGGGGTGGGCAGAAGCTTTCGTGGGCAGGACTGCCAGGTCAGCCCTCCGGAAGATCGCATGGGCACATTCCAAGCTGTCACGAACCCCCTCGGGCGGGCACCTCAGGTGCGATTCCGGACGGCTGCCGATAAGGGAAGCACGACGGGTCGATGAGCTCTGCCTTTGGCCTGAGGTTCATATACAACTACTTGGGGCCGACGAACTATTTCTTTATCAAAAGGATCCGGAATCTTCCCTTGCCATGTGCATGACTTGTGATGGGACGAACTACCCCGCAGCTGGTGGTTTGCTGTATTGCCAAGCAAAACGAACAGGCGGAGGGCTAGAAATTGTGCAATGGCAAGGACTATGATCATCATCTTCTGCTTCCTGAGTATTCTTGTGATCCTCGAGCCTTGGCAGCTTCAGAAGAGCGAACGCAAAACTGCCCTGCGGACCTGCGCGGCCCTTTTCCCCTGTGTCAGGCTTGCGTCTACCTGATCCTCCAGATTGTCATGCCAGGGATCGAGATCTACGACCGATTCCAACCCACACCCAACGCGAATTAGTCAGTGCATGGCAGCACAGCCGAAGGTTGAAGGCTGCTCCCAAAATACTCTCCAACCATGCTGGGCCGCGAATCCAAAAACATGGATCGAGGCTCCCGGCAGTAGCAGTAGGAGTGGCATCCGGGGACTTCTCACGAAGGAACGAAGACTGTGCGTGGAGCAAGGCGGATTGATGAACGACCGTGATGGACTCGATTTGCCAGCGGACCTGTTCGACAAAGACACGACGGGTCCTGCATCCAGTTGCTCTTTTAATGTGCCGCCAGAGCTCTACTCGGGCACCGGCCACAAGGATTCACTTGAAAACAAGCTGGCTTGAGAAAGATGATAACCTGTTGCATAGTCTCGGCAGCTGCCTATAGCTGACTGATAGAATGTGAGTGACTTCATGTGATTCCTCAATTTATGTCTGGTCAAAGCTGCCAGCCTGAATTCCGCACAAGCAGCTGCTTGCAAAGCTCGAGCGGAACATATACTCCTCGTGGTCTGGCTTGTGTTGTCTCGGCCCACGGCTAGGCGAATGAGTTTCGATCCGTGCCTCGCGCTTGGCCGTCATGGCTCGGCAGCTGAAATCCGAAACGGTTCCGTCATTACAGCATTCAGAACGCGATGCTGCCACTGGACTTTGTTTGCCTTTTTCAGGCTAGCGCTTGTCAAGTTCATCTGCCAGCTGTAACTTGGACTGATTGTATGTGACCGAACTAGCCCACTAGCCGGTGACAAGTAGAGGTTGGCGTTTGACTTATGCGCAACACTGCAGAATATGCCTCGCTTCAAGACGAGTGATGTCGTTGACTCCGAGACACAGTCAGAAGCCGAGCGCGGACCGTGGTGCAGTCATGGCTGGTCGTTGCCCTAAGATAGGCGATGCACCTTTGCAGAGCTGTCCTTGTCAGCACCCTTGCTGTCCCGTTCTCGGTAAATTTTGGGGGCACGGATGGCACGGATGAACTCAAGTCTCAGCGAGGCGAAGCCTGCAAGAGATGGGCTGTGAGCATCCCTCACCTGTGGCCCAGCAAGTTGGTGGCGACGTTTGCTTCACTCCTTCATGGCTTCACATGGGTTCAGGTGCAACTACGAACCATTCCACAGGCGCTTGGCGGAGGAGATGTCATCGTGCAGGCTAAGTCTGGAACAGGCAAGGTGCGGAGTGGAAGTCGCTGAATAGCATGACGACCTGCACCCTTGCCAGGCAAGACAATTGCCTTCTGCTCTGTGGTGCTGGAAGGACGCTCTAGCAATCACGAATCCTTTCATCTAACACTGCTTTGATGAAGGTGTGAACACATCCAGCTCGGGAACATCGCAGGACTGCCAGCTTTGCCAATGCAGAGAGACCTTTGTCGCGGGCTAGGACTGCTACAAGTAGGATTGTATCAGGAGGTCAAAGTTTGGTGATATCCATAAGCCGCCCCATCGTGAAACGTGCTCCACAAATTCCTGCTTTTCATCTCCCCTTGTTGTTTTGTCGGCTTCATGTCGCCTTTCGACACTTTAGTCATCTTTAGTCGTCGCGAACCTTAATATTCGAAAGCAGTCGCAGTCGCCGTAGGGCTCCTGGTGGTGGCTCTATTCGCAATTGCCCCTGTCATGCTACGGCACGACATCGTCACGGTGATGGTTATAATACGCTGGTCGTAGCAGATGATTACAGGACTTGCATTTGTAATGTACCTCTCACAAGTTATTGCATGGCCTGTGATTTGAGATGCGAGGTACGAGAGCGGCCCGGACAGTACAGTACCTGCACGGATTGCTTGTTGCTGATCTCTCGGAACAAGTAGTCGTCATCTGTTGTTCGTGATGTTCTTCAGTTGTGAAAAACTGCAGTGGTCTGGGCCTGAAAGAGCCTCGGTGAGAAGGCTCCAGGGCGCGAGATGGGGATCATTGCTTCGTCGCAGGCCATCATCCTGGCGCCAACGCGCGAGATTGCCATGCAGGCATCTTCATTCACAGCGATCGAAACCCGAAAGTCGACTGTGGGCTTTGCATCGTAGTGCAGATCTCCGACGAGCTGCGAAGACTTGGCTGGACTGCACCTCGGGCGTTTTGCACCGTTCGGCCATTCTAGGCCCCTATAGGCCTTGCGCACGTCTTGGAGTCAGGTACATCGTGCCAGTCCTTGATGCTCGCATCTCAACCGTCGAGTCTCTAGGCTCTTCCGGCTCTTTCGGTCCGAGATCGCGAGGTTGCCTGCTTCATCGGTGGCATCCCAGTGGAAGAAGATGAGGTGATCTCTGCGCTTGAAGCCGAAGAGGGATTGAGGGCTGGCTGGCAGGAGAGGCTTCAGTCCAAGGGAGCACCCCACATCGCAGCCGTGGGCCAAGACTCTGAACTTCTTCGAGAGAGGCTCTCGTTTCTTCGTTCGAAATCTTGGATTTTGTCTTGTTCGGCAAGAAGTTGTCCTGACCGTCCCTTCCAGGTCGGAACGCCTGGTCGCATGTTCAAGCTCTTGCGCGATGGCCTTCTCCTCACAGACGCGTCGGTTCCTTGGCAGTGTCAGCACCGCCAGCTGCGACGCATGAGACGAGAGATTGAGGCGGTTCCTCGTCCTCGATGAAGCAGACAAGCTGCTGGACGAAAATTTCCGGCCCGACCCCCTTGGCCATTCTGTCGCAAAGGGGTTCTTCAAGTTTAGGACCAGGCTGTCGTGTTGAGCGTCCAGTTTGTAACTGTGTGTTGCGTGCATATCCACACGCGAGAACAGGAACGCAGTGTTAAGCCACCGGGCCAGATGTACTGTAGGGCAGCTGCAATCCTGGAAAATCCACGGGACGGCCCGCAGCATTGAGCCAGTTCTTATCGGGGTCCGGGGCGGCCTCGAAGCCTCTGCGGCCATGGCCCCAAAAAAGGCCTGCAAGTCACTTCGTTTGCCTTTGCTGTTTCGGGTGCCAAAGAGGCCAAAGCGGAGGCAAAGCAGCCGAAAGCCAAGGCGGTGTCAGCATGCGGGTAGAACATGGAATACTCTTGTGCTGTTGAATCCATGCTGAGGCGAAAGGCGCGGCAGCCCCTCAGGCCGACGAGCCTCCAAAAGAAGAGAAGGAAATGAAGGAAGAAGAAGCATTGAAAGAGGAGCTCAAGGAAGAAAATCCTAAGGAGGCTCCTGGGGGCAGCTTCTGTTCGCCAGGGCGCGTCTAGGTAACCATGCAGCAGAGTCATGCTCTCCAGGAGACACAGCCCAAGCAAGAAAGCGAAGCAGAGGATCCAAGACAGGACGCCGCAGAAGAGACACTCCAGGAGGACTGAGGACAAATGGTGGCAGGGCCGACCATGCAATGTGCAATTTGTACAATCTAAGATTTGGGTCAATGCCAACTGACAAGCCCTTTTCTTGGCAGGATGCCAAGATGGAAGATAAGGATAAGGAGCGTGAAGAAGATGCGCCTAAAGACAGCAGGGCAAAAGTGAGCGCAGGCCGCTTTTCCTCCACATCCGTATATTTAGTATGAGATCTAATAATGCACTTAAGTCACTTAAGCACAATGTGGCGGTGGACCGTGCGGCCTTGGTCCTGCGAGGTACTGTGGCTCTCAACCTTGATGATGTGACGCTGAATGCGATGCCTGTCTGCGGTGGCAAAGTGCTCATGCCGCTCACCGAAGGGGGGATGCAGTACCTGCTCGCGTCCGCACGTTGCAGTGCCGGCATTAAGTCCGGTCGTTACATGTACGAGGTCAGGATTTTGGAGTCGCTGAGCCCATGCGAGACAACAGGGCACGCCCGAGTCCCGAACCCGCGCCAGCTGGTCCGAGTGGGCTTCTCGTTGAAAGGAGGCTCCTTGTTCCTCGGCGACGGAGAAAACAACTGCTCCTTCGACTCCGAAGGCTTCTTTGTGGACGACAAAGCCAGAAAAAGAGCTTCCTACAAGTTCGTCAGAGATCAAACTGTGGCCGTCGTCCTGAATCTAGACCCCTCTATGGCGAATGTCAACACGGTAACTTGTATTTTCTAGCCAGGCACTGCATGTTAGCTGCCGGTCTTTGGAGTTCTGAGTAGGTGCAGTTTGCATCTGAGGTGAGTCTCTTCATCAATGGCCAGCGTGCTTCTGACCCACAGCCGCTGCCAGAAGCTCTTATCGGCAAGCCCCTGTACCCGACGGTGACTTACAAGAATGTGCACCTTTGCGATGAATATGCGCAGCCAGTTTCTCTGCGATGCTTCCGGAGGGATCACGGGGTTAAGATGTGATGATGTTTGCTGATAGTCGTTCCTACTCGTAAGGCATTGCAGTTTCAAGCGGGTGACTTCATAGGCTGGTTCGGTGGGATGCCAGCGAGGCAAGGAGATGGCGAGCGAGGGACCGCATTTCTAAGGTCCTTGGAGGTGAATTTTGGACCAGCTCCGCGCACTTCCCTGCCGTTCACCTGCAACATGCTTGCCCACGCTGCAGCAGAAGATCTCGAGATCCCATCTGTAGCGAAGAGGAAGGACGGCAAGGGTGAGCTAGTGATGCCTGTGGGACTGCCTGACACCGGCTATTTTGACTGGGTTGACAAGTTTCTCGTCGACAACCCGGACTTTGTGGAGCTCAGCGACCGGAAGATGTTGGCTCCTGCGCAAGCATTTCATGAAGTAGCATGATCCATCATTATCTACATTGCAGCCTTTTCGGCCTCGCACGCTCGCTCACTCGCTCGCTCTGTCTCTCCGGCTCTCTCTCTCTCTCTCCCTCTCTTTTTTGCTCACTCTCTCTCTCTCTCGCTTTTCCTTGCCGCACTCGCCACACTTTCGTCAACCTCCCCTGCTTCCACTCTGTTTATCTACAAATAATAGCTCCAGCTCGATAAGGACTGGGCCTGGAAGAGCGGAATCTGGAAGGCTGGGAAATACTACAATGGATCTGGCGACAAGCCAGAGGCAAGCACTGGTGTGCCAGCAATCGACGACTGGAGCGTCGGCCGAATCATTTCAGCAGTAGCACCCACGTTCCCGCGGAAGTACGTCATCCCAGAGATGAAGGCAAACCTTGTTAAGTCCGAGCGTGACGAGGGCCTTATGCGATTCACGTCCGCAGACTTTCACCGCAAGGCTGTCGTTATCATGGGGGAGCCTGATCAGCAGTACAAGGAGTGGATCCAGAAGCTAATGCTGGAGGAGAAGCAGGCTCAAGCAGAGGCAGAGAAGAAGAAAAAGCAAGCAGAGGCTGAGCGCCAACGGCAACAGAAGCGGCAGCAGGAGGAAAGGAAGCGGAAAGCCGAGGCTGCCCGAAAGAGCTACGAGGCCGCCAAGCGTCGGCGCCTCGGGGAGGAGGTCGAGGAGACCGAGGAACCGGAAGAGGCTCCGGCTGAAGAGCCAGAGGACGAGGCTCCGGAAGAGGAGCCGGATGTCCCAGTCGAGCTAACAGACGAGGAGAAGGCGTTGAAGTGCCGGAAGCCCCCGCTGCCGGACATGACAGAAAAGGAACTTGCTAAATCGTATGCCAGCTTTGCTCTACCTCTCAAGTCGGAGGGCTTTGATGAGGTGGCCTATGCCTGGGGGAACGAGTCCAGCTGTTCCGAGTTGCTAAAGGCCTGGATAATGGAGAAGAAGCAAACGCAGCGCGCGGAAGACATAGCTCCAGGAACTGACTTCAGGCAGGCATGGTCTGCATGGTCAAAGGCAGTGCAGGACTGGAGGAAGGCTCAGGCAGATTTCAAGGATCCCGCGAAGAGGCGGGCCTTCAAGGAGCAGCGACTGGAGGAAGCCAAGCAGAAGATCCAAGAGGAGAAGCAGACCCTCATTGATGCTGGCGACGAAGAAGGGGCCCGAGCCCTTGAAGAGAAGGTCGAGGCCGAACAGAACGAAGACATGGACACAGAGAATCTTGATGCGGCACGCTTGCACATCCGGCTTGGGGTTCGATTTAGACTTAGCCGTCTAGCTCATGCTGTACTCAGTCTCGCGTCATGCCACTAGCCTCTGTGCCTCTATGATTGTATCATGATCAGACCGGGACAGGCTTCCTCTCCCAAGCGAGCCGGACTGATAGTGGTGTTAGATTCGTGAGACTTCCAGGTCCTCGCAGTGGAGGACATCAACGACATTGGTAATGGAGAGCCGCTCTTTGGGCAGTTCCAGTACGAAGACTGGATTTTGCTCAGTACGAGATATGAGCTGCACTTGTTAGCCCATTCCTTCAAGAAGGACCTGAATGATCCTGACAGGCCAAGCTTCGATTTGAAGCACTTGGGCTTCTACTACCAGAAGTACTTCAGAAAAGCGTGGAACTTCTCCCAGTTTGGTGTCAAAGAGTTTGAAGAGCTCGTCGAGTTGCTGAAGGACTCAGTGAGTGTTGATGCCAGTGGCCATCTCAAGGCAGACGAGCCCGAGGAGACTCCATTAGAGCGCTTCGTGAAGCTCACGGAGGATAATCGAAGGGAGCGCCAAAGAAGAATAGACGCTGGCGATGAGACAGCTAGGCTCAAGTTCTCCAGACCTCAAGCGCAACGAGGCAATGATCGAGGCGAGGGCAAGGGAGGATATGGCAAAGGTGGCAAGGGATCCTACGGGGGTGGTGGGGGCGCATCTGGCTATGGTGGCCAGAAGAGGCCATACACGCCACCCCCCCCTGCGCCTTACAAGCAGACGAGATCTACGTATGGCAGCGGGGGAGGTGCGTATGGAGGCGGAGGCGGGGGTGGCTATGCTGGCGGAGCAAGAGGCACCTACGGCCGATGATGCTTCCTCATTGCCTCCTAGATTGACATGGCAAGGTGGCGGAGTCTGTAGCTGTAGCATCTCCAGCGTGAGTCGACAAGTCGCCCACGTGTCAAAACGGCTTGCGCAGCTGCACAACGCCGACGAAGCAATGCAGCACCTCTTCGACTCCACCTGCCCAGGCAGGACATCATTTCGATAACAGAGCTGGTTTTCACCAAGCTCGGATCTCAGCACGTATCGCAGACTTGTTGTCTGGCTTTTCTCTGGCGCGCATGTTTATGTCTTCTCGCGATCTGCTGGCTTTCAGGTCTCTTCAATTTCTGGCTGTTTCTGCCACCTTTCCGCCACCACTTGTCGCACTTGCAGAGGATCTTTTCGTCCATGCCACGACCTCAAGCTGTGACGAGTTAAGAAGTTCAGCCACATCCAGGACGTTGTTCCGATCTTTGCAGGTGGAAAAGAAGCGTGCAACCCGGGGTCAACCTGTGATGCGAGACTTGCCGAACAAGGCTCCGTTGGCCAGATACGTACCCAACCCATGCTGCAGAGCTTGCACTGTTCGCTCTTCACAGGTCTTCTTGTGCACGTCAGCCGTGAAGAAAGATGAGGACCTGTGCAGTTCCTGTCGAAAACATTAGCAGCTCCGTGCACAGCTCGTTCAGACTAGTCCAGGATGGGTTGAACATCCTGCAAGAAGATGGAGACGACGCTGATGTCGTGGAGACAGCTTTGCTCAAGGTTGATCAGAACTGCCAGCTAGAAGCTGCGGCGGTACGCTTCTCTCTGATGGTGTGCGCTTTGCAGGGAGTGCTCCATCTCCGGTACGTGCTGCAAGGCTTCCCCGCTGCATTTTATTCCGGGCCTTTGCACTGCTTGGAGTCCAGTAGCGATGGTCACAGTTGATAAGATTGATAAGGGGGAGCTGGAAGAGGTTTCAGCCGAGCAAACACCATCAGCTGGTTCGAAAGCAGCACGACACGTCGCGGTCAAGGTTATCATAGCAGTGTGCCGGCTCAGGCTATCATGTCAGGCAAAAGGTGCCGGCACTGCTGGAAGTGTTAACGACGGCGGCCTACCAACAGGCCTGTGTCTGTCAAGAGTCGAGAATGTGGCAAGGCAAGCTTTGCTCGTAATATTCTGCAGGCTTTCGTCTTTGTTGGGGATTCCAACAATGCCATCCAGATCGCGGAGCTGCTGAATCAGGTTTGCCGATGGTGAGATTTGGTCGCTTTCCTGACGTTTGAATGCGGCGCAACCAGGCCGGAGTGCCTGCGGCTGCAAGCACCGGGAAGCTGGACCAAGCCTGGCGGGCGCAGGCCTCTTGATTCAACAGTGCAGACCCTTGTAACATTTGAGCCGAACACCTTGTCGGGGAATTGCTGTGCCCACTTTCTGGACATGCGACTCCATGTCAAAACTTTCCTCTAAGTCTTTCGTGCGGCCGGAGTGGAAGTTTCTCTCGTGTCGTCAACAGGCTTTCGCTGGGCTAAAGCGCTTCCAGTATCGAGTCCTCGTCTGCACGGTCGCCTTCTTACCGACGGAGCAGCATTAGCGCGGAGACGCGAGCCATTTTGCACTCGGGGGCCGAGGACCTCATGGCTCGCGGCATTGATGCAGAGAAAGTGGATGTGGTTGTCAACCTGGACCTGCCAACGGAGAAGGATCCACAGTGTCAGCGGCCCTGAGACTTCCTAAAAGGCTTCTGTCTCACGGCAGGAAACCTACCTGCACCGTTCCGGGCGGACAGCCCGTTTCGGCTCAGTGGGCTGGATGGTGTCCCTAGTTTTCGAGGGCGATGAGGCCCTACGTCTTTGTACGCCGAAGTCGAGTAAAGCAGCGCCCAGAACGCCGCGTGCCGCTGCCTGCAGCCTGCTGCCTTCAGCCTGCTGCCTTCGAGGCCGAGCACTTGGAGTTCTTTCAGAAGCAGCTGGGCTTCGAGCTGGCGGAGTACGCAGACCGGGAGGTGCACGGCAAGGACTGAGGGCCCTGTAAGAGTTCTCGCATCGCTCCTGAGGCGGCGATCCAGTCGAGGCTCGAAGCACTGAGTCTTCCGCAGGCTGGCGGCCCCCGGCCCCCCGCGGGGTTCGACGGGCTCTCCGAGTGACTTGTGGGACTGCGTTCGACAGCGCAGGATGCGATGGCACCAAGCCAAGCAGAAGTGGCCGGAAGCTTTGTTTGCGCCTTCTTGCGAGTAAGTCCCGATCGGTCGCAGCCTCTACATCCCCGGGCCGACAGCTTCGAGCCGCAGGCTACACGTAGTGTTTAACTGGGATGTAACGGACTCGTGCGGAGCGGCGGAGCGGCTAAAAGTCTCTTTTACTCTTTTATCCTCGGAGCGAGTGCCACGGCGTTTCAAACACATTATTCTACTTTTGTTGTGCGGGGGGGAGTCAGGAGTCTACGAGCTCCTTCGACTAGTGGGTTGAACGATCGGCCCGGGGCAGTACACTGGATGTCGTGTGACGCTTGTGGTAACCGTGCAGGTGTTCGCCAGGTAACGCAGCGCCTTGCAAACTCGTGCATGATGCCAGCACATGCTTATACATGCCTGATGAGGAGCAGTTCCCACAGCAGCCGTTTCCGACCCCCGGGACGAGTGGCGGAGGCAGATGCCACTTCAGAGCGAGTCGCGAGATGATGCGACAGAAATTCTCACATCTTGCTTGTCGTGACTTGTACACTTTCAATCCGCCGGGCGGCACTCGACCCCTAACAGCGTTGAATACATGACACGGGCGTGGGTGGTGGGACCGAGATTGGTTTCCTGCGCAGGCGAAAAAGCACAGAAGCGAGGCATGAGCTCGAAGCTTCCTCCAGGTGCAATGAATTGTGAGTTATGAACCTATGGAGTTGTACTGGCATCGGTCTGCCCCGGATCAAGCCGTTATCGATTCTCCTGTCGCCTCCTTGCAAGGCCAAAAGAAGCAAGCCCGGCAGGCACGCCGATAGACGTGAAGTAACTCTGTGGGACATGTCTGTGCTCGACAAGCCTGGAGAGTCAGTGATACTCAGTGATGCCGAGCGAGATTGCTTTCACTGTATAGATTTGTATCAAACAGGGGTTGAAAATTATCCGTCAAGGACCGAGAGCGGCTGCCTGCTGCCCCTTCACCAG
This sequence comes from Symbiodinium sp. CCMP2592, assembly GCA_905221615.1. Classification (NCBI taxonomy): domain Eukaryota; class Dinophyceae; order Suessiales; family Symbiodiniaceae; genus Symbiodinium; species Symbiodinium sp. CCMP2592. The sequence continues at coordinate 741,689 of CAJNDT010002447.1, forward strand.
GAAGCATTTCGAGCCGTAGGCAGGAAATCAGCTCTTCAGAAAGGAACTACTAGTTTCGAGGACTCCTAGACACAACGGCAGCTATCCCTCCGGACGGACGTGGTCGGAGCATGCATGCCACCGCCGGTGGATGCGGTCCCTTCCCAAGCGCTCGAGCCGAGAGTGTGCCAGCATCGCCTTTAGCTTTGCACCAAGACCGTAGCACTCCGACGGTTACAGCCACTCACAGCCATGCTCAAGCTTCGTGGCGGACGCTTCTCTGCTGCAGATCAGGGTGCGGTGCACGCCGAGATGTGTATTCCCGCGGAAGGCTTCACAGAAGAGCTGTGATGCTTTAGCTTTTTGGATGTGAACTTAGAGCTTCCGTCGAGAAGTTTCTCGTCCCGCTTGCACTGTAGAGATCGCAGAACGTTGGCCGACATTTGGCCAGTCAAAGGCCCGCATGCGGTCGCCACCATGCGCCGCCTCTGCACGGCGTAGGCCCAGGCAGCGGGCGTGCATTCCTTTGATGTGGGACAGCCTTTGCATGTGCCCACATCGGCACGACTACCAATTCTGAGAGGTCCTTCTGCTGTAGGTGCACTGCCAGAGCATCAAACCGGGATGAACTTCACGAATTAGGAAGGAGTCGATTCTTGCTGAGGTTGTACTAGGTCATTCTTCCATGACCCAGCAACATTGAAGACAAGCCTGATAGAGTCTTCAACTCAGATTCTGCATTGCGCAAGTGCTGCCAGCCGTTGAGCTCAACTGCCACATTGGCCGCTAGGCCACCCTTCCTCTAGAAGACATACCAGCAATGAAGCGATTGCTGCCGGTGCTGCTAAGCCTGGTTCCGGTAGCTTCTTACAAATTGAAGGGCGACCCCACGAGTGATCAGGAGTGGACCTCTGTGAACGTCGCTTCGGAGGGGCCTGACCCTCTCAAAGAGTATGGGCCGCATGCAGACTTGTCGATGGCACTGTCTCTGGTGCTGGTGAATCTCTCGAACTACTCCGGTTTGATCAACTCCAGGGACGTGCCTCACAATGCGAACCTCACTTATTACTTTGGTATGGATCCTCATCAAGACCTCCTGATGCTTTATGACAAAGTTCAGGGGTTCTATGAGGTCCTTTACGACGTCTTGGGTGAGAATGCCTCCCGCTACTGCCCACTCCATGCGGAGATATACATCCCGGAGTGCATCGAGATTGCCATGTGCCTGGTCCAGCGTGACGTCCCGAAGTACATGAATACAGAAGCGTATGCTTCTATTCTGGAGCAGGTGACGCGCTTCAACACGATCGTCTGGGAGGCCATCAAATATGGTCTCGGATCCGAGGACCCGACCGAGATCGGTGCAGACATGGACATTCCAAGCGAGTTCGTCTGCGACGAGAATGATCATTCCCACGATCATCCTGCTTCCTTACTCCAGAGCGATGCATCGACCTCGGCTGTGTCTTCCGCCATGCACCACGCTGCCCGCTCCACACACCAGATCCTGGCGGAGCACACTGCAAATGCCTCGTTGGATCACACGGTGGATCGCTTGCAGGAGGCTTGGCATCCAGTCTGCAACGTGCTGGGCTGCGACCACACCAACTTTCTGGACATCCACCTGGCATCGCACCGCCACTCTGTGGCCCTAATGCAGGAATCTTCAACCTCCCAGCTGCACGCTCACATCAAGAGCCGTCAGAAACTCCATCTCGAACTGGTCAGGTTCACGAACAAGCATGGTGCTGCTTTTGCAGACAGATTCTACAGGAGCGATGCACATGCTCGGTCCGAGGAAGCTTTCCGGCACTATGCCCACATCACCCGCCGCGCTGTTTTGAACCACTTGCTACCCATGCCAGTCATCCTGAACAACGAGACCAAGGCCCTTCGGTGGGTGGATCGCGTGGAGTTCGGGAAGTTCTACGAAAGCTGGAAGCAGCGCAATGCCGAAGGCAACGTGTCAAGCCACGCCGGGCGCCCAGCGGCCCAGTCAGCATGACAAAGCACGTTTTAACTGATGGCTCGTACTGCAGCTGCGGAACCGGAACCGCTGACCAGCCTGGAAGTACTTAGGAAGCTCGTATACGCTGTTTAACCTTTTGAATCGCGATTTGGGGTTACAAGAGGACTGAAGGGTTTTCCCTTGAAAACAGTTTCAGATGTACGGCAGGGCACCTAACTTCCTGTCAGGACGGACGGTTCGTAGCTGACTGGCCATGCCTACTCCTTGCACCAGCTGCAGACACAACAGTTTGATCGCCTTTACCGCGTTGCAGTAGTCTTCGACCCGGCTTTGTTTGCACAAGCTAGCGTATGCCCTTGCGCAGGGGCGTGAGGAAGAGACCTTTCATGCTCCACCCCGCCTCACCAATGGAGCACGGGGGTGAAGCAACATGCTGATGCTCGTTTCACCGAGGCGGCGCTGGCGTTGATGCAGGAGATCTCAGCCGACGGGTCGACGGAGCTCGTGGATGACCAGCAGCTCCTGCAGGACGAGGATTTCGAGGATGACATGCCGGTTTCGGAGGATGAGGAGGGAGAAGAACGTCTGGACGAGCACCCAGAGCACGCACAGCTGGCCCTCTTGGAAGGTCAAGAGGAAGCTGGCGAGCAGTTGTTCGGCCGCCGTCGGCGCCGTCGGCGCAGGCGAAGGAGCCGCAGAAGAAGACGCAGCCGCCGAAGGTGGTGGAAGAAGCTCGTCGAAACCGTCGTGGAAACGGTGTCGGCCGTGGTGCAGGCTAGCCCTGGGTCAGAAAGGGCTCTCGGGTTTGTAGAGGCTTGTACTTGCCGACATAGCATCACGGGTGTCGTCGCGTCCCGTGCTGTGTTGCAGTTTCTTGCAGCTATTTTCGAGCTTGGTCTAGATGCATGCGAGTAAAAGCGTGTATGCGAAACACAGATTAAATTGTGGCAGGCCGTGGCGGACTTCGTGTCGAGTGTCTTTGAATGCTTCGGCGCAACGAGTCGTTACTCTTCGATCGGCTACTCGAAAGCCTTCGGGACAAATGCTGGCGGAGGATTCGGGTTGACAGCAGGCGCTGGAGCTGACTTGCGGAAATTGATCCAGGACGGGGCCAAACCCAGCGCTTCTGTTTGCATTGGCTTTGGAGTCACGGTTGGTCCTGGAACCGGCGGAGCTCGCACTGGAGTGGGTGTTGGGGGTAGCTTCTGCTGTGGGAGCACCGGATGCAACATCGGCATCTCGGTCGGGGCCGTGGCCCAGGTTTCCGTGGACGGTATTGGCCCTGAATGCGTCTTTGGCAAAGGTATGGGGCCACTCAAGTGCAAACGCACTGAGGGTGTGTCGTTGATGATGACATGCTGCCGCTACAACTTCCAGAACGGCGAAACCACCTGTCGCTAAGCAAATCGCACGCATGCACATTCCTACCTACCAGGCTGGTAGAGACAATCAGTTGGGCTCATAGAGCTTGATGATTCATTGATGCTGTCAAGAAAACGCAGCAATGCCTACCAGTATCGGGGCATGATGGTTCCTTCCGCTCTCGCTAATCTGCTACGCCATCAAAAGAGCCAGTGCTTGCCCTTTGTGAAGCACTGCGTGCTAGGGCTTACAGACTCGGCCCCCAGCACCAGTTGATCAATTCGGCGATTCCTGCAAGGTCCTGTGCAGGCGAGTCCAGGAGTTGTTAGCATGAACGGCCTGGTGCCACCGCCGGCTTGCGGCCCAGTTTTCGAGCACGTGGTCTTTGACTTCCAAGTGCAGAGAGGTGTTTCTGTAGCCGCAGCTGCCGTAGTGAGATATGTTTTTGGCAGCCATTGTCAGCCAAGCTCTCTCTACTTGGGATTTGGTTCGCTGAAGTGCTGTAAGCCGCTGTAAGCCTGCCGTGTCGTCATGTCTTCAACAACTGACTCGGCGCTGCATGCCCAGAAGTACCAGCCTCCGTCTCTTGCAGCTGCCGCTGCCCGAATCCGTTGCGCTGATTCAGTCCCGCTAAGGTTTTGCATCTTCACGGTGCTCATGCTGTGCCTCCTATTCCAGCAAAGAGCTCAGCGAATGCCTTATTGCCGGCTGCACACACACACATCACCCGAGTAAAAAGCCCTCTTTCTGGAAGGATCTGCATGAAATATCATGAAGTCATGTTTTCAGCAAGCCGTAGGGAGATGCACCAAATGAGAAAAGAGATACGATAAAGTTTTTTAAGACACGACAGGGCAAACGGCCCAAACAACATCTCGACCATGTGCTCGTCAGAAATGCTTGAGGACGCTGTTTTGGCTCATGTTTCCTGTTTTCAGCATCAGACCTCTCCATTTACTTGATTGGCGCCCCCTTTGAATAAAGATCACTGGTTCCGGGATGCACTAGAGCATTCTTGCTTGCAGATATCTTTGCTGGTGTGCCTGCCCGTCTTTCTCGTCCCTTTTCCTCCAGAGTGATCTTTCCCCGCTCTGCTTGTTTCCAAACTCGCTGTGCTCGAGAAGAAACGCGGCGCAGTTCTAGCAAGTGCATTGACGATGCGGTTCGAAGCCTACATGCAGATGTTATTGTACGACCTTCGCTGTCTACTAGGTTCGTGTTTTGCTTGTTGACGTTCGACCCTCGCCGTTCTTTTTCATTGGAAGGTCTTGGATGACAGACTGGTGTGGAAACTGAAGCCTTGAAGCTCCTCTTTTCTGCAGCCTTTTCCCAGGTTCCTGAGTGGCAGTCTTGGATGTTGGATTGCAGCTTCGCAGCTTGGCGCCACATGCCACGAGTTTCAAGAACTTGGAGAAACGATTGCTCGCTTAGGCCAAGTACGCGGAGCAGGGCTCCGCCAGTGCCAGCAACCCCTTCCTGGCGAGTCTAAGCTCCGGCACTCGCCAGCGTCTGCCTCTCGGAAGCCTGTGATGCAGAAGCCTCACCTCGGCATCATGCGCATGTGAGGTCTCGACGCCTTGTGGCAGAAGCACTGCGATGTTTGGATCGGGACCTGACAATGCAGCACAAAAAGCGCCACGCTTTCGCAGCTTCTCCTTGGTGCTTGGGAAAGTGCTGCACCGGCAAGCTTTACCTAGGCAGGACATGTTGATGACAGTTGCATGTAGCTGCCTCATGCGATGCTGCCGACTGAAGAGAGATGTTTATGGCTTCGATGCCAAACGAAAACATGGAGGGTATAGCATCACCAGGCCAGGCTAGACTAGTTGCATCTCAGCGTCTTCATTGTACCTGTTTTGCATCTCGGGGGTTCTGCCTGCTTTGTTTTGGCGCCTGGGGTCCTCAGCCATGATGACTTCCCTCAGCGCCACGTTGCGACGACAGGTTTTCCAGCTGCATCCGCAGAACCCTGCAAAGCAATACTACCACTTCCTGGGGGCCATCTCTGTCCGAAACAAGTCGAACGTGGCTGGTGAGCTGAAGAAGCCCGAAGAAGCTTCCCTCGACCTCAGCCATTTGATCACAGCTAACCGCTGGTCCGGCGACGAACTCGCGGCCGTTAGCACCACGCACCGGAAGCCCACTGACTGGGTTGACTGGGCATCTTACATGACTGTGAGGAGCCTCAGGTCCAGCTTCGATCTCTTCTCTGGCTACAAATTCCGAACTACCTTGGGGGCTATGCACGAGAGGGATTGGCTTCGTCGTGTGATCTTCTTGGAAACAGTTGCAGGAGTGCCAGGTATGGTGGCGGGTATGGTGCGTCATTTGCATTCGCTGCGTCTCATGCGCCGAGACCACGGCTGGATACATTCCTTGCTGGCTGAGGCCGAAAATGAGCGCATGCATCTCCTGATTGCACTGAATTTGCGACGTCCTGGCCCAATCTTCAGAGGGATTGTCATTGCAGGTCAGGGGGTATTTCTCACTTGGTACAGTTTGATGTACCTCGTCTGTCCCCGATACTGTCATCGTTTTGTCGGCTACCTCGAGGAGGAGGCTGTCATCACTTACTCCAAGCTTATCGATGCCATCGAAGCTGGCCAGCTTCCAATGTTTTCCAACATGAAGGCTCCGCTCTTTGCACGCCAGTACTACAACCTTCCCAAAGAAGCCATGGTGCGCGACGTTTTTCTGCAAATTCGAGCAGACGAAGCTTGTCATCGCGACACAAATCACTTCTTCTCCGACCTGAAGCCGGACCAGCCGAACACAAAAGTCGACCATTTGCGCAAGGGCCATTTTCAAAACCAGAATGTGCATTCAGGCGTCTTGAAGCTCCAGCGAGAGGCTCAAAGCAAGGTGATGCATGAGACCTTTCAGAGCCTGGATCACGATCACGACGGCTTCATCAGCACGGATGATTTGCGCTGGGCATTTCAGCAGCATGATACACCTTTCAATGATGAGGATTTGGACGAGATGGTAAGGAAAGCAGACAGGAACGGCGACGGTAAGATCGACTACCAAGAGTTTGTCAAAGTCATGAGTGAAGGCGACTTCCATTGACTTCATGGAAAGGTCGCAACGGCACCTCAGCTATCGCAAGCTGAGGGGAGGTTTTCGTGATGTGTGGATGGAACAGCTACCCAGGATCGCACTCACCCAGTTTGATATCGTCCAAAAGAAGTTGCCGCCAGAGGAGAGCAGCTGCGATGGCAGGTAGCCTGAGTCGTTGCTTCTTGTATGTGGGTCCCAGCAGGCTCGCTGATTGTTTGTGCATGACCTCCCTTTCTGCGATTCTTTTGGAAAGTGCCGCAGTTATACAGTTGTACAGAACCAGATCAATTCGAAGACACCTCTGGGAGCTCGGAAAGAGAGATGTCTGCCTGGGTCGAGTAGAAGGATTACTCGAGATATGCAGAGGTCACACTCAGGAGCTTAGGTGTCGATGCTGTGCTGAAGAGTCTTGGCTGAGCGCCGAGACTGGCGAAGCTAAAGATGGCCCCACCACCTGCACCACCCGCACCCTCCTCCATGGAGGACATGCCTGGATCTCAAGTGCTGCTAGTTGTCCATGCTGATTGACCTCACGCGCACGCAGAGGAACCTGCCAGCCTTTAGTTCAGGTTATGCCTCCTCGAGAAGTACGACAGGCTCTTGACTCGGGTGCCATTCCAGGTAAAGCAGTAGCCCTTGTGAGCAGATGGGGGGTCTAGCATGGTAAATGGGTGGGCATATGCACGGCCAAAGACAGAAACGAGCTTTCCTTACTGTGGGAGTGCCTGTGCAAGAAAGCTAATGACACGACATTGACGACTGCCGTCACCCCAATTCCAGATGATAGAACAAACTCGATCGTTCAGCCCGATCCGTGGAGTTCGCACGCTTCACGTCCAGGAGCGTGGATGGCACCATCGGAGAGCAGGAGATTCTTGTTAGGTCGTAAGCTGAAGCTTGAAGCAAGATGCAGTGGCTCCGTCGTCAGGTGTCACATCACTCAGTTCGACTATCTCCCAACACCCATTCTTCAGGAATTGGTCCAGCTTGTCAAAGCCCTTGACAAAGGATCCTTCTGGGACGAGGCGTCATTGTCGCTCTGCTGTCATGGGACAGAAAGCGTCCATGCTGAAGTCGAAGGCCAAGCTAATGTCCTTGACGAAGGGCTTGGGCTTGGATGCGGGAAGACTGAAACTGACGTTCTTGCCTCAAGAGCAGAGGTGCATCTAAGATCGACGAGCCTTCTAGGATCTGATGGGTTGATTGGGTAAGGTCCTTTGCACGGATGCTCTTCGAGGGCCCCCAAGCCGCCTTGTACCAGGCAGGCGTTCAGTTTGTTTATCAACGATCGGAGATCTGAGTGCAACGAACGACTACTAGACTACAGCAGAGATGTGAGCTTACTGCACCTGCCGAAGCTTAGTGACCCCGAGCCGCGTAGTCGGCTTGTCGGTGGCCAGGTGGTCCGACAGGACTTGCAGAAGGCCATGTCGGCACCTGAATGGGACCGCCTCTGAGCTGTGTTTTTTGCGGACCTGTGCTTGAAGCTTCTCTGGCGCAACTCAGGATGACGGCAGCTACGCGCCGATCCTCATCCGTTTGGCCTGGCACTCCTCAGGCGAAGCCTAACTTTGCACAACGGGTGGTGCGGTGACGTGGTGCCTTCCTTGCTCTGCTTCGGTTTCTGAGAAGTAGCAAGCAGAGAGGCACCTACGACAAAGTGGACGGCACTGGGGGCTCCAACGGAGCCACCATGAGACACGCCTTGGAGGTGTCGGACTTGTAGATGGAGTGGCTCCAGTGCAGAAAAGCCAGCCCAGGCATAATAATGTTAGAATGTCAATCACGCAAGCTGCCGTGACATCTGTGATGTTTCCAGCGGAACTTCGAAGTTGCTAGTGGCGCGCCAGATGAATGATCCGGAGAATGCGTACTTGGAGCACGCCCGAGCTTTACTCGAGCCTGTGAAGGTGCGGTACCAGGTTTAGACTAGCAATTAGACTTGGATTTCAGAGCATTTTCAGAGTCGGGCCGACAGCGAGACGGGGATTCGCTTTGCGAGGCCAAGCATCCTTGGATCTCTCATGCAGACCTTTGGATCCTGGCTTCCTACGTCGCACTCGAGAACACGAATGGTCCAAGGATTGTCCGGCTGTGGGGGCAAAGGTGTATAGATTCGTAGACGCGACGCAGCACCTAAGCTACTTGACATTCGGGTGGCGCAACGGGCGTGACGGCAAAGTCACAGATGGGTTGTAGCTCTATAGGCTACGAGCTGACTTTCGTTCCATCCCTCGTTCTGACTCATGCGCATTCCGGCGTCTCCCCGATGAGCTTGTCATGTGACCTCCGGGTGGCTCTGGCAGGTGTAAACCGTGTGAATGTGGGAACTAACGTTCCAACCGGGCAACATCGGGCAACATGCTACCAGTTTTTGCCTGACAAGCAGTCGCCACTGAGAGCCGCTGCAATCCCACCTGCCTGGTCCAACATGATGAACGGTGTTCGTGGCACAGCCATCAAGTGGGGTGAGGTTGACATGAGACAATGCCAACTATGTACGACAAATGCATGCCGGGCCCCCGCCCCCTCCGACGTTCGTTTTCAACCTTCAACAAACCGAAGGAAGATATAGAGCAGTTCGGATGATAAACCCGTGTCGGGGGTATCCGAGCCTTCATGCTTTAGCAGGATTCGCCTAGGTTTTGTAAGCGACGGCGTGAAGAACCCCTGAGGTTTTGGGAGCAGCTGCCTAGGTCTAGAATCATTCGGAAAACACGAAATCAACTTTTGAGGCTTTTCACTGATAAATGTGTGACTATCTTTAGCGTCTTGAGCCTCTTTTTTGCGTTTCTTTCGGATTATTCATTTTTTGGTAACAAATTGGACGATGTGTGTAATGCATTTTTTTGGACCGGATTTTTATTTGGGTTTGCTTCGGCCCTTTCTGCTACTGGCTAATGGTCAACCTTAATTGAGTAGAGGATCAGGAACCTAAACTCCCAAGCCCCCAAACCCTTTAGTGCGCCCTCAAAGGAACCCTAAACCCTAGCCCCCCAATCTTAAACCCTGTCTTGTCAATGTCTTTTTGGCGGATCCCCAAACCCCGCCAAGCTGCTCTAGGTCTCTAGGTACTGCTAAACCCCCGTACTGTACTCCTACTGTACTACTAGTGTACTACCGCTGTACTGCTAATGCACTACTACTGTACCATTGCTTTACTACTACTGTGCCGAAACTTTACTACTAGTCTGCTATTACTTTACTACTACTGCTACTACTACTACCATTACTACTACTACTACTACTACTACTACTACTACTACCACTACTACTACTACTACTACTACTACTACTACTACTGCTACTGCTACTGCTACTACTACTACTACTACTACTACTACCACTACCACTACCACTACCACTACCACTACCACTACTACTACTACTACTACTACTACTACTACTACTACTACTACCACTACTACTGCTACTGCTACTACTGCACTACTACTGTACTACTCGTACTGTAGTATCAGGCAGGTTGTGCATATGTTTGCACACCTGTCCAGATTTGCGGGGCCTTGCTGAGGTTTTCGTCATTAGTCAGCGTTGTGGCATCGCCATGTCTGCCATGTCAGAAAGTACTGCTACTGTCCTGCTACTGTACTACCACCATACTAGTCTCTGAGTCCCTCCCCCTCTCCTTCTCCCTCGCTCTCTCTGTTTCTCGCTCTCTCCGTTTCTCGCTCTCGCCGTTTCTCGCTCTCTCCGTGTCTCGTTGTCTCCGTCTCTCGCTGTCTCTGTCTCTCGTTGTCTCTTCTTCCAATCGACCCTGGAGTAGGCGGTGCCTTTACAGCGATTGATGTGAACCAGGTGTGCATCCCCAAGTGGCGTTTTCTGCTCCGAAAGGGGATGGGCCAGCAACAGGGCCCGCGGGTGGTCCTGCTGCCTGGCGGTAAGTGCATTGCGACCATTGAAATGCGACAATTGAAGAACAGTGCACATGTTGGGTCACCTTGTCGTAAGGTTTCTCCTGGTAGCGGGAAAGCATGACGCAACCGATGTTTGTTGAGTTATTGCAATGTGGGCGAATTCAAACGGAATCCTACCCGCCCGTGGCTGTCCGTCTTCCGGATCTTTTGGTAATTTCCAGTTACTTCGTGTTTGAGTAGAAGACACCTTGTTGTAGCGGCGTGGACGTTTCTTCCATTTCCTCCATGGGTCGAGTAGAAAACTCGTTTGCCGGTGACGATTCCATGAAGGGAAAAGCCGTTGTCGAAAAATCTGCGAACGGGATCTGAGTGGTGCTGGGAAGCCATCCAATCAGGTGACTGGTGGAAGACGGTAGACAGCCGTAGGCAGGAGAAACAACCCAAACAAAAGGAGGGTCAACGGAGCCGCTCAGGTTGCTGCAGGAGTTGGTTGGAGGGTTCCAGGTCGACACCTAATACAACATGGTGTTCATTCTTCGTCATTCGATAAGCACGGACAAGGCTTCATTTTTCGCATTTTGATAATCGCAGATGCGTGCAAGGCAACCACGAGCTTTCTGCATCGATAGTCGGCACTTCCAGAGAAAATTCAGTCAACGAGATCAATCGGCCTCACTGCTTCAACGGCTTCAGTGTCTTCGTGGCAACAGCAGGATTGCTTTCACTGGTGGTCGCGTGGACGCACCTGAAGAAAAGGCGGCCAGAGTCCCGGCATTTCCGTTTCCTTCAAGCAGGAGCCTGGGTTGCTAGAATAATTTTCTCATCCCTCTGTTGCACATCTGTGCGAGCAGCTCCCGTTTGTGTTGCCCAAAGTTTCGCCATCACCGCATGAAGGTCGCCCCGGGCAGGCTTCCTGGGGCCGAGCACGGCCTGGCAGCAGGCATGGAGGCGAGAGCTTTTGGGCAGCGCTGGGGTAGGGTCACGGCTGTGTTGTGGCTGTCAGGTTGATGAGGAAGGCCGTCTGAAGGCTTGGCGCTTGGACCTTGGAGTGGTCCGGCAGGCTCTGTGTGCTGCAGGGCTGGGAGAACCTCGCTCACCACATCCGTGACGTCTTTGGACGGATGGGCATCACTGACAGGGAGGTCTGGGCTTCACCAGTCGGGAGTGATTTATGCGGGGGTGAAGATCAGCTTCAGTCGATGTACGTCTGAAAGGCCGTAGCCCTGATTTGCGGTGGCCACATTTATGGACGCTGCCACCCAGAATCGACTGGCTCCGGGTATGCCGCATCCCTACTACACACATGCAGTGGACAGTGCGGAGTTCGCCCGCATCATCATCATCATCAGGATCAGGGGCATCATCATCATCATCAGCATCACCATGACCAAATTACCATCAACATCAAAAGCATCATGATAAACATTATTGTCATCATCATCTCCATTGAAGTTAGGCCGGAGCCTGGGTGGAGATGCCAACCCTTTTCAGCAACGAGTACGCAGCCGACATGGTCGAAACCCCAGCCACTGCTCTCGGCTGTCTTTCGCATCACTGTGAGCTTGCTATCAGCACATTTCAGGCTCAGCGACGTGCCTCTTGCAAACATGATGCCAGCACGACTCCTTCAAGCGTCGCAGTTTTACCTCGATCAGCCTGGCATTCTTGAGACCAGTCTGTCTTTCATAAGCACCGGGTTGGTATGGTCCGGAGATGGAGCGACACAGCTGCCCAAATACTGCTGCTGTCCATTTGGGCAGCATCAGCATCTCGCAAGCAGCAAGTTGCTCGGTGCAGGCCTTTCTGCAAGTTTTCTTGTCGAGGATGCTGCCGGCGACGGCGACGCCAATTTTGAGGCATTCCGCTGTGCAACCGTGTAAGGCACTGTTGACACCTGCACTTGAATCTGCAGCCTGTGAAGGTGCTACAGCAACAAAGTCCCCATCTATCATCCGGATCGGTCTACGTGTTTCCGTTTCTTAGCATCGCAAATGTACTCGCAAAAATCCACCCGGCTGATTGGCTTGCTGGAGGCATGTCACGAAGGGCCACCCCACCTTCCAAACTCAGAAGATGCCCCTCGCCAGCCTTGGCATGATGTATTGACTGCTGCGTGAGTTGTAGGCAGCGGAGGAGGTCCCGCAGAGTTCTGCTAGGCTGAACGAGTACAGCAAGCACGGCGTGCTGGCAGAGGTGCAGGCATACAATCGCCAGTCAACAGAAACATGGCAGCAACTCTTCTTCTCAGCACCAGATTGCAGAGCCCCGACCGAGCTCACATCTCAGGAGTCAGTCCACCACGAGCCTTGTCTGTCTTAAGTTGTGGCTGACCGTGGATGCGGGAACGGGCACTCTAGCACACCTTTAGCTGCATTGGCTGCGTCCAAGCCAAGGAGCTTTGCAAGCTTCGACAGACGAAAAACTTGACAGCTATCTTTATCCAAGCAGGCGTGTTTCAGAAGCTGGGTGACGACAGCTGCTTTTTCCCACCGATGCGAGAGCGCTATGCCCAGCATTTGGAAAGGATGCTGGGCTCATGATTAGTAGCTCGCCTTCTGGAGGACTCGTCCATGTCGCTATTAGAATCAGAAGATAGCCGCATCATCACCCGTATCTTGTCTCCAGTACCACTGCTATCACTATTGCTATCGACATCACTGTCGCCATCGCTATCGCTACACGACCACTGCCCCCACCACTGCCGCCACCACTGCCAATGCTACTACCACTACCCACTACCACTAACATCATCATCGGCGCCGTCATCAGCTGCAACTTTCTCGACGACATTTCTGGGTGCCAGGGCCAGGTCTTCATTTTTTCTCACAAAATGATTCCTTTGAATACTTGGTTTGACAAGCCCTCTCCGTTCCTTGCTACATATAGGAATTTGAGTACAACACAGTTCAACCGAATGGAGATTGATATGAACACGCATGCCCGAATGGATTACATACTTATCAACGACAGATGAAAAAATGCTATTTCCAATATCACAACCATTCAAGAAACGATCTTGGATGCGGATCATGCCCTTCTGATTGCCGATGTGCACTTGAAATGGGCCCAGAAAAAGAGAGACAAACGACAACCTTTCCCGAAAAGTTACAGGACTCCTACCCAGACTCAAAAACAGGCTTACAATCTTTTCGTCGAGCAGAAAATAGAGGAACAACGGCAGCTGCACAATTGGAATTGCACAAAAGCTTTTGACACTCTTGCTGATATACTCATCGAATCGGCGGATAAATACTGCACACGTATACCTGCTGAACAGATGAAATCCTATCTGTCTGAAACCACCTGGAATTTAATCGAGGCCAAACAGAAAGCGATCGCAGAAGATGATCTCATAAAGGCCCGAGACTTAACTAAGAACATTCGTTTGCAAGGGAAAAAAGACGAAGAACGGGTGCTACTACAGGAAGTTGAAGAAATCACAAAGGAAGGATACAAATGGGATGGCCTAAAGAAAGCAACAAAGACCTTCCAACCCAAACGATGCAAATTCGAAAACAAGCATGGTGAGATCATCAAAGAAAAGGATTTTCCATCAACGGCAGCGGAATGTTTTGCCGAGGTACAGTGGGCCCAACAGGCAGAGAATGATCTAGATCCAGAAAAAGAGACAACTCCACTTATAGAAGGTACAAGCAATATGAATGACGAACTGTTTACTTTACCGGAACTTGACAAGACAATCGACGCGCAAAAAAACAACAAAACTCCAGGACCAGATGGATGCCGAGCAGAGCTATTGAAATGGCTTTCCGTTACAAATCGAAATTCTTTGCTATCGCTATACAACGACATGATTCAAAGCCACGAGTTCCCGGAGTCTTTTAAAAAGGCCAATTTAGTAGCTATTTACAAGAAAGGAGATGCCACGCAAATGCAAAACTACAGGCATTATTGCAAGGGTTCTATAAAATACTAGCAGGTATGATGAGAACGCGATTACTACATGCATACGACCCATGGATTCAACAAAAACACAGTACGGTTTTCGCCCCAAGAAGTCAACGACACAAGCTATTTTCATAGCAAGAAGATTATTGGACCTAGCCGAAAGACAACATTCAAACCTGTCGCTTATTCTATTAGATTGGGAGAGCTTTCGACAAAGTGAACCAAACCAAGCTTTTACAGGTTCTACGCAGATTAAAAGTACCCCCTAGTATGTTTCAGCTGATTGCTGACATGTACCAAGATCCACAGTTCAGGATCAAAATGGACAGCCAATGTTCAGAATACAAATCGCAGGAGTCTGGGATTCGTCAAGGGTGCCTCACCATTTCTGTTTACGTTACTAATGTCTGCAATGTTCAAGGATTTTAAAGCCAAGCTAAACACTCCAAAGCAGAGAGAGCCCTTACCTGGAATAGAATTCGCAGAAATTTTATATGCAGCCCATACTCATACAATAAACAAGCTGCTACACGCAATTCAAGCTGAATCCAGGTACTATAACATGAGCTTGAATTACGACAAATGCATTAACATATGAATGGGTCACTTGTTCCACGCAAACATGAAGCCACATACTTAGGCTCAATACTGACAGACACGGTGGATAATCACCGAGAGGTTTGTAATCGCATTGCAGATGCCACTGTGACATGCAATAGACTAAAACTTTTTTGGAACAAGGCTCAAAACACAGTTAAATGGAAGCTAAGGGTGTTCGATTCAATTTGAAAAGCAAGATACTCTATGGGCTTGAATGCATACAGCTGACACAACCTGACTTAAATAAATTGAATGCTTTTCAGATGAAAGGACTTCGCCGAATCCTAAAGATCCCTCCCACTTTTATCGACCGTAATTTCACGAATCAGAAAGTTTTAGATATCCTGCGAACTGAACAACGCCATCCAATTGAAAAGTTTTCCTTAACATGGATGACAAGAAAGGTAAGACTACTGGGACACATATTGAGGACTGATTCGAAAGACCCTATGAAGCAAGTCATGTTAGATCCATATACAAACAGGCCTAGACTTGAATATAGACGTCCAGGTAAACCAAGAGCATCATGGCTACTGGAGACATTTAAAGATGCATTTGCTTTGCTAGAAAGATCCGAAAGCTCTGATGATACGAACAATGAGCATCGACAATACGTAATACAGCAAGCACAGGCAAGACAGGGAATATTTGCTACAAAGCCACAACATAATTAAGTCAAAGCCGTTAGCAACACACCAACACCGGAGAACGTTGTCACCATACATCACCGAATTTTCTTCACCGAATGTTCCTCACCGAATGCGCGGAGCAGCACCGCGACCTTCAGGCAAGTTGCCCAGCTGCACTTATCAGTCTCTCGGAAATATATAAGACTTACTACAGGCACACAGTACAAGGTTCATGATATTCCCCTCATACGTATCTTCATGTCACTGGCAGATCAATTGTTTAAAGTGTAGAATGTACTCTATCTGTTTCACTTTTTCGATGCTAAGATACACGATTCTATGTCTTGATTCCACTTCATTGGCTAGGATTCTGTGCTCAGACTTTTTCGTCTGCACGTAGGAAAAAAGGGCAAGGTCTTCAGTGTGTCGACAGTAATGTGTCGCTGCTTGTTCTTCTTTTTCCACAGTTGGCCGTGCCAGAATTCTGTAAAGTTTAACACTTTCTCTGACGCCCATATGAAAGCTATACTACTGGGTTTTCCCTCCTTCAACGCCTAAATTTCACCAACTGCTGTGTTTTGCGTCAACGTGTTAGCTGTAGCATTAACTTTAACGTCAACTGAGTGATGAATATGAGGGAGGTGCCATATTGCACTTTACCTGCCTCCTGCAACTGCACGCCAGATCAAGAGTGCGCACCAAGAGCGCATAGATACACCGCCCCTGCCTGACCCTTCCACCCTGTCCTTGGAAAGTCTTCTCTGCATGAGCGTCAACCATCAGGACTCAAGCTTGAGCAACAGATCAGTAAAACAGTCACGTCATATCACGTCAGAAGGACTGTCTACAGACCGCAGATGACTGTACCGGACATGAGATTCCGGCAACCCCAATCCTAAAACTTCAAAACGAAGCGCCGAAAGGTGCTGTGTCTTATGTCAGAGCAGCGACCTTGTCGTAGAGTGTTGTGTTAAGCTATGTTTCGTTTTCTTACTACTTCTGGCAGGCATACTGTATTATCGTGATGTCAGCCTCACCTATCACCAGAGCCAAACTCACTGCACGTCAGTCAATGCGGACGACTTTCGCCCCGACACCAATCGGTCAGAGCTGCAATATCACCATCGTGCGGCATTGGTTTCCCCGTGTATAAAGCCAAAGTATTTGATGCAGACTAATGTTGATATCAGCAGCTCAGGAATGGCGTAGCAGGGGCCATAGTCATGATGGTGCATCGCCTGATGGCTAGCAAAGGGCACGCTTCGTAGCAGCGGAGGCTTGGCAGAACTTCAGCACGGCGTGCAATCTCACTTTCTCGGGCCAGTACGCTGATGTGCTGCACCCGGGCTTGCGTTGGAGCTTCACAACCTCGAGGTCCGGTCTTGTTATGCCAGAGTGCAGGCATAGCCCGTCAATGCCCAATCCATACGGCCTGCTGATTGTCCAGCACAGTGCCGTGGTCGCAGCTCATACTCTGACAGCGGCGGCACGGATTTCACTGCTGTAAGCTGAGGCAAGCTTCGGGTGTGCCCCATTGAAACCAGGTCGGAGAGAGCAGTGCCAGAGCCCCTTCAGAACACCTTGTACTCTGCAGGATGCGGCGAGGCGAAGGTCCTATGGATCAGGAGCGATGCCGCAACTCCGGAAGAGGTAGGCTACGGTCGCGTCCCCGCGAGGAATATGCAGACGAAGCCTATCACCGTTGCAAAGAGGGCCTGGACGCCAAGTCCAACTGCTCAGAACTTCTGGAGAGCCTCAGCCTGGGCACAGAGCTCTTCACAAGCCCAGAGGCTTGAAAGCCACTCATGTCTCGTGATGTCTCTCTCCTTTAAGGATGCGACGTTCGATCTTTGCGAAGCGCAGCGCTGCAGTACAGCAGCGGCTGTCAGTGTTCCGGCCTAATGGCAAAGTAGAAGATCTCGTTCTCACAGCCACAGGCAGTCTCTAGTCACTCCAGTTCTGAAAGCTGCGTAAGAGTCCAGGAATGGTTTTCGGCCAATCCCGGCAGCGTGATAGCTGTGTTGCACCCTGAGAGCCTTGGATGCGCCCGGTACACTATCTTTGGAAATTTTAAGTAATATTCCTGTCTTGCACACAGTTCGTGGGCTGTAGTACTGCATAGGGCTACGCCAACGTATGTTCATGTGGCTGGGGATACCCAGCTGATCCCAGCTCTAAGGTTCGAGAAGTTGACGAACTGGCCTTCCGGGGTTGCCGTCTTTCGGTTCCTGCCAACCCAGCGCCTGGAGAGTCAGTGCGAAGAAAGAATTGAGCAAGCCGAGCATTGGTTTCGAACGTCGGCACCACCCCCAACGAAGGCTGAACTCTAGCGGCGTGGTAAACGAGACACGACCTCGGTCTTTCATGTTGGAACGGCGGGGAGCGGATGGCTGCCCTGGCGCAGCCTGACGCCATGACATTGAGCACGTGACCAGGATGCGCGGAGGGCAAAGATCGATCTGCAGTTCTCGACAAGAAGCCATCAAGGAGATCTATACATCAGCCTCTTTGATGAGGCCGCGGCGGAGACAGGCAACTCGAGCGAGACATGCGAGATCATGCTGGCTTCAAGGTTCCATGTGAATCGACCGCAGTCCGGAGGGATTGAACAGTGCAAGTGGGACTGGAGACCACTGCAGCAGCGTGACTGAAGGGTTTTGAGGACCGGACCTGTCGGAAGCTTGGCCGGTCTCCTCGCTGTAGATAAATCTGCTGCACGATGGGTACGCAATCAAAAAGTCTGCCACGGTTGTGCGACCTTGAAGCTGGGATGATGCTAGTATGTATTCTGTTGAAGACGCGACCTGGCTCTTGAAGTTTGTCGCAGGTCGGAGACAAGTGGATTGCAGTGACGCATGACACGGCCTGTGCCCGAAGATGCTGGTAGCCACATGAGGAGGTACAGCCCAGAAGCATCTCAGGTGATGCCAGATGGAGGCCAAGTGCCAGAAGAGGCTCCGCCGGGCTCGAGCACCGAGCACTTAACACTTCCGATGCAACAGCAGGTCCGACCTGCTCCTGGAAAGAGGCAGCTCGGGCCTGAGCCCTCCCGCTACTTCGCTTAGCCTCGGGCATGATGAAAAGGCCGTGCTGCACCTAGAGAACGGGACGTCAGTTGCCCACGAGGTATATTGACCTGACGAAGTACGAGGGAGAGGCAGTTGAGCGCTTCATGTCCACACACAAATTCTTCCACGTGCAAAGACAGCATCGTCGGTTCGCAGGAGGAGGATGGGGAAGCCCAAGAAGCACCGGACGCCAAAGACCGGGGTACTCCTGAAGCTTTTTGATGCGCCTGTTGAGCTCTGGACCGCCAGGAGTATCCACCAGGCAGAAGCTTCGCGCGAAGTCCTTGAAAGTCAACTCGTCTTGTCCAAAAGTTTGAAGCTTGAAGGCCGCTACAAATGTTTGACTCAGTGGGTCAATATCCATGCCAGACTCTCAGCCCGCTGATGCCCGCTACCGCCCGGCTCAGCGCTCAAAGCGAGTGTGACCCAGGAACAGCCGGATGTCTCCTCGCCTGTTCACGGCCGTTGCCTTCAGAAGGAGGCACCCGAAGCACCTATGGCAAATGGGATGACGCAGTTCATTCAATCTGCGAGGAGCTTTCCTTCCTGGCTGTGAAAGCAGTGGCCTTGGTGGCCTTGGCATTTCAGCGACGTTAAGACACTTGTGGCCTGCTGTGTCATCAGCATGTCAACGCGCCCGTTCTTTCAGGTTTTTGGAACAGAGCTACGCGGGCTCGCAGAGCAACGCACTTGGCTACCGTTCCTGTGTCAGCTATTATTCAGTGATATTCAGTGATAGTGAGTGTTGATGGGCACCGAAGTAGGCGTGGTGGCTGGATTTCGCTGGCCAGCGGGGCAGGTGGGGGCCTGCCCCAGAAACGTTCCACAGTGCCTCACTTTCGCCTTCGCCTTTGGGCCCTTGGGTCACACCGAAAGGGAAGCCTCTTTTCGAGAAGATCTCGGAGCTAGATCCCAAGCCGCTGCAAGGGCGCGACGAGCTCAGCCAGTTTCAGTTGTGCATGCTCTTTTGAAGATGCGCTTGGAAGCAAGCGAGCCAATGCCACAAGACCGCCACCGTTCACACGTCCTGTGCAATACCCCGTTCCTTGTCACCTTGCCTTGCTTTTGCCATGACATGTATCTGACCATACACTTGCCGTACCTTAATTTGCCGCACTTTGCTGCTGGCCTGACGAAACTTCACTCTTCCGTAACCGCCTGGCCTGACGTTACCCGACTCTCGTCATCCGTCATCTTTACCCTTTTCTTGGGCCCAAAAAAGCACATAAGCAAAAATTAGGTTAGGGATATCGGATATCCCATATAAACCCCCTTATAATGAAGCCCAATAAGGTAGGGATATCCCCATAAAAAGGCTTATGCTTATGTGCTTTTCTGGGTCCCTATTATCATCCCTTATCCTTGTCTTCACCTTGACCGGACCTTGACCTTGCCTGCAGGGTCAGTGGTAGCAATGTTGGAGCTGCGTCTGTGGCCGATAGTGGTACTTAAAAAATAGGCAGGTTCAAGAGTACTGTTCTGATCGTCTCGTGCTGTTTCTCGTCAGGCTACCGCGTCAGGGTTGCGAGCCATGACCTCAGTGGTACGGACCGCCGGTTGAACAAGCTGCAACAAGTTTCAATGAAAATGCCGCATTGATGACGACAATGGCTTCTATTCTTGCTTGACGTGTGTGTGCTGACTGGAGAAAACTCAGTCGGTATTTGCACATGCATCATCTGTGAGAGAGGTGCGCCCGTCTTCGAAGCACCTTCTTCTTCTGCTCAGGAAGTTGGACATCTGAAGGTCCGGATGCTACGCTACTTGCAGTTGTAAGTTTGCGACCCCGATGTGCAAGGCTAGCGAGGAGGTCAGCTTGGATGAAGTTCGTATCGAATGCGACGGCCGGATGGGACAGACATGATTTGGGCACTTCAGTGTCTCCTCTTTCCTCCGCTGCCTTAGCTAATCTCGCCTGTGAATGGAAATTTTGCTTTCTGTGAGCGGTGCTGAAGACGTCATGTTTTGTGTCCTGCTCGCCTGTGTTGCCACAGGCACAGATGTCTCCGTCATGGGAAGGCGCTGTAAAAGCAGAGGTGAGCTTCCTGGCAGAAGCGTATGTGAATGTGTCTTTGCAGGCTTGCTGGGACTGCAGGAGGTTTTTCTGGATGGGTGGAGCCCTGAGAGTGTGTTCCCTACAAAGGCACTCAGCCTGAACCTGCCTATATAAGGCCACAAACCAGACCCAGAATATAATATGGAAATACTGTAGCATGCGCAGACCAGTCCACATCAGTCCTTGATCAGCTTCTTTCATGTACAGCTTGGCCGCGGGGTCTGTGTCGCTGCATGACACCACGGTCGTTCTGCCTTGGTCTCAGGTGACCGTCTACGCCTCTGGCCCCGTGGGTCTGGTGTGTGAGCAGATTGTCGAAGGCCAGGAAAACAGGAGCAACGGAGCATCCAGAAGCAAAGGATCGGCCAATTGAATGCCAACGGAAGGCTACAACGAGAAGCCCCGCAAGCCACTCAAAGGTCAGTCGGAGCCCAAGCTCGGCAGCATGGGCGGACATGGCGAAATCGTGCTGCGCTGTTGCGGCTAGGACTGGCCATCAAATGATGCTGGTTTCGGACATGGTGCTGCTGTGGGATCCCGGTTTTAGGGAGCACCTCGAGGCGGAGACACTGCCGTCGGCGCACGATCGCAGAAGACGCAGGTTAGCAACACCGTTCGGGCTTGTGCGTCTTGTGCCTGCAGGCATATGCCGAAAACGAGGACTTGTTGAAGCGCGAGTTTGGGGAGGCCTGGTCTACTGGTGGAGCTTCTGCATGTTGCGCAAACTGACTGCACAACATGTCAATACAGAGAGCGCACTCTGAGTATACAATCCTTCAAACTCGGCGGGACAAGGCTTTCAAGAAGCTCACCGAGCTCGGCTGCCCTTGGTCCAAGGTGCGGGCATCTCGAAACCCTTCGATGGGTCGTGCCACATCAGCCTCAGGCTGCTCCTGGTCCAGCTACCGGCTGTGCAGCGGTCACCGCTGGTCGCTGCCCTTTTGTACAGTGATCACTGGCCTTGCAGACGCTCTGGGCTCAGTCTCTGCAGCTGTGAGCGCCAAGAAAGTATCTGGCACTAGCTACTTCGTGACATCTCTGAGGCACGGGAACCGTGCAATGTTGGGGCCGGAGGCCCATGAGCTTGGGAGGTCATGCCGTGGGGAGCTGCTGGCAAAGTCAGCGCAGACCCATCAGCACAGTGACATGCGCCGCCACTTCTCCAAGCCGTCAACTGCGAGTAGTCGCAGTTTGATCGAAGGCACGTCACAAGTTAGTGACGAGCGTAGAAGGTTAAGAGCGAATCTTCCGGCATGCTGCTCAACTTTGTAAAGTCGCAGAAGTTGCCGAAAACGTGCATCGCACAAGTCACCATGTCATTTTGGAGCCATATGATTGACATGAAAGTAGAAGCGGCTCTTGCGTTTCTGTTGTCCCAGTGGTATTTTGCGAAGCCTGCCTTGCTCTCCTTTTTTGGTCAGAAGTTTCTAGAACACGCTGCGACAGTTGCGAGACTCGTGCCGAGCAGCGGCATCGTTATATTCATAAACGACCTTGTTGTTGGCACATATTCGTCCGAAGTGCTGCAGTCATGCCAACATATGCCAGCTTGTCATGCAAGTGCATCCGAGTTGCTAGACTTCAAACATCTTCAACCATTTTTCGTAGTTGCCACAATGGACCCCCGTGGTGAAACAGGCAGGACCCAATCCATGTTGCACAGACTGAGGGAGCAGAGACACTTAGAAATGCGGGGAGCGATCCTAGTGGCGATGCTTTCCAGGCATCATGCCCGGGATTGCAGAGAAAGTTCGACATATGGCAGGTGCATGCTTGTCATTCATCGTGTTTGCTGTTTCCGCTGCCCGCCTTGACAAAGGCATCACAAACTGGGCCGGGGAGCTTACTACAAGTATCGCAACAAGCGCAGTGTCAGAACTGAAGGAAAGTCGTCCGTAAATTGCTTGGCCTAGACTGTGAGGTGCACCCCGCAGTTGCTTTGTCCCGGCCTCGGGTCTGGCGACACTTGTCTACGGGCTGCCATGTCTGAGGGAGTAGCACCCTGTGCTTCGTGGTTGCGAGAAGTGCGAAGTCAGAACGGATATGGGTTGGTAGCACAGTCTCGAGGTTGTTCATTAGGCTCTGACTTCAGGGGCTTCGGCTCCGCCGTCGAGGGCAGTGTGAAAGAGAGTCCTTTCGAAGATTTCCTTCGTGACTGTGCCTTCGAGCTGCCTCCACTGCTTCTTCCAAGGCTGCCTCCAGCGGGCGGCTCCAATGCGGTCTCTTTCAGAGACGACAAGGAAGGGGCTCAGCTTCTTGGACGGAGGGAGCCCTCCTCTCCTAAACCCTCCTCCTCAAAGGAGTCCATGCAAGCACACGGCATCTCGGCAAAACGTCTCGGGGCGAGGAGTGCGGAGACGCAGACGTGCAGCATCAGCGCGAGCTGACGTTTCCGGAGCAGTCAACTCCGCATGCCCGGCTGCTTAGCTCCGTGAGATCGTCTTGGTGATGTGTGCAGAGCCATGCATCAGTTTGAGGCACTGTCTCTTGCCGAGATCTCTGGCCTCGCAAAGCCGAGAGCAGTTCCACCTGCCTTCGTTCCGCCTCATCCTTGGAAGCTGCTAATCGCCGCTGCGTCGCTACGTCGCTACGTCGCTACGTGCGCAGCAGAGACTCCAGACTGAGGTCGGCTCAAAATGGCGGCTACACAAAAGAACAGCTCAAGGCCCTGTTGACAGTCTCCGCTACTTCCTGCCTTGGCTCACTCTCAACTTTAGGATTGGGGCTACCCTGAGTACGATACCAAATACGACGACCCGAGATGGCTGTTTCGCTCTCGGGAGCTTCGACTCAGGCTGCCGCCTGCATGTATCTGGTTGCAGTCGTCTTGCGGATCTTGAAGACTTTGAGCATACCGACAAGTGAGCAAACATCTACAGATTGCAAACAGCTATGGTTAACTCCGAGACAGATTGATGAGCCTGTTAGAACGTTCACAAGCAGCACGTCGGTTCCCGATTTGCCTGACAGCCTTGGCTGTTCTGCCATGGCACAGCAGCCGCAGGATGCCGCCTCTTTCCATTACTCGATTCTGGAGCGTCTAGGCATTGGTTGGCGGGACAGCGTCTGTCAGTCGAACGAGAAGCGCGTGAAAGAGTACGATCGTCAGCTCGAGGAGGCTCTGGAGCATCTCGGAAAGAATTCTGAGAACGTGGTGACGTTGTGTTGTTGCGATGATGTTGCCTTCATTTCCTCTCGGAGCATTCGAAAAAGGCAGAGGCCCCGAGTTCCCGAAGTAGCTAAAGCATGATGTTGAAAGTGCGCTGCCCTATCGATGCTTGTCCGTTGTGTTGGTTCAGTTGTCACACTCCAAAATTGAATACTGCAGGCTTGATTCTCAGCTCAGTACAGGGTCACAGCAAAGAGCACCGAGATCTGCTTCATTGCATCGAAATCGAGAAGAATTCCAGTTGTCTGCAGACAAGACTATGACGAACTGCACTGAGAAACTTTATGCCATGTGCGAACTGCCTGCGTGGCCACCGAACCCAGGTACGAGGAGGAATACTTGAAGCAGTGGCGCGATCGTGATGACAGCTTGGATCTGGCGCTCGCACGGCGCTCCTACGAGAAGGGTTTTCTCACAGAGCCTTGGGGTGACTTTATCATGTTTGACTGTCGAGCCTGCATCCGTCTCATCTTGGACTGGCTTTGGTGCTTCGTCCGAGGACAACGGCAAGACACAGCTGGCTGTATCCATTCCGATCGAGGAGCCACTGCAAAGCTTGCTAGCCGAGGCAAGGGATGATGTGGTCAACTGCGTGTTGCTGCTATCAGGCATGCACAGCCGGAGTGAGGCAGCCGACGTTGAAAAGAGCAGCACATGGATTCCAGAAGTGGCTCACATTCCGCAAAGGGACATGCACATAACTGTTTGCATTCCGAGTCTCTGGAGAGAGCCGGACACGGACCCGAAAGCGCACGCCGAGTACAACAGTCAAGTCGTCAAGGCACTTCGGCTCAGAACCGAGTTGAGGCCTTAGTAGCCGTGGTTCGAAAGTAAACTATTCAAGGAGCTCAACATGGTTCAACTCTGTTTGACAGCTTAACAGTATTATCCTGGACCACCCCGCTTGCTGCAATCAACGCACGCATTCTCGTATTGCTGCTTTTCAGGTTAAGTAGTCGTCGCAGTGGCTAGCGGCGAGAAGAACCAGCTTCGGTCACCTAGGGCATGCATGCCTTTGGGCTAAGGCGCTGGAACACGTCGCAGCAGATCACGAGGCTTTCGTCCTGGAGGTGGACAGGATTATGCTTGCCAAAGACGGATCCCTGCTGGCTTTGTTTCGGACCGTGGGAACAAGTGACAGCGACAAGGGCCTGCGTGAACCTGGTGTGCTGAGCGATCGTGCCAGTGCGGAGATGGATCCTATGACGGCGCTGAGAACCGATGTTCTGTACGTCTTCCTAGAGAAGAAGCTGTCTCATGTTCAGCGAAAAGACGAGCTGGATCTTGCGGCGGTGCACGAGCATCCTAAGCTTTTAAGACAAGCGACCATCGTGAGAACAGTCGGTGGATCTGCGCATGGTTACGTGCACTGTTCCTTGAGCCGGCTGGCCTTGGCACCCGAACTCACAAAGAAGCAGCTGGACCTCAAGCATCTTCACCGGATCTGCAGGCCTGTGTCAGACGAATTAAGATCCTTCGACTTTCGACATGTCGACTCAATCGAACTCTCGCTCCAGCGAGGTCGTGGACTGCAAGACTTGCAGGACGCCGGATGGCGCCCCGGCACCACACCAAGGGGCAGAGATTCGTTGCAGCGTCCACATGCAGTGAATCGCGCATGCGGGCTACTCATGGCGGATGTCGGCACATGGTAGAACTGGCTAAGTGGTGATCAATGCTCGTGCACGGTCCAAGCTGCCTTTCAGGCTGTGCGCGGTTTCATCTTGAGCGAGATGACAGGGTTGGGTGAAGGCGGCAATAAGAATCCTTTCGACAAAGCGCGCCTTTGCTGCACTCTGGCACGGCGTGCATGGGATGGGAATGAGGGGAAGCGGATCGGACAGCTCAGGAGATGGCCGGGGACTCAGACGCGCGCGTCTTTATGAGGATGCGAGATCAGTGAGATCGTATGCACCGAGGTTGCAAGGCATCAGTCTCAACAACAAGGAAGGTTTTCTCGTGACTCAGATGAACTGTAACACCAAACTCACCGTGCATGGGAATCTGCGCCTTGCAAGGCTGTCAGAAGGTCTTGGCTCCATGCGCTCGGAGGATGTTTTCCATGGTGTTCATGACGTGTGTGCGAACCGTCTCCGATGTGGCCGCGTAAACTACGACGGGCCGCGGGGGAGACTGTCGAGCGCACCTGTTCTTGGATCGTTTCAATGGCAGATTCGCTTGTAACAAAGCTTGGCGCCGGGCGTTCTGCTGCAGGTCCTGCTGCTAAGATTCGGAGAGCAGTGCCACATCAGATTCTATCGGTCACAAGCGCAGTCGTGTGACCAAGGTCGGAACAGTTTCGGCGTGAAACTGACGATCCTCGCGAGAATCCAAACTTTTACCTGACTCAGGAGGCTTTGCCTTCCGTGCTCTGTTCAGAAGACGTGAATGTACCATGACGTGCTGTGTCTGGAAGGATCCAGAGTTCTGGAACAATGCGGCGCGCAAGCCGCACATGAAAGCGCTGATGCAATCCGATGATCACTGGAAGTCGTCCCCTCAAGTTTGTCTACATCTGCAACTCAGGCTTCATGATGCTTCCTTGTGATTTCAAACTTTGCCCACTGCTGAGAGGTTGAGAAAAAATACTTGGCTCCAGCAGTTCTCGGAGGCGAAAGCACTGCTAGAGCAGAGCACATCTCACTGAGCAATACTGGGCACTCCTGACACGGAGCCGTTTGCCGATCCAGGTGCAGACCACGAATCAATTCCGACGAGAGGCGACAAGCCAGGGAGACGAGCTTCTGGGTGAACCGCCTGCCTAAAGATGTATCCGAGACAGCTAAAAGTAGGCTCGAGTAGGCTAGGGCCTTACCTTAAAGCCTAGGGATGCTTAGGGGGTCCAGGCTTTCTGAAGATGCCAAAAGCGACTTGTTGACAGCTCGCGGACCGATTGGACGAATGCGCCATGGCCACTCGGCGTCTGGCAGGAATCTCAGCGGTCCCAGCTATAGGCCCTTTTCCAGAGCATGCCGTCCCAAATTGAGGAAGAAAATGTCCAGTGGATCAATGGTTGCTTTCGTATCTGGGAATGTTCTGCGTTGTCGTAATGGATCCGATGACGGGGGAGCGTGGCTAGTACTTCATAGCAAAGCAAATCCACTAGAAGCACATTGGTGGCCTTATTGCACTGACTGGGCGACGGTCAAAACGTGTCAGCGATTGCGCAAGTGGCGGCAGCATCTGTACATGTGTTGGAACGCCCGCATTAGTTTCTTCGTACAGCATCATCAGAATAATTACGCCAGATGTATGGTTAAGTCTGGTTGCTGCAACGCATAACTCGAGGTCACACCCATTCTGCATCACAGGGCAGTGGAGGCCTACTTGATGCAGGCCATGCACCGGGGGATTATGTTTGCTTTTTTCTAGAGGGGTGTGCACGACTGAGATCCTGTTTCCGACTTCGGAGGCACAGGGAGTAAGGAACGCGATCAGTTGCAGGGACGGGTGACTCCTAAGACTCAGACCTGGTCACGCCAAGAACATGACAGTTTACCATAGTTTTGATTGGATATATACCGGAAGATCTCTCAAGCAGTGGCCTGCAAAGGTGGTGCGGCAAGCTCAAGAGCGTGGTGTTCCGTTTCCTCAATTCCTTGAGGCTCCTGAGACGCAGAGGCCATCGCAGATGCTGACAGAAGGTTTTGGAAGGAACTCCTGCAGTGACAGCAGGATGCTCTTCGACTTTCGCAATACCATCGATGCAGAAGGTGACAAGGGTGCCGATCGGATTTTCCAGGCGCCAGCCAGCTGTCTAGAATTAAAGTTGAGAACGGGGAAGGCTGCAATTAGAAAGAGCCGTTGAAATGCAGCGATGTTTTATGGCGAAACTTTCGGCATGCCAGCACACTAGCAGGATTGGCACCAGCGGGGTATCAAGGAAGATGCCCAGGTCCAAGATGATCCAAGTGTTGCCTGAGAGGGGCGGCTTAGGGTTTCTGGTCCGAAGAGGTCTCCAAAGTGCCAGATTTCGGAATTTCCAGCAGCATCCCTCGCTTTGAGGCCGCCAAACTAGAGCGCCGCAAGATCGAGGGGCCTAAGGCAATTTCTAGTGCGCCCGCAGCTGCATACTCTTGTGCGTTAAACCCTCACTGCCAAAGTGGTTGATATGTACAACATGCATCACAGATTCATCTTGGCGGTAAAGATCATCTTGTCATGTCGCCCAGCAGGTCAGGTCTGGCTTTGCGGGAACGGTGTTCTGATTCTTCGCGTGTCTGCCTCGCAGCCCACAGGTATGAAGGAAGTGCATGATGGCCTGAGTTTCGCCACCAAGTATCGCAAGGTGCGATCGGCCTGTCTAGTTTTTGCGACACTTCCCGACTTTCGCCGAGACGACGTGCTGGTCTGCTCACCTCCAGGATGGTGTGGTGGAGTGGGAAAGAGGCAATGCCGAGGATGCCCTAAAGGCCAGCAGCTTCCAAATTGCGACACACATCATAAAAGTCCTCCTAACATGCTGAAGGCGTGGCGACTTGGGTGCGAGGCGTTGGAAAGGACAGCAGAGTGACAGATGCGTTAGTGATAGACTCTGGGCCTCATAGTCTTGTCCGACAGACTTGTCGTCGTGGGCAGCCTTGTTTGCTTTCTGTGGAAACAGTTTTTGTCATGAGCAGCAATGTGATGCACAGTCGACAGAGTTGAGCAGGATCCGCGTGCCTGACACTCATGCTTCCGAGCAGAAATTCTTCTCGGAGGCGCAGCCCACCTGTACTCACGAATTGTGTGTCCTGTGTTGGCACCAGTGAAGAGCCGAAGAGGTAGCACATTCAGGTCCGAGTGGCGCTCTTGAAGAACAGAGCTCTAGCAGCACTCAAGCTGCATGGTTGGCAGGAGGCAGCTCTTGTTCTGCTCAGCGTGCCCGCACCGAAACATACACCTATTAGTGGCCAGGCGCTTGAAGCTGCAGAGGATGTGCTCAAGACGGATGACCAGGACAGTTTGAGCTTGGAAGCCTCGCCGCACTTGTTGTCCAGTCGATGGCTTTCAGGACCACAAAGCTTGGTTCCGGAAAGCTTGCGCTTTAGAAGGCACCGAGACCGAGACACTGCAGGGAGAGCGTGGACGCGTGACGGGACGGGACGGCAGATGAGAGCTTTCCCAGGCCTGGGCCGCCTCAAGGAGGTGGAGAGATGCCACTTGGAATCCGCCCAGAATCGGCGGCCCAGAATCGCGGCGGCTCGCTTTCTTTTTGGCCACTCCAGGCCTGAAGATGATAGACACCATTGCAGTCGGGCGTGCACTCCTCAAAAGTGTTGCAGTGACAGAGAGAAGAGCGAAGAAGTGCCAGCGTGCGGTGCAGCAGCAGTGGGGCACAGGGCGTCATCCTGGTTTTTCCATGCACCTGGTAGGACGCATGGATGTCGGCTGTTGCAAGGTCCAGACAGGGACCGCCTGGAGCGTGAGACGTCTGCCAAGAGGGAGAAGGCCGCAACTATGCCGACTTTGGGATTCATGCATTCTTTGCCTTTTAGTTCTGATGATCAGTCATGAAAGCTTGAGCATCCGAGCCGTCAGGTGCAAGCACTGCTCAGCCGAGACGAGGCACTATCTCAACAGCCGAATGCACAGCATGGGAGATGGCACAGAGCAACATCTGGTTTGCACGTCCGCGAATTCAATCAAGAAGCTGAGTGTTATGCTGTACTATGTCGTTAGTTTCGAAGTGAGCGATGCATGGGACAGGGCAAGTAAGTATGTGAGACTGTGTGCCTGATGTAAATTTTGGCAAATCTTGTCCGATGCTCTGCTGCCATATCCAGTTCAGTCAGCAGCACCTCAGACACAGAGTGCAGTCTACATGTACCGCAGAGTAAAGGCTAAAGGGTCCTGACGATAAGGTTTCGGGCTGCCGTAGAAGATAAACCGGTACGCCCGATACATTGAGCAGGGCAGCACTTGGCCGAACTCGAGCGCCATGTAATCATCCACCTTTCGTCTATCCTGCCAGACGTGATGGCTGAGCTCAGTCACCACGGAGCTGCGGACCGTACCATGTATCCAGCGTATGGGAAGCCGGTATCTGATACAGCGAGCTGCAAGTCAAGGGCCACGGCGTCGACAGCGAGCAGCTCTTCGCGCATCTCCTCTGCCAGAGAGCCTCGGGATCCAAGAGCATGTCCTCTTGCTGGAGCTTCTCGGGATTACGAAAGCGTTCATCGTCAATTCCATGACAACGCGGCCGGTGCACGTGATTCCTGGTGGTTGCGGCAAAGAGACATCTCTACCAATTATGCCAGAAGCAATGGTGCTCTTGTTGGGGGTCCACCGGTATTCAGCTTGCCGAATGAGGAGCTGAATGCACGCAGCCGTCATATAGCCAAGCAACTCAGGGAAGCATTTGCCGGCGCCGCAGGGCATCGGACCTGTGTTGTGGGAGACCTGGCACCAAAGCCCTCGCAAGTCTCGCAAAACGTCTTTGTGGATGCAGAAAAATCTTCCGAAGCTTCGACTGAAAGACGCAAGACACGAAAGCACCGACACGGACAAGGCACGGCCCCGGTGAGCAGAAAACAAGACCTCGTGGCCTTCACGAAGTCTGCTGCCGGCAAGAGATGCATGGGTAGTCCACCACGTCAGGAGGGACTGAAGGTCTACCCGGCTGCAGCCAGTGTGTGCGAGACGGCTGGATTGATTCCGGGCCGTGAGAGTGGATCGCCGCCGCGTGCGCGTGCTGAGAACCACCTCGGCGCCGGCCTAAGTGGTGAGGGATGAAGTCGCTTTGCAGGCTTGCATGTCAACGAGTCAGATGTTTTGTCATGCGCCGTCACGTCTTAGATGTGGCCGAGCATCTTGGTGCCGCTGGCAAGAGACGGCTGGGAGCCACACCTCGGAAAGAGGGCTTGCGAACCAGGGCCACAGGGCATGCTTCGCAAGTGGACGAGGCAAGTTGAGAGCTGAGCGCATCTGAGCGCCATACCTGGCCCTGTCCGGACTCTTCAGGTTGTCTTCGGCCGGGACATGGATTGCTCAGACGTCCGAGTTGCGGAGTACGCAGACGAGCCTGTCTTCGAGGGAGCCGCAGGGCGAAGGTGCCTAAACGAGCGAAGAACTTGGCTGCGATAACTCAGATGTGCCCTGCCGTGCTCAGGTATGTTGGCCACGTGGAACGGCGGGAAGGGATCAAGGCCAATCCTGCAAAGACTGTCACCAGGGTGGACAAAGTCGTCTTGGGACGGGAGTTGTCGAATTCTGATGCTGCTTGGCCGGTAAGCACAGTGTTGCGAGGCAGTCGCACAGGTAGTCCTCAGCGCATCCTTAGCAGACTGCGCACTTTGGCTCAGGACAGGTTGAAAGAACATCTGCGGCTGGAAGCTTTCAAGGCGCACCGGCTACCTGTCAGCCGCTTGGGTCAACGCGGCGGTTATTGCTGCAATTTGTTGCAGGATGCGGCCGGTGCGCCTTGTCTTGGCCACGTAGACCGGATGGAAGGCCTCAAGCCTGACCTCACGACCACGCTGTCTCAGGTCGACAAGGCAGCCGCAAATGCGCTTCTTTGGCATAGCCGAGCCAGGGCACACATGTCCATGCTGCCATTGCACTGGCATCGGCCAAACCCGGCATGCCGGCTCATGCATCATGAAACGAGCCCTCGCTCTTTGAATTTAGCTGGCGCATGTGCCGTCAGATCGTCTTCGGCCACGAGCTTGGCAGCTCCACCGAACGAATCCGAGATCACTTGCAGTCCGCTCAATTCGAAGGCCTGAGAGTGCTGCCTGTTTGTGCCAAAGCCACCCTGAACCGACCCGTCTTTTTCGTAGTTGTCAAGCTTTGAGTACTCTATGATTCCGCTGCCCGGATCTGGGGATTGGCTAGCCGAAAACTCCTTCGCGTGTGCTGTTGCTCATCTGCAAAGCACCTCTCAGATATAAAATCGGTGAACCATGGTGAACCACAACTGCACCAGACTCCCGGTTCCGGTTTGCTCTTAATGCTTTTACACCTTGCTCACAGCCGGTGCACAAAGTGGAAGGCGCCGCGGGTCGGCGCTACATTGGGCATCCGGAAAAGGACGGAGGCCTGCGGCATAGCCACATGGCCCACGTGCCCTGGTGAGAACATTTCACTTGGAGCCTTCGAGGAGCGCAAATCCTGATGGTCACTACAAGTAGCCGTAGCTTCAGTACTTGAAGTAGCAAGGTCAGCACGGTGGAGAAGGCAGCCTTCGGTCGCGACACTGCCGCCACGTCGGACGTGCACCTCGATGCTGCGTGCTGGAGAGGCTCTGCTCGGGAAACCAATCGAAGCAAGCAGAATGGGAATCCGGGGCTTGAGAGCCTCTAGTCTTAAGGTGCTGCTGGGCGTAAGTACATCGGCGCGCCGGATCGGGCAGAAGGGCGGCAAGCGGTTCCTGGCAGTGGAATGTCGCAGGCAGGGACGGCAGGGACCACTTCTGAACTCCGTTGCCATTGATTGCATTCTTGCTAGCCAGACTGGGGGCAAGAGGTGGGCATCAGATTGGCTGGAGAGCGAGAGAGCAAGACTGAAGCTACAACCCGGGTTAGGCTGGACTGGATCGGTTGAGGTTACGAGGCTGTTGTTCTTGTCACAAGACCTTGTCGGCCGCGGGCAAAGGCTGGGACACTCTCACCACTGCCCTGCATGGAACGGCAGAAAGGAAGGGGCCAATTTTCCATTGCCACACTCAGTTCTTCCTTACCAACATGACCCAACGAGTGACACGGAGTGGATGACACAACATACGTGCATACATGTTACATGCCGAAGATTGGTGGTACGTATCGACAGATAGCCGCGAAGCAAATCTCACAGAGAGTGGGAGTAAGACAAGCATGTTGGGTGAAAGAGAACTGTCTCTACTTACCGAGATGTGCGAACGCATGCTGTCGCCGACTCCAGGTCGACGAGATCGTTTTTCAGCGGCATCTGTTGCGGCCTTTTTTACGGCTGCACTGATTACTGGGACGAACTCTCAGGTCTGGGGCCGGGACATTGACAACTCCGGTGAGAGGCAGCGTCTCAAAGAGAGGGCTCGTTTGAAGGCCATTGGCTGTCTCAGCCTTTCCGCGCGGTGAGGAGTGATGTCAGAGAGCGAGGGTACGATGATTCTAGGGAGCTAGCTGCAGGAGTTTCAAGTGCAAAGACTGTGCGCCAGCACATCAGCGCACTCTTCGCAGTAGTCGCGAAGGCCTCTGGCCAGACATTGGGACGGTGGTGCATCCAAAATCGGAAGCAGAACCGTTGAACCATGTTGAACCCGAAGGGTTCCTGGTTAGTCGAGACCCAGTGGTGCAAGATGCGCTGCTGGCGTTAGGGAGGCCATCTTGAGACGGCACTCATTTTTCCGCAGCACCGAGCCTGCTTGCCGTTGCCGGGGCTCACACTTCCACCTGGAGTATGTCCCGCTGTTGTGAGGCGTCGCAGCAGCGCATGCTGAAGCTGGGACTGAAGAAAGGCCTCTTCAGCGAGGAGAGCGCGGGCGCATATGGGCGCATGCGGGCTGGCATTCCTCAACCAGCCTTCTGGTGACACAGGAGCGGGCTGCTGCACCTGTCCTGAAGAAGGAGCAGCAGGCCGGCGTGAAGCAGCAAAAGAATCCGACGACTCGCGGGAGTCATCAGCTGGAGAGTCGGAAGCTAGGCCTTGGCACCGGATGTCCTCGGACAGACTCCGGCGTTGATGAATGTGGACGATGCCACTAGAAAGCGGTGTGCTGCTCAGTCACAGCATCCTCAAGCTTTGTACCGAAATCCCTCGTGCATCATAGCAAGCTCGCTGGCACAACCTTGTGTAGGGCTTCACGGACACGTCTTGTTTCGTGCTTGCTGCAACATTGCAATGGAGCGGGCAACATGCGATTCCATCAGAGATGCCAATGTGTGGGCCTCCAGTGGCAAAGCCATCTGTGGAAGAGCCGAAAGTAATAGCTGCCAGCCTTTTTGGTCGATGTGCAACCCGGCACTTCGACGCAAATCAGAAACAGTGCTTTCAACGAAGACCTCAAATTCTTGTCGGAAAGCAGTTCACGGCTCGCAGAAGTACTGTAGCTAGAACGCAGCAAGATTGAAGGTGCATCAAGGTACATCGTACTGTATTCCGCCAGCAGCCTTGCAAGGCTTACGCACGATGGCACCGAAGAGCTTCTGAAGGCGGTTCTTTCGAGACTTGAATGTGCCTTCGCGAAGGGTCCCATCAGCTCGAGGAGCTTGAGCTCGTTTACTCGGAGCCCAACTTCCGAGAGCAGGCCGGGTTGGCCAGGTCCAGTCAGTCCAGTCCCGGTTCAAAGAGGCACCAGAGCCTAGAAAAGCGGACTGCCAGAGGACCGACAGAAGAGGGACCTTTGTGCTGCATGATGCTGCCTGCGTGATATCCTTTCTGGGTCAAGTCTTCCACGTGCTTTATCTTCACCTTCCCTCTGTACCGTTGACTTGAGATCCTGCAGCCATGTGCAGGATGTCGTGTCTTTGTGCCATTACTCAGGCACTGTTTTGGGGTTTCGCCTTGGCAGAAGAGGCGTGCCAAACTACCGACGCAGCGCAAGGCAGGCGCATGGCATACAGATGCAAGGAGCAGAATAGGTCCGAGCTTAAGTGCATGATTTGAGTCCGCCTTGATCATCCGTGGTTCTGACGAGGCCAAAACCTCTTGCAGCGAGCACTTCACCAGAACACTTTGGATGATGCACGGAATGGTGCGACGGCCTTGGCAAATCTCACAGGATGCGGGATGGGCCTTGGCGGGACTTGCGCAACTAACACTGACTGGCGCCACCAGTTGGCGACATTTCTGCCGAGCGAAGGGGCGAACTACTTCAACACTTTCCTCAAAGTGTGGGAAGACTTAAGTGCGCTGTCCGGGTACGTGTTCTGCATTGGTGATCGTCCTGGCTCGTGGATTGTTGGTGACGAATATGGGGTGAGCTCTCAGCTTTATGACTCTTACCAGGGTCTCACATACCTGCGGAACTTGTTCCTTTCGCCATCTGACGCGGAAAAGTGGGGCACTATTGGATTGTACACAACCTTCCTGTGTCCATCGGGTACTTCAGCAGACCTGTACAGCGAGTTGAAGATGGCGTTTGCCTTCAACCTTTGTGGGACCGCGAAAGTCAACTTTATGCTGTCGATCAGTCCTGATGCTTTCGAGTGCTTTGCAGATAAGCTTGTGCCGGTTCTCAGTCGTGTCGTTGGCATGTTGCCGGAGTTCACCTTCGGAATTTCGGTGGACAAGAAGTTCTCCAAGACCGCGAGGCTAGCACATGGTGATGGTGATAGCATCCGCGTCGACGACATCACCATGGCGGCCAACTTGGGTCTCAGCATTACCGTTCGCATCTCTGTTGGGAAGCTCATCGGAGCGGAGGAGACAATCGGCGACATTTTAGCTGGGGACCTTCAGGCGCAAATTGCTGCTGCATATGATGGCGACATCGTCACGCCTCTCAAGGCTATCGCCTCTGCCAGCGTGGTCGACATCTTGCCGGACCTGCTCGGAGGCTATGCTTCAGCATTCTACCTGGGCCCGTCATTGGCTGCGACAACCTTGCGTACAGCGGGAGCGAATTCAAACGTGGTCAGCTTGGTGGAGAACTTGCAGACGGCCACCTTTATGCTTGTCCTGAACGGCTACGTCACCTTGGAACTGGCTGGACCGGGGGTTAAGAGCGATGTGTTTTGCACCCGACTTGGCCT
This sequence comes from Symbiodinium sp. CCMP2592, assembly GCA_905221615.1. Classification (NCBI taxonomy): domain Eukaryota; class Dinophyceae; order Suessiales; family Symbiodiniaceae; genus Symbiodinium; species Symbiodinium sp. CCMP2592. The sequence continues at coordinate 777,019 of CAJNDT010002447.1, forward strand.
TAATCCCATCTCTCCTCTCAGCCAGGACCAACATCGGGCATCCTTCCCGACATGTCCTTCCAGCTGTGCCCCGGTTACACGAAGCTAATATGAGCTGTTCCACATGTAAATCGACACTCTGCTCAGTGCGATGCACCAGTACATTCAAGCTCTAGATATGAATGTGACTAGGACTGAGAGTCAGCGATGAGGTTCTCTGCTTCAATGATGCTGCGGACCGGGCCTGCCAAAGCAAGTGCTGATGATGAAACCGCTATGTCGCACCTCCCGGGACTTTACTTCTATTTGTCGGCCGACATGGGTGCATTCGTGGAGTCGATTGTGAAAACCATCTTGGGCCAGATCGGTGGCCTGTTGGATGTGGTGGGTGTCAATGTGGACAGCGGCATTTCGCTTTCTGCGAATCAGGGCATTGGCTTCTTTTTGAACACAGCCGGTGTGGGCTTCGATTCCGAAGTGAAGATCGGTGGATCTGCGACATCCGTCAAGTGCGTCTTTAAGTTCAGCAACAAAAAGCTAAGATGCAAAGCGCGCTTGGGCTGGGGAGAGCTGTTCCTCCAAGGCTCAAAGTATGTCCTGAACAAGATCAATAACTTTGCCGGCAGCGGTGCCGATGAGATTGCCCAGTTCTATACGAACCAGGTTGGTTCGCGAGGCAGCAAATTTGCGAAGTCGGTCGTCAACGTTGGCAAGAAGGTAACCGACAAGGTGAAATGCAAACTGAGCAACCTTCTCGGCGGCAAATGCAAGAAGAATGGAGGGACTCCAAGCAGCTGCGGTGACGGAACCGAGTACGTTATCCGCAACGAGCAGGACCGAAGGCACAAGACTTCAGGCTCACTCACACGGCATGAGACTTTGGCGTCAGTGACGCTGCCGATGCACCTCCTCCTCCTCCTCCTCCTCCTCCTCCTCCTCCTCCTGATACTGCTGCTGCTACTACTACAACTACTACTTACTGCTTCTACTACTACTGCTACTGCTGCTACTACTGCTGCTTCCGCTCTACGACCACTACTACTACTACTACTACTACTACTACTACTACTACTACTACTACTCCTACTCCTACTCCTACTCCTACTCCTACTGCTACTGCTACTGCTACTGCTACTGCTACTGCTACTGCTACTACTACTACTACTACTACGACTATACGACTAGTACTGCTGCTACTACTACTACTACTACTGCTACTACTAGTACTGCTACTACTGGTACTACTGCTGCTACCACTACTACTACTACTACTACTACTACTACTACTACTACTACTACCACTACTACTACTACTACTACTGCTACCTGCTACCTGCTACCTGCTACCTGCTACCTGCTACCTGCTACCTACTGCTTACCACTTGCTACTTACTACTTATTTCATACTACTTACTTCTTACTACTTACTACTTGCTACCTACTACTTACTACTGACTACTTACTACTTACTACTTACTACTTACTACTACTACTACTACTACTACTACTACTACTACTACTACGACTACTACTACTGCTACAGCTACTGCTACTACTACTGCTACTGCTACTGCTACTGCTACTGCTACTGCTACTACTACTACTACTACTACTACTACTACTACTCCTACTAGTACTAGTACTAGTACTAGTACTACTACTGCTACTGCTACTGCTACTTCTACTACTGCTGCTACTACTATTGCTATCACGGCGACTACAACTACCACTACCACTACCATTACCACTACCACTACCACTACTACTACGACTGCCGCTGCCGCTACCGCTACTGATACCACTACCACTACCACCACGACTGCGACTACTACTACTACTACTACTACTACTACTACTACTACTACTGTTGCTGCTGCTACTACTACTGCTACTACAACTACTATGACCGCTACTACCACCACCACATTGTGCTGGGAATTTAGACCCGATCAGTGTTGCACCGAACTTTGTCGCTTTGCAGGTAAATCTTTCCCATCTTGCCAAGCTTGCCCATCTTGGTCGGGGGTCAAACAATCTTGGTAATCTTGAAATCTTGGTCGTTCAGCGGGGTTGCAAGAATTCTGGTCAAGGTTGCCAAAGTTGAAAATTTGCAATCTGGAAAATGGTTTTCGCTTAGGGAGGGAAGCGCAGGGTCCTCTGGTCACTGGTAATCTTGCGGGGAAGCGCGTGGTAATCGTGTAATCTTGCACAGGGTTTAGGGGTTTAAGTTAGGGCTTTAGGCTTGGGGTCTAGGGGTTTAGGGTTTAGGGTTTTCGATGGGGAATGATGGGGATAGCAAAAAGGCAAGATTGCAAGATCGCGGCACCACCACCAAGATGGGCAAGCCTGCACGCCAATCTTGGCCCCCACTGCCCCACCCCCCCCCAACGCCGAGCACGCTTGCACTATGTTGACGCCCCGAAAATCTTGAAAAGAGTCATGGGGTAGAGTGTACGCCAGTCTTGCCCCAAGATCGGCTCCAAATCCGCAGCACACAGCACTACGTACTACGTACTGCGTACTACATACTACGTACTACGTACTACGTACTACATACCACCACTACCACCACCACTACCACTACTACTACTACTACTACTACTACTACTACTACTACTACTACTACTACTACTACTACCACTACCACCACCGCTACCACTGCCACTGCCGCTGCTACTGCCACTACCACTACGACGACGACTACTACTAGTACTACTTCTACTGCTTCTGCTGCTTCTACTGCTACTACTGCTGCTACTGCTACTGCTACTGCTGCTGCTGCTCCTACTACTACTACGACGACGACGACTACTACTACTATTATTACTACTGCTGCTACTACTACTACTACCACCACTACTACTACTACTACCACTACTACTACTGCTACTGCTACTGCTTCTGCTACTGCTACTGCTACTGCTACTGCTACTGCTACTGCTACTGCTACTACTACTACTACTACTACTACTACTTCTTCTACTACTACTTGTGGCTCCGAACGAGGATTCAGTTTGCTGGAAGCAATGCTCAATGTGAAACGGATAGATTCAAGCCAAATCACTGACTTTCTGACCACGCTGGATTGGGTCGAAGTAGTTAGCTTGATCATGGGTCACCAAAACCGGTGAAGCCGTCACAGAACGGCCGAATGCGATGCACCTGTCCAAGCCCCTGCTGCTGCTGCTGCTGCTGCCGCGGCTGCTGCTGCTGCTGCTGCTGCTGCTGCTATTGTAAATATCGCGTAGAGCGGCTCTTCTGGAGATATTGTTCGGGGTGGCTGCGTAACACTTTCGTCATCATCCCTCCCCCTCCCCCCATCCCCCCAAAAAAGCAAGTGCAAAATCCGAAGCTCGAGCTTACAAACTCGACAAGTCGATTTTGAGGTTTCATAAGATGATCCTACATGACGAAAGCTGTAAATATCGACTACAGCGGATGTTGTCGTAACGTGGTTAAGCGCCAGTGTAGTGGGTAGGGGGTGCCTACTACTGCTACTGCTACTACTACTACTACTACTACCACTACTACTCTTGCTGCTGCTGCTGCTGCCACTGCTACTGCTGCTACTGCGACTACGACCTAGCTAGTGCTAAGTACCAACTTCTACGTTGCAACATTGTCCCTGCTACCGACTACCTACCACCGACTACCTCCTACTTCCAGCCTATTGCCTACTACTCACTACTACTCCCTACTACTCACTACTACTCACTGCTGCTGTTGCTACTGTTGCTACTACTACTACTACTCCTCCTCCTGCTGCTGCTGCTGCTTTGGCTGCTGCTGCTACTGCCGCTGCTAGTGCTACTGCTGCTGGTGGTGCTGCTGCTGCTCCTGCTCCTGCTACTGCTACTGCTACTGCCACTTCTACTGCTACTGCTGCTATTGCGACTACGACCTAGATAGTGCTAATTACCAACTTCTACGTTGCAACATTTTTCCCCTGCTGCCGACTACCTACCACCGGCTACCTCCTACTTCCGGCCTATTGCCTACTTCTCACCACTACTCACTACTACTCACTGCTACTGTCGCTATTACTACTACTACTACTACTACTACTACTACTACTACTACTACTACTGCTACTGCTACTGCTACTGCTACTGCTACTGCTACTGCTACTACTATTACTGCTGCTACTGCTACTGCTACTGCTCCTGCTCCTGCTCCTGCTCCTGCTCCTGCTCCTGCTCCTGCTGCTGCTGCTACTGCTACTGCTACTGCTACGCTGGTACTGCTACTGCTACTGCTACTGCTCCTGCTGCTGCTACAACAACAACAAGTACTACTACTGCTACTACTACTACTACTACTGCTGCCAGTACTACTGCCACTACCTACTGCTACTACTTCTAATTTTCGTGCCAGCGTTCGTACTAGTACTGTTGCTGTTGCCGTTGCTGTTGTTGCTGCTATTGCCGCAGCTGATAGTGATGATGACGACAAGGCATAGTCATGAGTCATGTCGTGGTGATGGCGACCATGATCAAAGCATAGACGTTTGCAGCAGGACCAGTGTCTCATGCCATCGCCTTCGTGCTATCAGCCCAGTGACGACGGCAAAGTTTACTTCTTTGGCAGGCCGCCCGTTTTGCTTTGGCCGTGGTGTTCGTTGTTGGTCCATTGCACCTCGGTCCGAGTTCGAATCTGCTGAAAAGGTTTGCTGCCCAGACAGGAACCAGGGTAGCACCTGCACTGTTTTAGTCCACCGCCTTCGTACGGGTACACAGAAAAAGGAACGAAGCCAAGGACGGATTCCCCGTCCAAGCTGTGGAGAAAGAGAGAGAAAGGGAGCGAGCGAAGTGAGGTTAGGGGCTGATCAGGCGTTTTCGTGTGGGCAAGGGGCTACGACTGTATTCTGCTAACCCGTACTTACAGTTGCTTCGTTGGGTTTTTCCTCTTTGTCAGGCGAGCTTCTTGCAATGTTGCCCAGAGAAGGATTTCGACTTGCATGCAAACCCCGGGATGAAACTTCGAGCCGCGAGGGAAGCAGGCAAGAGCGCCCGGGAGAAGTGGCGGTCGAGGATGCGTGCAGCCGGTAGAAACACCGTTCAGGACCAGTATAGACTGGGAGAAAAATCGGGCGTCCAGACATTTGTTGGCTTGTTCGCTTGTGGAACCTTCTCTTGTCGGAGAAAAGTATGGGCAGCACCCACACCAAAGTCGGGCTCTCAGAGCTATGGTGCAAGGACCGAAGCAGCAGGACGGGCAGCTCGCACAGCGAACTCGTGCTTTCAGCAACGATTGAATCATGGGGGCGGTAGGTTTTGCTTGCTGTCAGTTTTTCATGGGTGACTGAGGAGTGCAGGCGGGGGCAGGGACTTGGAACAGGGGACTTTAGCGTCATCCCAACCAGAATCGCATGTGCTTGAAGCGCTAGGTCGCAACCCAGCCTCACCCAGCAGGCACAGAGTGACCGGTGCAGAGCAAAGTGAACTAGAAAGGTGTCAGGGTGTATTAGGATGTTACTGGGTCTGGAATCTGGAAGTCGCTTTCTGTTCCAGACGCCTTCTGGAGTGTGCATAGATTTCCCTTGCAGGGGCTGTGTTCCATCGTTTCGCGACTGCTCATATACATCCGACAGCTATTCGGAGCAGATGAAGCAGTTTTGGTGGTATACCAAAGACCGGTACCTGTGCAACGAGTACATGAACAACATGTACTTCGGTGACATTGCTGACCCCGACTTGAACCCGAAGTGCTTGATGCTTCACGACCAGCATCTGCACTTCGCGCAACCACAGAATGGCCACACCCCGCAACAGATTGTCATCTCCAAAAAATCTACGGAGAGGCGCCTGGCTTGAATTACCGATATTGCGGTCACTGTTCCACCTTGGATTTCTCTTCGTCTTACATCGATTCTACAGTCCTGTGGAGTGGGTGGCCTGCCCGTTAACCAAGGTTCAAAATCATCTTGCATGGTGTCACGGGGCCATATGGCGAGGTTTGCCTGCAAAGTACGTCCGGGGGAAGCACCATCGACCAAGGTTCCAGCCTCTGTGCTTGCCGTTCGTCAGAGGGACGTATCACGTTTTCCGCTAAGGGCCCAAATCTGCACGTTGCTCAGTGTTCCGTGTATTTCACCAAGCCGCCTCCCGCTTTGGAACCCAGAGCCCCAACCGAGGACTTCAGGAAATGCCTAGGAAACCAGCCCAGTGTCGGGTCAGCGAAGTCGCATTGCTTCTTGTGGCGAAGCTGGCGTCGTCAAAGTCTAGTGACTAAAGTCTAGAGCACGCTGCTGCCCCAGCTGTGGAGGCCGCCGTCGATTGGCCAAGGAGGCCTTTGTCCGTGGCTACGAGGGCGGCCGGCGGAGACGACGCTGCAGCAAAAACGGAGTGAAGACGTTTCGCATCTACCAGACGCCTGCCTGCCCTGGGCCTAGGACTGGGATATTACGTTCTTTAAGGCTAGCTAGTCATCCTTTCGGTGGCTTGCAAGTGCCTAGGAAGCTGGAGCCCGGAAACGGCCAGAACTACGAGAAGGAGGGGGCAGCTTTGCGAAGGATACGGTCTATATCGCACCACTTGGATGCTGTGTGCATGCCTGGCAGGAGAATGGAGACTCTCAGTTCAACAATGGATGCCGATGATGCTTTGTGCTTTCTGCAGCTATCACTCAATGCCGAAGTGGATGCCAAACTGCCCCCCGGCAAAACACGGTTTGGCAGACGCTGGCATGGAGCAGGTTAAAGCTGTATATGTATGCATCGCTTGTCTTGAAAGTGGCGCTTGTTTTCGGCAGGGTAGCTTTGCCTTTCTGTTTGTTTAGTGCATTGGCTCTGTTTACGGGTTTACGGGCATGTTTCGACTGAGGGTTATCCTCATCGAAATGCATGTGTCGTGTTTACATTTACATGCGCGCGGCACTTCTGACTACGACGAGTGAAAAAGATCGAGTGGGAGCTTTCTCGCGAGGCTGCATGGTTCCATGGCAGTACCTTCAGTTCGCCGACGACGGAGTGAGAGCTGCGGACAGCGAGGCTGTCACAAAGCCGTTCAAGCCTACTACCGGTGGGTGCAGGCAGTCTTGTACCTTAAAGTTGCCTTAAAAGTTGGTCCATGCCTTATGGACGTGGTGAAGAAGCTTCCAATCAGCTGTACAGAGTGCTTCTGGCAGCTTGCGCAGTGGCGTCTCCCTTTTCTGCAGCGTTCCGTGCGCCGTTTCGGAGATGCCCCGAAAGGTATGTATTGTGTCATGTGTTCGGATGTCAATCTCATGCTTCTGCTTCAATCGAGTTGGGGAGTTCGCTGCGAAAGCATGGATCAGGTACGGAAGCTTGCTCGGGCCGTGGACTCAGGGAAGGGCTCTGCAGAGTGCTTTTCCGACCTGTCGTCCCTTCAGGATGTGAATGACCAGGAGGAGTTTGTTCGCTACCTGAATCAGGCAAGGTCGTGGCATGGGAGCAGTCAGGCATCAACGCGAGCTACGCACAGGTGGCTTTGCCAGTGCAGAAGCCGGTTCTGGAGCGATGGGGCTTCGAGGTGCAGATTGTGAGATTCTGACCGATAGTGGCGAGCGAAAAGCAAGATGAGTTTCTACTGTTCGAGCGGTGCGGGCTCAGGCAACAGAAACCGGAGTCACTGAGATGCGAAAGGCCATTCAGGCCTCCATCAGACTCGACAGCAATGCATGCCACACACACCTTCGGTTATTTGGACACATCCGTCATCCCGTACAGGACCACACCGTGGCTGATGATGCAAAGCTCAAGAGGCTGGAGCTGCGCAGGTCTACAGATCCATAATGGATGCATCGAGACACATCCAAATATCGTGGTGGCTTCAGTGGCGTTCCGAAGGCAAGCTCAAGCTACCACGCGCGCGCTGTATGGCGAGATGTACAACGCGGTCCGAGGTGATGCAGCTGGAAGGGGTTCTTGGCTCTTGATTGGGCTCACAGATCTCCGCGGTGTAGTAAAAGACATGTCGATGTGGCGCCGAATGGGTGGCGTATTGGAGGCACTTGTATTGCGCTGTGAGAAAAAATGTATATCCCCGAAGGCAAGACGGATCGGGAGCCGCAGCCTTGAGACGACATGGCTTGAGTTACTTTGTTCGTGCAAGTTGACTGATAGGCGAGGCGCTCCGACGTCGGCCTCCTTCGTCCCGGACTGGGTCTTGTCCGTTTTACCCACTATGCTCACGTGGCCGCACGAGCGTCAAAGCATCCTGGCGTTCAATGCCACGGAAGGAAAAAACAATCAGGAACGTAGCACTAAACCGCATATTTCAATGGCATAAGGAGGGCTGAAGCGGCGCATGCACCACGTTAAACTCAGCATGGATAGCAAATGGTCGCAGAGCTTTACTGTGCCACCTTGAGTCGAAAGAAATCGACGCGAGAACCCTGAAGCAGAACCAAAGTATGAATTACTTCGAAATGACACCGGGCAGTTCAAGACACGGATGCGATGGGCAAGGACGGGTCGATGGGACTAGACGGCAATTGGTTGAATGATTCATGTGGCATGAGCGGCATAAAGATCATAGAAGCGATTTGGTCACACCTCCGGTGTAGTTGTTCATCGCGCTTGCCGGAGCAGTTTGTCTTGTACCTCTCAAGCCCTCTGAGTAGAAAGGCATTCGCACTATCAAACCTCAAGTTGAAGTTGAAGTGGAGGAGAAACTTCAACGACATGGAGAAAGAATGGCCGAGCGCAAAGCCAAATTGGCAGAATATGAAATCGGTGCATCCCAGAGAGAAAGATGTTTCACAGAGAAGCCGCGACATGCTCTGACATTCACAGCATGAATCACAAGGGTTCCAAAAAGCGTCTCCGAGAAAACGGACCAAGGCGAAGCTCAGACAGGAATAGAAACCGCTAAAAAAGCAACTGAAACTGTGAGGTTTGAACACGACAGCTTCAGCAAATGGCGGCCGAAACCAGACAAAAAACAAAGAATCCACCTGCACCTCCAGGCGTGTATCTCAGTTTTCCATGGTCAACTGTAGCTTTGAGCAAGGGGTGGCATAATTTTGCACTGTCATCATGTCATGTCATTGCGACAAACCTGAACTTACCTCTCACATCTGTTGAGTAAAACGGTAGTCAATTTTTTGTTCGTGGCTCGAGGGCGTACTCGTGTTCTCTATCCCGGCTGAGGAGGGGACCATTAGAGGGGCATGGGCCTGGAAGCTATCAGCATAGGCACTATAGCGCCAACCCTTGCCAGAGCCCGTCCTCGGAGCCGCAGACGTATCCCTTGGAACTCTAATTTTGCAAGCTCCCTGATACGAGTAAGGAAACAATTTGAGTTCAATTTTCGTGAGCCAGGAGATATTAAGACTTCGCTTCCCGACAGTTTTCGATCGAAATTCGCAAGAAGGCGGCGTGGGTTCGCCGGGAAACTTGTGCGAGAGACTGGCAGGAGAAAGAACGGCTGAAGCAAGCCGAGAAGAGGCTGCAACGGCGGTTACGTGGAGAGGTCGGGGCAGCTTAATTCTACACGGGCCGACAGCGGCGAGATGCTGCATCAGGACCCCAATTCTGATGACGAGACCAAAAGCAAGGCGGTTTGGAGCATACTTTCTTATCTGTTTCCTTGGGGCACAGCAGCATTTGGCTAGGATGACCCGTCGCGGCTTTACGCCCATTGGAGATCTCGTCCTGCACTTGGGACTGCAGCCTCTGACAAGCAGACAGGTAGTTACAAGATCGCGTGGCTGATTCAGACTCGCGTCTGCAAGGCTGATCCACGCCGTTTCAGCATCAAAACCTGTGTCGCACTCAGATACGGAGGCAAGCCAAGAAGGCGAGGTTTCAGTTGCATTCCGTCGATGATTGATGGCTTTTCTGGTGATGTTTCATCGTCATCGCATCTTCGTCGGGGCATCGATCGATTGCCGCGTGCAGCAACAAACGCCATCATCATCGGTATTGTCGTCGTAGGTCACCACCACCATCATCTGCAGCACCAGTGCCTCATAAACTGTCATCCTCCATAGTAGTGGTGATTATAAGGGTTCAGGATGATGATGGTGATGGTCACCGTCATCGTCATAGGCGTCATCATCATCACCATCACTTTTATCACCACCATTCACCATCATCATTGTCGTCATCGGGGCCCTGACCATGATGGTAATGATGGTCATGGTCATGATCAGGATCGCTCATCATTATCATCACCATCTTCAGCAGCGGCAGCAACACCAGCAGCATTCAGCAGCATTACCATCGTCACTGTCATCATACTCATCGTCGTCACCATCATCATAATTTTCACCGAGCAAAATTATTGCTAGGACTGGACATCCAGGGTTCCTGTGCACAATGCTGCCTGTCGCCAAGGCTGTGTGCTGTATTCGGCAAGATGAGACCTGGAACAGCGCCTGAGGCAAAATGAAGTCTCCTGCATTGGCTTTTGCTGTTCCTTCAGACTTCACAAATTCGTGAAAATACCCCCCCCCCCCCCCCCCCAAGCTGGTCTGGAATTGAGTTGCTTAGTGGGAGGCACCGGATTCTTGGATACGAGGGATACGAACTGACAATTAGGCCACGCAACTCTGTGCACTGGTCACAACACCTTTAGTGCCCATGTAGATCTTGCAATGCACCGTGTTGTCCAAGCCCCTGCTCTGCCACGACGTCGGTGTTCATGTGGACGAAGCCAAGCCCAACTGCCCAACTTTAAAACGATTTCGTCAACGTGCTGCCAACAACGAGGAACAAGTAGAGATACAAGCGTCCTGGAACTCTCGATGCGGCTGCAAGCCGCAAAAGGGCCTAGGCCTAGTCATCCAGCAGCGACATAGCCAGACCTGCGTGCGCAGAGCTGGAGCACATTTCTGCTTCTCTGCAGTCCAAGATGGTCCGAACACAGGGCCCAGACCAGACTCAGGTTCAATCATATCAACAAAGTAGGTGGCCCGTCGCACAGAAACAACCAGCAAAAAATGCAGCGACAACTTCGGCAAGAAGCTCGTAAAGCGCAAGCCGCCACCTGACAGCGTCCTCCCCAAACCCGTCGGCTTTGGAAAGTCCTTTATGCAGCAGAGCCAGCGACATCTGGAGATCCTCGTAGCTGCAAACATCGGAGTAAGACTGTAATGGTTGCTGTGCAGACTCACCAGCTCTTTGGCGCCCTCGTCACATTTCGAAGTCGGATCCGTTCCTGAAATTTCCCGAACCGAACAATAGCCCCTCGGGTCGGCGGTGTTGCAACAAGCCGTCGCTAGCTCCTTTCTCTCTGTCCGCGATGTCGCCGTTGCGCCCGCGCCACGGACAGGTGCTGGCCACGACCCACCGCTCGACCCGTCCTTCGGCCTTGCTACCCCACACGACGTAGGCTGGCAGTATCTGGCACTTCCCGCTCGGCGCGAGACACCCCCACCCAGCAGACTTGGCTGCGAAAAACGAATATGTGTTTGATGTGATAAGGTGCGGTGGATAAAACCGCAAGACCCGGGTTTTGCACAGCCCAAGTTCGGAATACAGCCACGTTATAATGCCTATGAAAGCTGTTGGTCAAGCACAGGCATTGCCGCCCAGGCCAATGCATCTCTGCCGTCGCTGCCCGGCCTGCTGTTTCCGCATCCATGCTACACCTTCGGTTAGTCAAAGGCAGTTGCTGGGGCAACTGAGCCCACTTTGCACGAGCTCCTCCACTGCCTTGTGAGTCGCCGGGCGTGGAGGGGCTTGCTGAGGCCTGCACTTGCATGGCTAGAGCACGCTGTCTGATTCGCAGGGGGCTGAGACCCCGTGGTTGGACGGTCGGCGAACAGGCGTGCAAACACAAATCGTGCACAAAGCGGATGTTGCGCTTTCAAAGCGGACCGTGCTGCCGGGGCCACTGCTGGAGCCTTATGCAGATGGCGACTGCTCGCCTGCTGGGCCTGCTCGCCAGACGGATTGAGACACCGTGGGTCCGACTAGCCCGCGAGTCGTGGGGCCCAGGTGGGGCCAGACGGCCAAGTGGGGTCGCTTCATCCGCGATGCCACGGAGCAATGACCCGTCAGTTCCCACCCTCGCATACCCTCGCCGCCAGACGCTCCTGCGCATGCTGTTTTCTGCCTCCTCGCAAAGGCCAGCAACCCAGCTAGACCCTGCAACATTGCGGATACTTTGCCCCGCCAGCTGGAGCTCCTTACGCCGTCCAGCAGAGCCTCACATGCCTCACCGCCCAAATGCCGCGCCTGGCGCTCGACCTCCTGCGCGAACTCGGCATACCGGGTGAGCTTGCGGCGCAGTCATGCACCCCCCCATAAATTGCCTTGATAGGGCTTTAATCCCGCCCTGTGCAGCCCGGACCCAGCCTCCCGTGCCACCTACACGTCCCGAAAAAAACCCTTCTCGACCCGACGGTGGGCTTTTAACGGGCCACTGTTTGACGCCCCATGTCCCGAAAAAAGCTTTCTCGACCCAACTGCGGGCTTTTTTTGGATCACTGCACGAGACCCCCGGCCGGACAGGTCTCAAAAAAAGCCCCCCACCCTTCGCTAATGGGATGCAAATGGCCCCCTTAATAGCTTCAAACGCGCTTCGGGGGCGCAGGGCCAGAATGAAGCCCCACGGGGGGCGGTAAACACCCTATGAGGCCTAGGAGAGCTTTTTCACACCCCGTGAAGGCTCTCTTTACGTCCTGTTCGAGCCTCAGGGCCTCTCCAGGGCCGCTTGCGACTTCATACACTTGGCCCCCTCTAAGTGAGTGAGTGAAAGAAAGAAAGAAAGAGAGAAAGAAAGAGAAAGAGAGAAGGAAAGGAAAGAAAGAAATAATGAAAGAATGACAGAATGAATGAAAGAAGGAATGAAAAAACGCAGAGGGGCCTACCCGGGTTTCGGGGTTTGAGGCGTTTGGGAGTATAGTGAGGCATGTGGTATGGTCCCCTGGTCCCGTGTTTCCCGGTCCCGCAGTCAGATTTTGGTTGTATTTGTGTCTTTGTGTAACAATAGTAGAATAAGTTCTGTAGTATAACATATTATCATAAAATATGTGATAATATATAGACAATATACATATTTAATACATGCAAAAAAGGTTTATAAGAATATATATAATATAATGTAATATAATATAATATAATATAATATGATATAATATAATATAATATAGTATAATATAATATAATATAATATGTTATAATTTATTATAATATAATATGATATAATATAATATGATATTATTTAATATGATATAATATAATATGATACAATATAATATAATATAATATAATACAATATAAGATAATATAATATGATATAATATAAGATGATATAATATAAGATGATATAATATAATATGATATAATATAATATGATATAATATAATATGACATAAGATAATATGATATAATATAATATGATATAATATAATATGATATAATATAATATGATATCGTATAATGATAATATGATATAATATGATATAATATAATATGATATATATAATATTATATCTATATTTATACATATGATACAATATAGATATGATATAATATGATATAATATAATATGATATAATATAATATATATAATATAATATGATAGTATAATATAATATGATATAGTATAATATGAGATAATATAATATGATATAATATAATATGATATAATATAATATGATACAATATAAAATAATATGATATAATATAATATGATATAAAATAAAATAATATAATATAATATATTTTAATTTTTTATAATATAATATATTATAATAAGATAAAATATAATATAATATAACATAATATAGTATAATATAATATAATATGATATAATATAATATAATATATTATAATATATAATATCACATAACTAGTTTTTATTATATACTAAATATGTGTTGTGTTTTATGTATTCTACGTAGAATAAACTATAACATATAGGTTTTGAAAACATATTATAGATCACAAACTCTATATATACATATATTTACTTATTCACTTCTTTTTTTACTTATTAGTAATTTATTTATTATACAATATAGACAGCACATTTTTTGGGGGGTATGAATCTCCAAACCCATGATGCGAGCATTGTGCACACCCGTTCTAAGCCGTGCAGTTTTTTCAAAAACCTGATGCGACCCGTGTGTTTGCAAATGGGGGGGGCTGCGCCCCAACCCCCCGGCTCGTTTAGATGCACAGAGCTTTGAAAGAACATTTTGTCTCAAAGCCATCATGCGATCTTTTGTTGTCGACCCCAACTCCATACATGAGCGGAAGTTTTTGTTGCAAAGCGCTCGGCCATGTTTCCCTTGCAAAGGTGTGGCTCGGCCTTGGTTCTTGGTTCGGCTGCGAGTGCTGCAAATTGAAACATTTCTGCGTTTGCAGAGGCGGAAATACTGTCAATCACAGCATGTCTGCGTTGCCAACGTCTGCAAATACTGTGAATACAGCATTTCTGCGTTGCCACAGGCTGCATATACTGTAAATAGCAGCATTTGCGCCCCCCCCCCCACTTGCAAACACCATTCTGAAGCCGCTGAATAGTGAGCCAAACACCATTCTCGCACGATAGGTTTTTAAAAATGTATGCGCTCCGGAACCGCCGCCTCCGGGCCGAGTGTGCTCAGAAGCCGCCAATCCCTCATGCTTCCGGGGTAAAGGGCTCGAATCCTTCGTGCTTCGGGATGCGGTCCCAGCGTGGGTGGGGGTGAGGGCCTCTACTCCTCGTGCTTCGGGGAGGGGTCCTAGGGTGGGGTTTTAGGGTGGGAGTGAGGGGCCTCTAATCCTGGTGCTTCGGGAGAGGTGGGAGTGAGGGGCCTCCAATCCTGGTGCTTCGGGAGAGGGGTCCCCAGGGTGAGGGGGCCTCTAATCCTGAGGCCGCTTTTGTTTAAAGCCGTGCCGAACGTGCTTCAAAGCCCAAGAAACTTGTTGCCGCCCATCATGTGCGTGCAAGTGCAACCCCCCCCAACCCCTCCCCAACCCCCCCCACCAACCACCCCCCCAACCCCCCCGCGTCTTTGGCCCAAGAAACTAGTTGAAAAACATCGTGTGAGCATTGTGTTTGCAAATGGGGGCCCCCCCCCAACCCCCCCGCTTTTGTTTAAAGCCGTGCAGAGCGTGCTTCAAAGCCCAAGAAACTTGTTGACACCCATCATGTGAGCAGGGTGTTTGAAAATGGGGGGGGGCTGCGCCCCCCCAACCCCCCCCCGCTTCTTTTAGGCCGTACCAAGCGTGCTTCAAAGCTCAAGAAACTATTTGAAAACACATCGTGTGAGCGCGAGCATTGTGTTTGCAAATGGGGGGGGCTGCGCCCTCCCCAACCCCCGCGCTTTTTTTTTAGCCCTGCAGAGCGTGCTTCAAAGCCCAAGAAACTTGCTGACGCCCATCATGTGAGCAGGGTCTTTTAAGCCGTACCAAGCGTGCTTCAAAGCCCAAGAAACAAGTTGAAAAAACATCGTGTGAGCATTGTGTTTGCAAATGGGGGGGGCTGCGCCCTCTCCAACCCCCGCGCTTTTTTTTTAGCCCTGCAGAGCGTGCTTCAAAGCCCAAGAAACTTGCTGACGCCCATCATGTGAGCAGGGTGTTTGCAAGTGCGGGGGGGGGGCCCACTTCTTTTAAGCCGTACTATAGGAAGGCTGCGCATCCCCCAACCCCCCCTGCGCACCCCCCAACCCCCCCCGCTTTTTTTTGAAGCCCCGAACGTGCTTCAAAGCCCAAGAAACTTGTTGCCGCCCATCATGTGCGTGCAAGTGCAACCCCCCCCAACCCCTCCCCAACCCCCCCCACCAACCACCCCCCCAACCCCCCCGCGTCTTTGGCCCAAGAAACTAGTTGCAAAACATCGTGTGAGCATTGTGTTTGCAAATGGGGGGGCCCCCCCCCAACCCCCCCGCTTTTGTTTAAAGCCGTGCAGAGCGTGCTTCAAAGCCCAAGAAACTTGTTGACACCCATCATGTGAGGAGGGTGTTTGCAAATGGGGGGGGAACCAAATAGGGTTTCCCTAGGACAAATAGGGAAATGCTTTTACGTTTGACGAAATCCTTCCAAAATGTAAGCAGAACAGGGTTTCCTTAGGAAAAACCAACGAAAACCTCAAGGAAATGACAGGATATCTGTCCAAAATGGAAAGAAAATAGGTTTTCCTGAGGAAAAACCAAGGAAAACCTAAGGGAAATGACAGGAAATCCGTCTAAAATCTAAAATGTGAAGAAAATAGGGTTTTCCCTATGAAAAACCAAAGAAAACCTAAGGGAAATGACAGAAAATACGTCCAAAATGTAAGGAAAGTAGGGTGTTTGCTAGAGAAGACCACGCCCCCCCCCCCTAAACATGTGCAGCACGAACAGGCGCGAAAAAAAACCCAGACCCAGCCCAGGGCAGTCCGGACAGGGTGCGAAAAAAACCCAAATCCTGAACAGGGTCCAAAGGGAGCCAAGTCGGGGTGTAAAAAAAACCCTGCCCATATGGGGGCTCGCCGAGCTGGCATGCAGCAGCTGCGTGCGCGTGCGGCCCTTTGATTCGAGCGTCGCATCCGCGCTCGCCGCCAGGAGTGAGAGGCGCAAGCGTGGGCGCAGAGGGTGAGCATCTCGAGCGCGCTGACGTAATCAGCTTGGCTCTCAACCACGGATGCGTGTCGGCAGGAGAGGAGGCGTCTCGCGCAGGTGCTGGGAGCGGCGATGGGCGGCATGCCTACATATGCCTACCAAGAAAGTTCGCCAGTCGGGTCAGGTCGCTGTCCAGCCCCTCTGCATCCAGCGTTGCTCCATGTTGCTCCCGTGCCCCCGAGGGTGTGACGGACGGCAACGGCTGCCAATTGTGCGCGCATCGCCCTGCTGCATTTGGCCTGTATCCGTGCAGCACCCCGCGGCCCAGTATGCATTTCTTAACCAAAGACTATACCTTGAAATGTAGTAGACTCTGGAGGTGAAGAACCCGTTTGAGATACGATGTGTACTACAAACACAACGATCTGGCACACCAGCGGCTGACAACGCTGTGAAGAATGCAGTGTGGCGAAGTTTGTTACGTGCTTGCTCCTGTACCATATCTCGCCGACAACGTTTGCGGCACACGGCTGCGGCAGTCCAGTACACGTGATCAAGGAGATCAGTTCAGGTCCCGGCCCAGCCCTCGTGTGACATGAGCCAACGCATTGAACGGTGAGTATTCGCTGCCATGTAGCAGGACCGCAGCGACCACTAACACGCCCAGAGGTTGTTCAGTCAGTTGTCAATCCGGGGCCACCGCCGCCCGTGAAACACCCCCAGCACCCCCGAACTGGCCATACCTGGCCCAACTGCCTTCCCCCTTTTGCCGTTTGCTCAGCATACAAACTCGGCATTTATGTGCGGCTTTCAATTCTTAGCTTCAGTGCCGGTGTGCCCAGCCCAAGCGCTATAGCATCTCCCGGCCAGTGGGAACGAAGTTGTCTGCAATGGGCTTCCGCTTTGGCATGGACACCAGCTCGCAGTTGATGCCACTATCGTCAGCCCAGTCGGGCGTGATGGGGAGCCCCGGGAGCGGTCCCATGCCCGAGCTGGTGTTGTCCTTGCGAATGCAGCCAGGCGCAAACGCCGACAAACCTACCCGGAGCTCAGCACGGCACGCCGGTGCCGCCTGGTCGTCTTCGGCATCGAGGTTGGGGGCCGGTGGGCACCTGAGGCCGCCACTTTCGTCCGCTTGCTTGCGCGTGCACGCGCTGCGAGTGTGCCTGCCATCCTTCGGCCCGCTGCTCAAGCCGCATGGGTCCTGAGGTGGAGCGGAATCCTTGCTGTCGCTGCCCAGCGCGCGCTTGCCGCCTCCTTGCTACACCTCCCTCTCGCCAACGAGTGCACTGGTGGAGGGGCCGAACCCGCTTTGCACGAGCTGCTCGCTGACTTGCGCTGGCACGAATCGCTTGAGTGCAGTCGCATGCCCAGCCGTGCTGCGTGAGTCCTTCCGTAGGCCGTGTGGGCACAGGGACCGCGCGTTTGCATACGGTTGCAAAAAGGTGCGTTGAAAAAAAAAAAAAAACTGCTAGATGCCGTCGACCCGTCGGAAGAGTTGCGACACCCCGCGCAGACGCTGCAGGATGCGCCCGGCTGCTCAGGGCGGACGCGGCTTGCAGTCCGTGGAGTGGACGGCTCCAGCAGCGATCTGAGCAGCATATGGGCAGCATGGATGGACGCGGTCCCCGTCCTGTGGTCTCGCCTGCGCGCAGCTTATCGTTGCTTGGCGGCTGTGGGGCAAGGCGCAGAGGGCGCGATCCCCTGCTTTCGCGACGCAGTGGCAGCGCTAAACCTTGTGCAAGCAGAAGGCCCAGGCTGGGAAGCATGCCCTGTGTGGCACACTGCCTAATCTGCCTACGGAGGCGCGCGGCCGCAACAACCCTGACGCAGGCGGCCTCACGGCTGGCAGTTTCACGCGATGCGGACCCGAAGCCTTCACTATCGCGACCGCGTGCTGCTGCCGGCTCTGCAGGATTTGAACATTTTCAACCTTCGTGGGTTGGAGATCTTCCCCACGGCAGGTTGGAGCAGCAGTCATGGTCGCAATCCCAAGCCGGACTCAGGACAACAGCAGCACGGCCAAAAGTCTGTTAGTGAAAATTGTGATCCCCATCACTTGGTTCATTGACGAACAAAGATCTTGGCAATCGCCATCACAAGCATCATCGGGATCGGAAGTACTAGAGTCGAACCAAGAGTCGACTGCTATTGAACTCGGGACAGCGCTGCCGGGACTGGCAGTACGGGAACTCGTGACAGCGAGAGTACTTCTCTTGGGTACCAGAGGCAGCAAGTGCAACTAGACAATTGGCCCGACAGCATCATTAGCGAAGAGTTCTGCGCTACGTTCTTGAATCCAGTGTATAGGATCATAGAGTCATAGAGGGAAGTGCATGTAATTATGAAATACATAATATTGCCGAGATCGATGTATTTGAATTTATTTGTTTGACTCTATGTGTTACACGCTGCGTACCTCAGTCGATTCTATGAAACCTGTCGAAGCTGTGCATAAACTCGAGTACATGAAGTCAAATGCATACAGCGAAGTGCATAGAGTCGAGTGCATAGTCCAGTGATCCCCTCAGCTACTAGAGGGTCTGGAATCAGTAACCTCAGGTGCTGGACGTTGCAGGGTCTTAAATCAGAGGTTTGGGATATTAGACCTTTGCGGGTGTTTGGGATTCTAGACCCTCTTATGCGTGCTCCTTGCTGACGTGACAAGTTTCGGGGCAGATGTCTAGACGATGGACCATGAAGCCACGGCCACGCCCAAGAATGTATATATGGCGGGGGATACACCATTAGTCTTTATACAATGTCGGGGTGCGGTCGGCGGTTAGGTTTTTGGAAGGGGGGTCGGATATACATTATTATTGGTGTCAGGCCGGCATGCATGTCGAGAAGCTTTGGGTTCAGCAGCAGGCCCGGAAGCAACAATCGACAACACCCTAAACCCTAAACCGTGTAGCGGTATTCCTTAATGCAGGAACTCTTGTGGTCCCTTGGAGTGCCTACAAACCTCTTATCAACCTTTTGGTCCCTCAACCAGGCACGGATGCAGTGACCAGACACCGGAGGTGACTTTGGCTGCGCCTTGCTCGAGACTGGAAGCGTGGCACCTCAGGGAAACACACAGCGGCACGGCAGACTGCACGAGCCCGGCGGCTGAGACACAGGAGAGCGGGACCGGGGGTCCCGGTTGCAAGCTCTCTCTCTTTGTCCGACTGCGGTCGTACTAGTTGCGGTCAGACTGCACGAACCCTGCGGCTGAGACAGCTTGTGTCCTCATTCTACACCACCCAAACGAGAGTTCGTCTCGCTGGAGTGGCACAAGATGCTCTCAGGAAAGCTTGTTTCCTAATCCCCGCCACCCGAACGAGAGTCGCAGCGCCACAAGGGTCACCTTGACCGCTTCCTCTTGACACCTTTCTTGGCGTCGCGAGGCTTCTGCAAAGTGCCGGCAAATTTCTGGAAAGCGGGATTCAGCACGGGTCGCGAGCAGCCACGCCAATTCGACAGCACTGTTGTTGAGGGTCTAATATACCAGGCTATCTTAGCACGGGGGAATTGCCAATGAGACGCACATGTTGGGGTCTAATATCTCAACCCGGAGAAGACCCTGGAGTAGCTGAGGAGATGTCCAGTGCATGCAGTCAGACAGAGTTAAAAACACAGAGTCACAGAGTCAGAGTGTCACATACATCCAAGGGTCATAGAATCATAGAGTCATGGTGAGATGGGTTGCACGGGAAGGTTAAGAGTAGTAACTTTCCAACACGTTGCAACACTCGACCACGCCAATCCATGCAAAGGGTTGCGCGTCGACTTAAAATGTGTAACTTTACCTAGTGTTTGCGCGCTTGACCAGGCCAATCCTTGTCCACGTTAAGAATGCGTAACTTTACCTAGCGTTTGGGCGCTCGACCAGGCCAATCCCTGTGAAGGGTCGCGCGCGGCGCCTAAAATGCGTAACTTTACCTAGCGTTTGGGCGCTCGGCCAGGCCAATCCCTGTGAAGGGTTGCGCGCGGCGCCTAAAATGTGTAACTTTACCTAGCGTTTGGGCGCTCGACCAGGCCAATCCCTGTGAAGGGTCGCGCGCGGCGCCTAAAATGCGTAACTTTACCTAGCGTTTGGGCGCTCGACCAGGCCAATCCCTGTGAAGGGTTGCGTGCGGCGCCTAAAATGCGTAACCTTACCTAGCGTTTGGGTGTTCGACCAGGCCAATCCCTGTGAGGGGTTGCGCGCGGCGCCTAAAATGCGCAACTTTACCTAGCCAATCCCTGTGAAGGGTTGCATTCCCGATCGATGACGACGGTGCCACCTTGGCTTTAGACGAGAGATTATATACCGAGATGTAGATACGTCGGATAGAGTCATGAAGTCATAGAGTCAAGTCCAGGAGGTTATAGAGTCAAGTAGAGTCATAGAGTAGATAAGTCGAATAGAGTCGTGAAATCATAGAGTCAAGTAGAATCATAGAGTCAAGTAGAATAGCATAGAGTGCATAGAGTCAGAGTCCTGGTAGGTTATCTACGTGCTCGACTCTATATACTTCATTCGATGCATGTCATCTATGTACTCGATTCTATGGTTGTCATTTATGTACTTTTCTAAAGGCTCCGCACGGAAGAACGCTTCGCGATGCTTTCGGGAATGAAGCTATGAATGTTAACTTTGATACCCGCCCCTTTCCATCCCTTTCCACCCCTCTGATTGTTTTGGACAGATCACGCTCCGCAGAAACATCGCCTGAAAACCGTGCATCAGCTCGTCGTTGTAAAAGAGACAAGGTCTCGCTTGAAATCCAAGGCCGTTTGGCAATACGCGCACGTTGCGGCAAACATTCATCAGCGCCGTGATGGCAAGCATCAGACATGACATGGTACAGATCACCAATGGAAAGTTCATGATGTTCGTGATGGCTCATGTTCTCGTCCAACGACAAGGCAAAGCGGTTCGCCACTTCAACTGTATTAACAGCGGATGCGCAAACTCGAGAATTATATGCATGCTTCGGGATCACCTCTTTGACGACTTCGGGGGCAGCAATCTGTAAGTCCGCAGTTATGGCGAAATGATGTGATGCAAGGCCCATATTCATGTCCGAGTACTCCCGACGAACAGTGCCCAACTTCACGTGCTTTCAGGCACTTTAGGGTTTCAGGGTTACGGGCAAGTCCCTGGGCGGTGTGTTGGCTTCATCCCCACACCGCGAGCCGGAGTCCTGGAACATCCCTGGCTGCCAGCCGACTCCCAGCGCGGACTTAGGTCTCGCGCCGTGGCCGGCAAGTGCTATGGGACCACGCTTGTACTTGTAGCAATGTGCGCGGAGGGGGGGTCATGTCAATTGTGCCAAGACGATTCTTTTTAAATGAAGCTGCCCTCCGCATATCTCCGCATGCTAGACAACAAGAAACGTCAGTTTGGGCGTCGTGTGCTTGTATCCGTTGTGGCTTCGGGGCACCTGGAGCGGCTGTCGTGGATGAGTTGGGCTGGCGCCCTCTGTCAGTGGAAGTTCGCCGATGCCGGGCCACACGCTGCACGCGCCTTTACAGTCTTCCCGACCTCGGCTGAGTTGACGGTGGCGTCTCGCGCCCTTCCTCTCGAGAAGGCGGTGGCGAGAGTGTGCCACGAAGCTGGCGCGCGGGTCGCCCGCAACGTCCGCCTCGCAGACATGAACCTCGATGTTCCGGTCTCCGATGACCGCCGCATCGAAGTTGTCGCGCACGGGTTGTCGTTGTGGCACGGCGCGCAGCAGGCTGTTGATGCCACCATCGTCAGCCCTGTGACGCGGGCAGGTGCGGCGCAGCCTGGAGCAGACGTGCACCCCGGGCGAGCGGTCGATGCAGCCGCCCGACGCAAACGTCAACACACCTACCCCGAGCTTGTGCGCGCTCGTCGCTGCCGCTTGGTGGTAGTTGGTGTCGAGGTTGGGGGCCGGTTTGGCGCAGAAGCTGCCACCTGGCTCCGGTTGCTCGCCGGGCGGGCGGCCGCATGAACGGCGTGGGTTGCCCGTTGGCCGGGGCTCCCGGCAGTCGCAGCACAGCGCGCCGTCGCAGCTTCCCTGTTGGAGCTCCCGCTCGCGGGCGAGTGTAATGTTGCCGGGGAGCCGCCGGAGCGTTCGCTTCCTACAGAGGCAAGGATCACTATGGATGTGGACGGGAGGTGGACCAGGTGAACCATTGCGGCGATCACACACTAGCATGCCCGCGGACCTGAGCAATGGTTCGGCCGCCCAACCAACGTACAGGCCGATGACCGCAGACGTCTAGACCTGGTCGTGTGCAGGGCCACAGCTCGGCGGTGCCCTTTGCTGTGACGCGGCGTTAGTGGCGCTCGTACGCGCGATGGGCTGAAGCGAGGTGCCCATGCTGACGGCATCATCCTCTGCACCGCCGAGAGAGAGAGAGAGAGAGAGAGAGAGATAGAGAGAGAGAGAGGTGTTCTGGAACGACCGTGAGACACAGTCAGAAGTGAAATCATCGTCATGATAAGTTTGAACATGCCACAAGATGCAAAGTAAGAACCAACACACACACACACACACACACACACGTACAAACAACAAAGGAGTAAGACATTTGAATACAATATCATCAATGCCCCGCTCACTCAGAGAGTGGATCTGGGATCCACGTTCACGTCTCACAGGCCGACGCATCGCGGCTGATGGATTGCGCAAGATGTCACATGCAGTGTTCATGGCTGGGCCTGTGCTGAAAAGCGTTTCCAAGCTCAGCATGCTTGATGTCCGAGTTTGCTGTCGCCAGCAGCGGCGTTATTGGGAAGAGTCAACACAACCCAAGAGTGAGTCAAGAGTGCAGGGAGTCAGGGCCATTGGCGCAGAACCGGCATGAGTGCAGTACCGTTGCGATGACGCGCAGACCGACCGTCCAAAACGTCATGATGTCCGGGGTGCACCGGTGACGATGCCCCAACTTGAAGGGGGAGCTACACCAATACGGGCAAGCTCCAGCAGCACAACGTTTATCATGGACGTACGTTCAGCACAGGCGTCCTGGGCAATGCGGGCAGCGAGACAAGTGTAGGGCAGGGACAACAAGCGTGCTAGCAGGCCAGCCGCCTGCAACAAGCGGGCCGATGACAAGTCTAGCCAACCCATCTGCCCCTGTGTCGCAGCAGTCGGTGCCCCCCGGGGCCACATCAGCAGGCAACGGCCCCACTGAAACATGCGTGCATTGACACGCTGTAGCTGATGGGAATCGGGCACGAATTCAAGGCCGAAGCAAACTGACGGTTGGACATTGCACGGAACAGCTTTTCGAGAAAGTATATCAGTATAGTATCAGTATATTGGCAAGTGATCTGTGTGTGAAGATGTCCAAGAAAGGCATGCAGGCAGCCATCCTACGACGTGCTAGGACATGATCAATGCAAGGACGCCAATTTAAGTTGAAGGACTTAACGCGGCACGTATCCGGAACTATGCCGTCAGGGCCCGCACAAGCTCATTGTGTTCGGGTCGGAGATAGGGCTTGGGCCGCTGCAGCGGGCCAAGTGGCACGCCGGCTGGACCTCGTCTAGAGGACGTGCTCAGGCATGCGCGGCCGCCCCGGCTTAGCCCCTCGACAAGTAGGGTAGCTGCACGTGTCCCCGTGACACCGCTGCAAAAAAAGGTGCATGCAATGAAAACAAATTCTTCAAGCTGGGCCACGGCGTGGTCGGCTTAACCCACTCGGCGACCACCGAGCCGCCTGTGCCATATGCGGTGCCTTCGCGTCCCGCGCCCTCCCACTCGAGCGAGCGGTGGCCCGGGTCTGCCAGGAAGCAGCCGCGCGGGTCGGGCACAAGGTGCGCCTTGCAGAATCTTGCAGACATGAATTTTCTCGTCCCCGTGCACGATGTGCGCCGGAGCGAGATCGTTTGCTTGGGCCTGCCGCTTTGGCACGGGGCTCAGCTTGCTGTCGATACCACTTGCGTCAGCCGAGCCGCAACCAGGGGCTGATTCTCGGCCTGGCCTCGCACTTGAGCACGCGACGCGGCGCAAGCGGCGAGACCTACCCCGAGCTTTCGCGCTCGCCGCCATGCCACCTCGTTGTTTTCGCCGTCGAGACCGGCGCTCGCTGGGGATCCGAAGCTGCAGCCTTCTTGCGTCTGCTCACGAGCCGCACGAGCGCACACTGCCGTCCGTTCGGCTTTGCGTGCAGCCTACGTTTCGCGTCCGCGCCGTCGCGGCGCAGAGGGCCCTCGCCAGCTCACTGCTCGAACTGCCTCTCGACTCTGTCGCCTCTGCTGCCGGCGAGTCGGCTGTGCATGAGGTTTTACAAGAGGAGCGATGGTTTGACACCCTGGGAGGTTTGTTGCTTGTGTTTTCAACCTTTCTGGTCCCTCTCGAGCGGCCTACTTGTTGTTTTCAAAGCCTTTGCTTTCTTTTCCCCTTTCGAGCTATTTGCTTTTCCCTCCCAGAATGCTCAGTCAGTTTTGAGTGGTTTGTTCCTTATTCTCAAAGTACATAAAGTACCTAGTCCCTTTCGAGCGGTTTGCCCCGTTATTCTGGAGTGTTTTCGAGCGGTGCGCGCCTTATTTTGTAATTGTAGTTGAGCGGTGTGCTCCTTGTGTTCACAAGTTTTTCTAATCATTGGTTCTCTGCGAGCGGTCTCTTGTTTCTTACTGAAATTTATTGTCTCCTTCGTCAGTTTTGCATTTTCTTCTGAAGCCCCACAGTTTGTTTCGGGCGCTCAGCTTCTGTTCTCGAGTTGCCTAATCCCTTTCGAGCTGCTTGCTACGTCTTGTGATATTCTGTAGCATGTTTCGAGCCGTTTTCTCCTTTCTCGTAAATATTAGAGTCTCTTTCGAACGGTTTGTTCCGTGTTCTGAACGGCTTGCTCCGTGTTCTCATGTTTTCAAGTCTCTTTTGAGCGGTTCGTTCTCTGTTGTCAATTTTTCATTTTTCCTAGCGATTTGCTACTTGTTCTCAAACTCTCTCGTCTCCTTCGAGCGGTTTACTTCTTTCTAAAGTTGTGTTGTCTCTTTCGCTTGGTTTGCTCTTTGTTCTTAAGCTCGCCCGTCCTCTTTGAGCGGCTTGCTCCTTGTTCTCAAATTTTCTAGTCCCTTTGGGGCCGCTTGCCTCTTGCACTCAAATTCTCCAGTCTCTTTCGGGTGGCTTGCTCCCTGTTCTCAAATTTTATGTTTTTTTCGAGCGGTTTGCGCCTTGTTCTCAAATTCTGTAGTTTCTTTAGAGTGATTTGCTCCTTTTTCTCAAATTCCTCAGTCCTTTTCGAACGGTTAGTTCTTTTTTTTCACAAACACTTTTTTCCGCCTGCTGACGGTCGGAGCGCCCCAGTCCTACGTGACTCCTAATATGACTCATGTGACCCCTACACGTCGCAGCTTGCCCGACCGCCGGTGTGCTTGGCAGCGTTGGAGCGGGCGGCGCGATGGTCCGCAACGGCATCGGTGGGGCCCGATAGGCACGGGTAGCCGCAACCTTCTGAGCAACAGCATGCGAAAGCAAGAGCTCGAAAGTTTGAACTCCGGAGCCGTAGGCAAGGCGGTTAAGGCACATGAATCACCGGGGCCTGCCTGGGACAACATCAATGCGCGCGAAGCGCAGGGGGTGGGCGGCCGCCCTCAGCAAGTTTGTCTCACGGCGGCAGCGCCTCCGGTAGTTGCGCCGCAGCTGTCGCTAGTTCGGCCAGGCTCGCGCTGCCGCGTCAGTCCTGTTAACTGTTAACGTTGAGCGACTGCACACGGTGAATAATCTCCGCCACGACTCTCGGATGATGCTGGCGCAGGATTGGCAAGGTGTCTGCCCAGGATGCCCAGTAGGCTGCACCGCGGCCTTCCGTGGCCCGACGCAGTCCAAAGCCCCCGAGCTTCAGGGGCAGCGCCGCGCGTTTGCTACCGAGTTCGTCAATGCGGACCGGGGCATCGTTGGCCAGGAGGTCGGCAAGGCAGCGGGCGACTCCTTCGTCGTGGCTGCCGGCGAACTCGTCCGTCAGGGAAGGTGCCAAGGACCGGAGGAGATAGTTACAACGTGGCGCGGCGCACATAAGTAGAAGCAACCACCGCAAGGCCTCCTTTTTGAAGGCCTCGCTTCCTAACGGTGTGCCCGGTACGAGGAAGCCTTGTAGTTCAGGTGGCAAGGAGTGGTCACCGACCCACACGGGCGCCTCCCCCGGCGCCTATAGGGAGCACTTCAGCAAGGCCTGGGGGTTGCTCGCCTGTATACCAAATGCGCGTCTTGCCCAGGTCATCGATGTTGGCGTGACGCTTGAGCTCCGCGCGCAAGGTGACAAACGCTGCGCAAGTGTCCGCCGCGTCGCACGACACATACGTAAGTCATACGTGTCATGCAAGGCATAGAGTTCAGCACAGGGCCCGAGCTCGGCGCGCGCCGCCAGAAGGGCCGGGTGGATGCCCACGGCGAACAAGCCCGGCATCAAGGGGTCACCTTGTTCCCCCCTTCCGCCTGGGCTACCTGTTCTCCAATCATGTTCTAGGCTATTTCGCTTTCTCGTCCTCGGGCGGTTTGCTCCTTGTCTGAAAATCTCCATGTGTGCTCCTTGTTCACAAATTCCCAGTCTGTTTCGCAGAGTTTGCTCCGTTTCCTCCTATTCGCAACTTTTACCGTCCTTTTCGAGCGGTTTGCTCCTGGTTCTCATTTGCTTGGTTTTGCGCTGGTCCACATTGCTCGCTATCGCCACGCAGCGTGCCTACGCAGCCTCTCTGCTGGGGCTGCCGCCGAATGTGTGATCCTTGGCCTTGGCGCGGCCGAGGCAGGAGGAAAAGAGGGCTCAAAAAAAGACCTTCCGGCCGGCTCCCGCTCCAGCAGGCTGCCAGGACGATTATTTCTTTGCAGTCGCAGAAAGGTGCGAAGAAGAAACAAATGAAACCACCACTAGAAGCACAACGACCCCTCTTGCGGCAGGCTTGGCACACATATGCCTATGCTATTATGCTACGAATTTGCAGTCTTGATGCCGTCATTGATGCCCGTTGATGATAAACCTTGATTAAATCAGTGCTGGTCTGCCAGCGTGCAAAGTTTCCGTACTCACACGGCAGTACACGGTGTCGGGCAACTCCAGCAAACGCCTACATGGCAGTTTTATGTTCACTCCGGTTTCTGCTTGATTCGCCGCAGAGGGAGCCAGCCAAAGTAGGCCCCAGGTGCTCCGAGAAGTGAAGCATCCTTCGCGGAAGAAGGCGGCATCGTCCACATGCTGAGGGCAGCGCTGCAAACACGCGCTGCGCGGCGACGGACAGTACGCTCTTCCGAGGTTTTTTGAATGATGCATCGCCCGATCCGTGCGTCTCCATGTGTGTAATGACTGGTGGACCAACACAAGACCAAGAATACTCATCTTCAAATCAACAGCACAACGAGGCATGGCTCGGCGCCACACAGCTTGTCAGCAAGCGGCAAAATTCCTGAGAAATGTCTGGGGTTGGAATCACCCGCATAGGAACGTGAGAAGGCATGTTCATGTGTGTGGGTTCAATGTGGTTTTGACCGGCAGCCGCTTTGTGTTCGGAATGGAGAGGGAGGCGGGCCCACGACGTTGATTCGTGCAGCCTCACCAGCCGGCGGCCATGGAGGTCAGCTTGCCCAGCCCAGCGGCCAAGGAGGATTCATATTGGTGGGAGAAAGCCTTCCTCGTCTTTGTTGTGATTGTGTATGTGATTTTCCCTTTAGTGGCATTCATCAATCGTCGACAGCGACGCGCTCAGTCCAGAGTGTCTGATGCAATGCGTGAATGCGAGAATTGTTCGGTGGATTTAGCACACAGCCTTGTGCCAGAAGCAACTCTTCCAGAGTACCGTTTTCGAGGGATGCGCCTCAAGATGTCAGCGATTCACGTTGGCTTCGACAATGTTGGCGTGAAGTTGAAGTCTAATGGACGTTGCATATTGGAAGGTGTCACCGGTGCCTTCCGTCCCCGAAAGATGGCTGCGATTATGGGCCCGTCCGGGGCAGGGAAAACGACCTTCATGAATGCGATATGTGGCCGAGCATACTACGGGACAGGGGTTCGAAACAAAGTCTTGCCTGTAGGTGCCCCCGCAGACTGAAAGCCCAACCCTTCAATGCACCATCCTTGCAGGACCGTGAGCGGCGAGATCCGCATTAACGGGCATGTCAGCAGCATAGCTGAGATCAAGGAGCTGAGGGGCTTCGTTCCACAAGACGACATCGTGCATGAACATCTAACGGTACGTGACTGGACATGTTTAAGATTTGCGGAGTATGTTCGGAGTGGAGTCCTGCTGGTCATGCTGTGAGTGTTGTAGCTCAGTTATGTGGGGAAATGTGGGGAATTATTTCCGCCGGGTACTAGTTCTGAAAGACTGGACAGCCTGATGGTCTGGCTTACCGAGGTGAGCAGCTCTACTATTCAGCAAGGCTCAGAAATCGTGACAAGACGCCAGCCCGCGTGATTGACTACATTGTCGAAGATGTCCTAAACGTCATGCACTTGACAGATGTGCAGCACAGCATAGTTGGCAACGTGGAGGAGACGCGAGGCATAAGTGGCGGCCAACGTAAACGGGTCAACATTGGTTGCTTGGCGTATTCCCGATTGAAGCTATACACTATCGTGATTGGAAGAGCGTTGAATTTGGTAGCTGGAAGGTTTTCGAATTTCTAAGTAACATGGGGTGACCAGAGTCACCCAAACGCAGTAGCTCAGCAGTTCACAAGCTTTGGGGAGACATGTCATGGCTAGTGTTGTACCTGTCCCTACGGTACGTCGTGGATTCGATATTGCGCGTCATTACGTGCACACAAGACACGCATAAGTCTTGTCATCCGGGGTTTGTGTCGATTGGCCGAAGGCCATACCTGCCCAACTCCCATGTCTCAGGTTTAGAACTCGCGGCACGGCCGACGATCTTGATGTTGGACGAGCCGACCTCTGGTTTGGATGCCACGACAGCACTGGATATCATGCGCTCGCTGAAAACATTGTCAGAGATTGGCATGACAGTTGTCATGGTGGTGCACCAGCCACGATACTCCCTGTTTACCCTGTTCGACGAGGTGCTCCTCCTAGGGTTGGGAGGGCAGACAGTCTATCTTGGCAACAGCAGAGGCGTTCTGCCATACTTCACCAGCTTGAACTTCAGGATGCCCGAGCATGAGAACCCTGCCGATTGGTTCATGGACGTGATTTCAGGGAAGGTGAAGAACG
This sequence comes from Symbiodinium sp. CCMP2592, assembly GCA_905221615.1. Taxonomy (NCBI): domain Eukaryota; class Dinophyceae; order Suessiales; family Symbiodiniaceae; genus Symbiodinium; species Symbiodinium sp. CCMP2592. The sequence continues at coordinate 806,542 of CAJNDT010002447.1, forward strand.
AAGCCAACCCGAACCTGAAGTCCGATGGGCTTGCGGAAGTTTGGGCTCAGCGTTTCACCGAGATTGTCGTTGAATCTGGTGAAGAATCTCAGGTTCGAAGAGCGGAACTGTTCACATTTTCTAAAGCTCTGGCTGCCAAGTTAGCAGGTGCAGGCCTGGATTCGGAAACCATTACGGAAGAGAACTTCCTGAAACTCTTGGAAGTGAGCGGGGTGAAGGAACCATCTCCCGATGCCCTTCGGGAGTTGAAGGCTCGTATCGGATTTGAGGGAAACTCAATCTCCCGGGAGCAGCTCTCTAGCTTCCTCCATGGATTGAACAATCCCTTTTCCAGCGACGCACTCAGCGATATTGCCAATGTTCAGAAGGAAATGGAAACTTCAGAGGCTTCCGCCAGCACAGTTGGCAGCGTCAAAATCAGCCAGGAGAAGATGTCCGGAAAGCGCGCACGCTTGTGTGCACAGTACCCTGTCCTTCTCCATCAAAACATCATTCGGTGGATGAGGCTCTGGAGACATAAAGCATTCAGTTTGGCATTGATGTCACTGGCCGCAGTTGTGTTTGGCATCCAGTGCAAGGACAAGCTTACACCGGTGAATGTCCTCTGCCCCATCAAAATCAACATCTCGCATGTTGCTATTGGGCTCCTCATGGGCATTGCTTGCCTCCCGATCTTCGGATCTGATCGCATGGTGTTTTGGCGGGAGAGTGCAAGTGGCATCAGGGTGAGCGCTTTCTTCTTGTCCAGGGTGACGGTCTTCCTCTTCGATGTGCTTGTCTGGACCTACGTGTTCACTGCAGTTTGGAAGGTGAGCTCCGAAGCTCCTTGTGGATACTGGCTTTGGCTGGTGGCCTTGCGGATGACTGCAGTCAGCGCAGCAGGCATTGGCGTCTTGATTTCGACCCTCATCCCCAAGTCCGGTTCGACATTGGCAACAGCTGTGGTTTTGCTCATTATGGGAGGTGCCATTAGTGAACCTCAAGTTGTTGCAGAAGCGAAAGGAAGCTTCAACGAAGTATTGGCATTCCTTTCCCCATTTACCTGGACATCTGGACAGAACTACTTGGCAGTTATCGCAGAGTTCGGGGGCGAGGATAACGTGAACATCTTCGCCCTAGACATGATGGATGGCTACCGCAATGTCCTGCTGTCCATAAACTTGGGCGGTCAGAATTTGGATTACCTTCCTGCAGCATACATTTCCTGCAGCATTTTCGGTGTTCTCGGGTTGACTTTTGGGTATCTTGGGCTGCGGTTTTCTCACCGTGGCAAGCAAGCCTAAACAATGTGCAGTCTTTTGGCAAATTAGTGCCGCGTCAAGACACGCAACGCCTTGTCTCGCATTTTTGCCTCTTGGAGGAGGCTTTGCACCATAATCGCCTTGGCCAACCAGCTTGTGAATCGGCTTGGCGTCACTGCTTTCAGTCCGTGAGTTAATCTCGTTGCATGGACAGTACTAGTTGCTAGCGGTCAAGGCACGCTTATGGCGCATTGTGCAGTAATTTCAGCCAAGGGTTGTGCAAGCAACATTTTTCTTGGCAGGAACTGCAAACCGCAAATTCGGTGATCCTTGGAACTGGACGACTTGAGTAGGTGCACGACATCCCAGTCCGAAATGGACTTCGGAGGAATGCGAAGGGTCAACAGATCCTACATAGGAACATGTTGTGTCATGAGTGTGGACAGAACGCGAAAATGAGGATATTGGGAGCTGGTGCGTCCGAGTCGCGCAGTAGAGCTCTTCAAAGCGCTCATGCATGCAGATGATTCGATGGACCTTTTTGCTCGAAGTTTCAGGTGTCCCGACATAAAGAGGCGACGGGGCTCGACATGGAAGCGGCACAAGCTTGGGAGCTGTGCGTACTCTTGCTTGTAGCAGCTGGGTATGTTGCAATCGGCGTGAACTCTTTCCTGAACCGTATCGGGCGCAAGCAGCAGTCCAGACGCTCAGAGATTTTGGCAGAGTGTGAACGCTGTTCAGTGGAATTGGTGCACAGTGTGGTGCCAGATGCCACTGTGCCAGATTACCGGTTTCGCGGCATGCATCTGAAGATGTCCTCGATCCACATCGGATTTGACAACGTGGGTGTGAAGTTGAAGTCCAATGGGCGTTGCATTCTCGAGGGTGTGACGGGCGAGTTCCAACCCAAGAGAGTAGCGGCGATCATGGGACCATCTGGGGCAGGCAAAACAACATTCATGAATGCGCTCTGCGGTCGGGCATACTACGGGACCGCCGCAGCATTTGACAGTGTTAGTTTGCAAAGTCATGTCGAGGGCAAGGCAAGGAGGAAGTAAGCGACGAGATTGAGCGAAATGCCATACATTGAACTAATGGATGAAAGGCAAAGGCAAATTACAGCAGTACTACAGCAATCGAAGTTCATAGTTCTCTCGTGTCTGCGCCCCTGAAGCACTGGCAGGACAGTGAGCGGGGAGATTCGGCTGAATGGCCGGCCGGCCAGCATTGCCGAGTTCAAGCCGTTGAGAGGATTCGTTCCTCAAGATGACATTGTCCATGCTCATTTGACTGTTCGCTTCTCGGCTTCATGTCTCGCGAAACAGCGAAGCTCATCGAAGCTCCATAGAAAGTGGAAGTGTGATGTCACCGAGTTGTGCAGGATATTCCATGCCACGCTGCGATAGATGTCCGTGTTTCTGTCATTAATCCAACGCAGACTCTGTTGCTGAGACATATGTCGATCCACGGCTGAGGTGAACAGATCTTCTACTCTGCCAAGCTGAGAAATCCAGAGGGAACAGCGCCTGAAGTCTTGGACAGCATCGTCGAAGACGTCCTAAATGTGATGCAGCTGCTGGACGTTCAACACAGTCTGGTTGGAAATGTGGAGACTCGTGGCATAAGCGGTGGCCAGCGGAAGCGTGTCAACATTGGATCCTTGGTACGGATTATGATGGTAGTGACGGCAGTGCCTCGAGGATTAAAGTCTTCCACTTGGCAGCTTCATTGGCAGGGAGGGCTCCGGTGCAGAGCCGCAGTCTTAGGATTTTCTGATTTGCCAGTAGCAGTAGCGTCTTTGCCACCCACCAGAGCCGCGGAGAGTACTGAAGTGTCTCGCACTGAAACTGCAGGATTGGAGCTTGCAGCTCGGCCCACCATCCTTATGCTGGACGAGCCGACCTCCGGGTTAGATGCCACTACGGCTCTTGACATTGTTCGGTCGTTGCAGAAGCTCACGGAGATCGGTATGACGGTGGTCATGGTTGTGCACCAGCCACGGTATTCGTTGTTCACGCTCTTCCACGAGGTGCTACTGCTCGGCCTGGGCGGCCAGACCGTGTACCTCGGCCCAAGCACTGGTGCGCTGCCTTACTTCAAGAGCCTCGGATTTCCAATTCCTCAGCACGAAAACCCGGCCGATTGGTTCATGGACGTGATTTCCGGTAAAGTCCGGAATGAAGGGGCCCCGTCCCCGTCCCGCAAACAACCAGAGCTAGCCACCCACTGGAAAGAATCAGCCAAGCAAGGCCCAGAGCGTTCCATGGGACATCGCCATGCAACAAATCCGGATGACAAGTTCAAGTTCCACAATGCGGTTGACTCGAAGCTTGAGCTGCTTGGCCTGGGGGATGTCAGGGCCATAAGCGGTGAGCACTTCTCGCAAATTCTCCAGTCAGCTGGCATCTCGCCTTCGGAGCCTGCACTTGCAGAGATGAAGAAGCGGATCGGCTTTGAAGATGACTCAGTCAGCCGCCGTGGACTGGCGCGTTTCCTCTTGGGGTTGAGAAGTTCCTTTTCAAACGATGCATTGAGCGACGTGCCTGACTGGGAGAAAGACATGGAGGCATCTGAGGCCTCCATGGTTTCAGGAGCCAGTTCACTAGCAACGGTGGATAAGAAGATGGTGGGAAAGAGGGCACACTTCTGGCCACAGTACCGGGTCTTGCTCCACCAAAATGCAATTCGTTGGGTTCGATTGTGGCAACAGAAGACGCTGAGCACTTTGCTGGTCATAGCCGCTGCGATTATGTTCGGAGCACAGTGTACCGACAAGCTCGTGCCAGGGAACATTTTGTGCCCCTTGAAGATCAACCTTTCGCACTTGGCAGTTGGGCTGATGGTCGGGATAGCTTGCTTGCAAATCTTTGGGGCTGATCGGCCAACCTTCTGGCGAGAAAGCGCCAGTGGAATAAGGGTGATTGCTTTCTTCCTTGCGCGGATCAGCGTTTCATTGTTTGACGTGCTGTTGTGGACCTACATCTACACAGCCGTTTGGATGGCCTGTGCATCAGCCCCATGTCCGTACTGGATATGGCTGATTGCTTTCCGCATGACGGCAGTCAGCTCTGCCGGCATCGGTCTTCTTCTCTCAGCCGTAGTTCCAGAGCACAGCTCAACGTTGGCGACTGCAGTTACGATCCTGATCATGGGTGGTGGCATCAGTGAACCAGAAACAGTTGCAGAAGCGGCTGGTACCTTCAAGGAGGTATTGGCCTTCTTATCACCTTTTACATGGGCGATCGGTGAGAATTATTTGGCCGTCATTAACTTGCAAGGTGGCGAGGAAGCAGTCATAGACTTCGCCATCGACATCGTTGAGGGCTACAAGAACATAATTCTTTCACTGGGTGGTGAGTATCTTGGGTACGTGACTGCAGCCTACATCTCGTGTGGTGTCTTCGGCATGTTGGCATTGGTCTCGGGCTACTTGACGTTGCGATTCTCTTATCGCGGGAAACAGGCGTGAGCTGCACTTTCAGTTCCCATCCCGTGAACTGTAAAGGCCTCCTGCCGAAATGGCAGTAGGCATTTGTGGTCAAGTCGACTCGGCCGTGTTGGTACGAATTTGGACAGTACGAGCTGTGATAAGGCTTCAAGGCATAAGTAAGCGAATAGGTCTTCGAGTTGACCAGTTTTTCGCACGTGGATGAAAGCTCAAGGTCTGATATGACATGACCTGATCCACGTAATTCTGTGCAACTTTGTCAGTGGAAGGTTTGGAACCCAGTCATGTGGAGGAAATTTGCTACTTCCAGTCGGACTTCGAGCATTGTCGGCCCAGTCAGTCCAGCCAGGTAAGGGACAACTTTTGATCTGGGGTTCAAGCTGCCGCCCTGAGACGAATTAGCCTTACATAGAACGCTAGCATCAAGTTTGGCAGCGTGTTTTTTGTATGCTGCATGACCTGCCAGTCCTAATTGGACCGGTAAGACGGACTCGCCTCTGCTTTGTCAAGCATCTTGCGCCGCATGTGAACTGAATGGATCCGAAAGAGAGTGACATCGAGCGAAAACGTGGGCCCCCTTACAGCCTGCATCGCTTGAGCTAACTTGTTTCGCCCTCTGCTTCGACTCAGAATCTGTGCAGTCGTCTTGGGCGTCTAGAGCATCGGCGGCCCCTCCGTATTGCGCTCTCCTTCCGCCTTCCCATGGATGCCAGCCCAAGCCTGCAGCTGATTGGAGCCTGGTCCCGGGCCGCGAGCGATGCGGCTCCGGCAGCTGCCCCACTGGCCCGGCAATTCAGGATCCAAGATCATGTAAGGCGCGAGATCACGCCAAAGCGGACAACTGCAACTTGGATTCAACGGCTTTCCTTCTCAGCGTTAATATAATATGAGTGAACAAGTGCTCATGTCACTATAAGCAGCTCTTCCAGCGCCTTCGTGGGTTTTCAATCTTTCCTCGGTCGCGAGGTTCTGCTGACATTGATCGCGCTGAGCATGGCGACAGAGCGCTTGTGCCCGCCGGACTTTGGCATTGCGGCAGCTGACAGGTGGAAGCCATATGTTGTGGTGGACAGCATTTGCATGGGCATTCTTCTCATTGCAGATGGTTTTCCCCCAGAAGCCGTGCTGTTAGCCTTGACTGTAATTTACGTTCTAGCGGGAATCATCACTGAAGGAGAAGCATTTGCGGGGTTTTCGAGTCCTGGTGTCCTCGCATTCGGCGCCTTATTTGTCCTCTCGGAAGCCTTTGCAGAAGTGCCTCGGGCATAGTTGCTGCATTCCTTTGCCTGTTTTGTGGTATGTAGTTGGGAAGCACAGAGATTTCACTTCAACCCCTTCGTTCGAAAGCTAGCTGTGGAGAATACAGGTCAAAGTGCTGGATGCAATAATCTCCCGCTGTTTGGGAAGCCCGAGAACACTCCTGGCGGCCCAGTTCCGAATAACGGTACCTGTTGCTGTGCTGTCTGCATTTTTCAACAATGGTCCGCTTGTGGCCATGCTGGTGCCGATAGTACAGGCGTGGGCACAACGCCACGGACATTCAGCTGCGCAGCTGCTCATGCCTCTTGCATTTGCATCGACCTTGGGTGGAACATTGACCATCATCGGCTCTGCGGCGAATCTGCTGGCGCATGACCGGGCTCTTTCTCTGGATCCACCTGTCACCATCGGCTTCTTCGATCTGACGCCTTATGCCGCTCCGTTGGGCCTACTGGGCTTGTGCTACATGCTCATCGCTGGCCCCAACTTATTGCCTCAAAGTGACGCACAACCAGCCCGACTTTCCTCGAAGCAGACCCAGAGCCCCAGCCCATTCACTCAGGCTGCAAACGAAGAGGTGTTGCCTGAGGTTGAGCAAGATCAACTGCGCAGGTACCACATTCTGTTCGTTGTTCGAAGCCGCTGTCCATCGATAGGCCGTAGCTTGTATGATATGGGTTTGACACGATTGCCCGACGTCTTGGTTTTGGAGATTCGTCGCCAAGGCCAAGCGTTGCCAGATACTTTTGGCACTCCACTCTGTGCTGGAGATTTAGTCAAGATATCTGCTAGCGCGGCGAGCATTGCTCGGCTCCGAAAGTCTTACGACGGTCTGGAGCCGGCAGTTCACAAAGACCTTGCAACACTGGGCCCTCACAGGAGACACCGACGACTCTTCGAAGCTGTGGTTGCTGCGAACTCTGCTCTCGTGACTGAGCCGCTAGTCAAGCAAAAGGAGAGGCTTCTTCACAAAGCTGGATCGGTTATTCTTGCCGTACGCCCATCCTCAAGTGATGCAGCTGCAGATGTCGAAGCCCGCAACCCGAATCAGCTTGCGCAGGGGGATGTTCTGCTGCTGGAGGCTTTTCCTGACACGTTGGACCGACTGCCGGATTTCTCTGTGATAGCAGCCGTGGAGTCCTCCAAACCCCCACGGAGGGGTCGGCAGCAGGACAGACTCCGAGGCCTTTTGTGCTTGGGTGGCTTTATCCTTGCGATCGGATTGAATGGTTTCGGCTTCCTTCCCTTGGCGACGGCAATCTTGGCGCTGGACTTCTTCTGCTGTTGTGCAAAGGTTCTCAGCTGGCGAGAGGCAATGCTCGGCGTCAATGGAAGTGTAATGATGACCATTGCTGCCTCCTTCGGCATTTCTGCAGCAATGACACGAACAGGAGCGGCAGCCGCTCTGGCAAATGCATTGTTGAATGTGGGACTGCACTCAGGTCCATTTGGAGTTCTTTGCATGGTGTACGCTGGCACTGCACTCTTAACCAATATTATTAGCAACACTGCCACGTGCGTGATGATGATTCCGGTGGCTGTGCATGTTGCAAAGCAGCTGCGGCAGTCTGAAAGATGTGAGGCGATAGACGAGAAGACCCTTCTATTCCTGGTAATTTTCGCTGCGAATGCTTCCTTCGCCACACCCCTCGGCTCCCCCTCAAACATACTGGTTGTAGATGCTGGTAACTACACTTTCAGTGACTTTGTACGATTTGGAGGCATGCTCCAGATCATTATGATGTGGGCAACATGCACCGCGCTGTATTTCTTTCCTTGCTCCACTTCCTAGGTCCCAGACCCGTTTGAAAGCTGGGGTGTGTTGAGCTATGATCAAAAACAGTATGCTAAATGTATCTTGACTCTTGACTCACGTTCCATCAGGATCGCCCGAAGTTGAGTCGGTGTGCGCTGACTGCAGGTCGAAAAAACACAGATACTCCTGGTCGGTGCGCTGATGCCGGGCTACTGTAGTGACTATTCTAGCGGCTTTAGCGGTCGACCAAGCTCAGGCATCATATAAATAGTTACGGTTGTCATGGAAGGATCTTGACGAGTGAAGAGATGCAGAACGTTAAAGGTCATCACCTACGATGTGGATTGGCCAGCAAATCCAAGTGCTCGATGCGTGGCCATATAGGCTTGGGTGCTGATGCTGAAGGAAAGATGGCCGTATCCAGGTTTAATTCGTGCAGGTAATTCGTCAGTGGAGAATATTGAGCCCGGCCGACGGCCAACAGCTGTTCGGTTATGGCAGACATCGAACTTCAATCTGCATCGACCTCAGTCTTGGAAGACTGGTGTCGCGATTTCAACATCAAGCCGCCGCAGCGGAAACTTGGGTGTCTCAGGCGCACAAGACAGAATTTTGCTCTCGTTTACTTTTGTCTAGAGTCTTAGAGCTGTGAGCACGACGCTGCTGGTCGATGCGCACGTGCTCAGGAGGAGAGCCATCATAGCTCAACTACGGAAGCATTTGGAGTCCACGGCTTCACAGGCCGCACGTTTGCCTCTGAGTGCAGTTACGAGGCGCTTGAGAACAAAGACTCCGGATCCACACCGGCTGTGGGTTTTCGATGATGCGGTCAGCGCTCTGACGACGCCCTCAACGGCCGCGTGTTCCAAGGGCAAGGGGGAACATCATCAACATCATCATCTGGGGCGTTCCATAGCAAAGCTGCCGATCTCTTTCTCTGCCAGGACAGTTCAAAAGCCGCCGGATGTGCTGTAGTTAGGGCTATAGCTCGCAATTCAGTCACGACTAACTCGCTGCATCATGTTGCATCGACGGTGCCGTGTTTGACCCTGGAGGCCACTCGAGCTACCAACCCAGTCAAAAGTTCCAGCTTTGGTCTGGAAGAGATGCCGTCGCAAGACTGCCATGTCAGAGTTATCCGGTGCGAGGGCAGCGCTGCAGCGCACCGTCAGCAGCAGGAAGACCGGTGAATCCGAACCTTTGCCGAAAGCATCTTGGGAGAATGTCGGCCCCGCCGCAGCCTTGCCAGCCAGTCCAGGAACCAGCGGGCTTGGCAAGCGTCGCCGCCTCCTCATGCCAGTGCTCCCTACACGAGAAGTCCTGAGTGGAGGTGAACAACTCCTGAACGCACGAAGCCCACAGCGGCTTCAGTCTGAGACGGAAGATGCAGATGTGCACAGCCTGCCTGGCACACCGAAGGCCTGCCAGTCTGCCGGCCATCCATCCGTCATCAAGGACCTGACTCCTGCCTCGAAGCTCGTGCGCCTCTCGATCGCTGCAGCTGAGCTCGATGTTTCCGCGCGCGAGCCGCGCTTAGTCGACTTCGCAACTGGAATGTTGCATGTGCTCCCCAGCAATGGCGTGGTTGCTCTCGGTCGATGCGTTGGCTGTGAAATTCCCGTGCAGAGTCCAGTAGTGGAGATGCGACACTGTGTACTCGTCTGCTCTTCTGGCACGGTGACAGTCGAAGATGTCAGTGCTACTGGCACCGCGGTAAATGATGCGCAGCTGCCTAAAGGCGACTTCTTGCCACAACCGCTGATCCTGCAGCGCGGAGACGTTCTTGCTCTTGCACCTCCGGACGGGCCGAGCTTCCTCTTCTTGGATGCTGCTTGCAGTTAGCACTTCGTCCACATCTCGCGTGGTTCCACATTTGACGGTGAGTCTGCAAGTCCGCGAACTAGACCAGAGTAAAAAGCTGCGTCCGCGGCATCGTGCAGTGTCAGTTTCGTGTCTACAGTCTCGCCACGTGCTTCGGAAGCTGCCCGGGATCTGGACCTACTGCGTAGCTTTCACATGCTTTCACCTTTACCTTTCGTCTGCTCTCGACAAAGCTGGCCATTGCCTGAATCATGCACATGGGCGCATGGGATGGGAGTCTTTCCTTTAGCCGAGTTTGGCGCCGCTAATGCCAGGACTGGGTCGAAGACATTCCGTCTAGCCCGAGATCTTACGCCCCTGTGAGGAAGAGGCATCGAACGTGCCTGCGGTGACTTCCTGCTTCCTCTCAGGCCCGGCGGCCCGGCAGCCCGGCGGCCCGGCCCATGTGCTTAAGATGCTCCGGTGAAGGCTTCATGACGGTCCGGTGAGTCGGCAAGATGCAACTAGACATTCGCAAGGAGAGGCCGGGTGCCAAGGCATCGGATTCATCGGATGCCATCTTTGCGAAAGATGGCAGCGAGCACTAGCGGTAACTCCTACAGGGACAAGTGACAGACCAAGGTGTTTGCTCCTGCTACGAGCTTTCACCAGCTGCTCTGCTGCAATCGCCACGTACACAGCCGTGCTGCTTGTTCCTTCAAGTTCGCAACATTGTGAATGAAAAGCAGCATGTGACGGAGGTATGGCAAATGGTACCCACCAGAGATGAAGGACGCTGAGAGGAGCAAGTTTGGCTACGAAGTTTGGCAGCAAATACCGAAGTTCTGCACAGGGTATCGTCACAGATTCGGAGATTTGAGCCGGCAGCATCAGACCAGAGGTTGGAGATGCTTAAAGCCCCCCCTGCTGAGGATGTCCTGAAGCGGGAGCAGGCGCTCCCGCCTTCCGACCCTCAGCCGGCAGCCCCTTCGACTTCCGTAATTGATGTAGTACAACCGTAGTACCAGACTTTGCAGCTTCAAGTCCATGGAAAATTGGATTGTAGCGGATTCATGATGAATCTGAACCGCATCGCCGAGCTACCAGATTTGCTCTACTCTGAACTAATGCTGATGTGGTTGCCAGCACTGCCACATCAGTCGATGATGACCTTTGGTCATCCAAGGCATGTGGTGCCAGTACAGGTCCTTAAGAACCGTGCGTAGACACAGGGATCAAACGGGCTGGTGCCGTGCTGGTGCTGTGTTGACGAAGAGGTATCCTAGCCTCTGCTTCCTTTGTTTGTTGCGGGTGCTCCGCTCTGTGCCGAGTTTGCAAGTCTGAAAACTGTCCTTCCTTGACTGTTGCGTGTGACGGATGTGGGCTTGAAATTCGATAATGCTGCTTGTCTGTGCTTTTGCTCGGCAGTTTTCACACCTCCGTGAAATCGTCAGCCATATTGTATCACGGTTGACTTATTCAAAGTCTATGAACATCCACGGCAGGCCGCCCCGGAAGGGCCACAGAGACGGTGGAGAGTGCAATCATCAACTCCCTCTGCTCAAGCCACTTCGTGCAATGTGGTATGAAACATCAGACGAACCGGAGTCAACTTGACAAAGGTCACCAACACGGCATTGCAGAGAGTCAAAAGGCCCCACTACTACATGTAACAGCTTGAATGTGCTGGGAGTCCATGCGCTCTAAGTGGTGATGGCGCTCCTCGCCGTGTGCCTTGTCACACACGAAAAGGCTCAGCTTGCGAATGTCACACGGACAGGTGCCTTTGTGCGAGGACCTCCGGCCTGGCGTGCTGTACGAGGGAGCACTTGGTCTCAAGATGTCCTCATGGTCAAAGCACTATAACTTGGTTCTTGCTGTCACGGACGTGTGCTTCAGGAAAAATGTTTTTCCAAATGTGGTCTACCAGGAGAAGAGGACGATGAGATGCATAAGTCTCGGATGCCAGCTGCGGTCTGCTGGAGAAGTGCTTGGCATCTTTGACGTGTTGAAGGATTGCATGCCAAGGGTCATGACGCTCCCGGAGGACGGTGAGTTTGACGCATGGCGGAAGATTTTCCGAACTGCGTGCACAGTGGTTCACATCAAGGTGGCTTCCGAGTTACTTTGAGGAAATGGTCAAGCATCCCGTCTGCAAGTCCCATGTCGAGTGTGCAGCTGCCTCAGAGCGATAACTTCGCGACCTCTGCAGTGGTCAGCCGTTGCTTTGTGGCCTGCTGCGTGAGCGTCTTGAGGTTGGCAAGCCTTCTCGGGTCCTTTGCGAGGCGAGTTGCTGGGGTTCGGAAACATGCGAGCAGCCATAGGTTCAGGCTTCGCCACAAGTGCAACAAGGTCGTCAAGAAAGGCAGCTGGCAAGAGGGCCTGATGACGCGAATGAGTAGCATTGGAGGCTGGATGCATCCATCAGACAGAGCAGAAACAGACGTACTGCCTCCGTCAACTGGAATGGAGACGTGTATCACTCAGGAGCCGAGCTGGTTGTGTCCCTGCCTGCGTGGCGTCAAGGATCTGGTCGCCAAGCCGCACTCAACAAACCATACAGCTGGCATGTCCACGTTGATTGGCATGCTACAATCTTGAGGTCAGCGCGACCGGGTGGGTTCGGAGCATGCCGGCCATGCATTTCTGTGAAGCGCGGTGCGGCTGCAACGAGTCAGTCTAACAGCAGGCCACGAGAAGCCCGACTGGCAGATGGTGGCTTGACACCACAGCATGCTTGGCCCCGGCTGGCTGATGCGACTTCTCAGAGAAAAGCTGTACTTCGCGGGCATGCTGAGTGCAACAGCACCGCGCGCATCTTCAAGAGTTCTGTCATGCCATGCCGTTTCAGGATAGCAGTGGATCGTTACGCGGCTTGGATCCAGCAGCTGCTGTTGCGACTAGACGAAAGTGTACGCACATCAAACAGTGACATCGCCTAAGTCAATCCTCGATTTCAAGATAGTTACTGTGCGGCAGACAGTCGCTTCGTAGGTTACTGGCTTTGCTAGAAGGGCACTCTTGCTACTACCTGCTGAGCTTTGCCTCATCTCTCGGCTTGCATGGCGCAGGCTTCACGGCCTGTAGGATACCGAAAGCTGCAACGAAGCGCAAAGCCCTGGAAGGCTATACACCAGGGTGCTCAAGACTCAGCGGCACAGGGGGGCGTAATGGCCACAGGCCACGGCAGAGCGAAATGCTGCGGGCTGGATATGCTCCGAAGAACTTCGGCGAGTTGCTGCAGCTGCTACAGAAGACACCTGCAGGCACCAGGTTTTCTTTGCGGTGGAGACAGAGCTAGAAAGCAAAAGGCCATGCAACAGTCTTCCTTACTAGCTGTCGCCTTATCAGTTCTTCCAGAAGCAATGAAACACACTCTCAGCTTCACAATGAGAGAGAGCCCTTGACTTGCAAGGTCCATGGAGGATAGGGAAGGTAGGGTAAGAAACTTGGGTTTTGGGCGATGTTGGAGGGTCCGGCGCATCACGCGACAAGAGAAAGAGAGTCGCTGCGGCGGCGGTGATGGGAGGTGCCAGATTTCTGGGATGATGGGCACCGCGAGCATTGTGCACCCCGGTGCAAATGTAGCACAAGCGTAGCAGTTCGACAGAATTGTCGTCACAAGCAGTCCTTTTGAAAGGCTTGACGGTACTCTGCAGAAGTTATCGGACTGTTCTCTGATTGGAGGGCACGAGGCCCTGCAACAAGACAAGCATAACGAATGACTGCCCGAAGCCTGGCGAATGCTGAAGGAGCTACTCGTAGAGCTGAAGGTGACGAGGGCGTGCTGGACAATCTGTGCAAATGCAGGACAGTTGCCTCACTGGCCTAGGGCGCATTGTGATTGAACCGATAGTCAGTAAGGGATGCGAATGGTCGAAATGTCTCCCAGTCGCGAATGATGTGCTAAGTAGGAGCCTCCCCGCAGCTTTGATATCAGGTGCCCTGCGGGCGGCCCTTGAAGATGCTGGCCAGGACTCGAACAGGGAACTTCACAGGCACGTCCAGAGTGCCAAAGAGCTGGGGATGGTGGTGGCCACACTCAGCAAGAAGAGGCTGTGGCAGATAGCACTAGAGCTCATTCCACAGTTTCGGGCTGGAAAAGTTGAGGCTGATGTGATTGCATACAATGTCGGTATCTCTGCTTGTGAGCGTTCACAAGCCTGGAACAATGCCATCGAACTACTCGACACGATGACTCGGGAGGGTTTGGTGCCCGACGAAGTCAGCTTCAACTCGATGATGAGCGCTTGTGGCAGACGGTGGGCCTGTGCCGTGAAAGGTTTGCGAGAGCTTGCCTTCAAGTCTGGCATGTCACCCACAACATACAGTTTCAACTCATGTTTGGGTGCCTGCGAACGCAGCGGACAGTGGACACTGGCGAATGCCCTCTTTCTTCACATGGGTGCTAGCAAGGCGGAGACCGATGCCTACACGCTCAGCTCAACCATGAATGCATGCCGAGCCAAACCTCAGCCTTGGCTGACGGCCCTGGAGCTGTTGCAGGAGATGCCGTGGCGCAAACTTGTGCCGAACGAAATTATTCACAGCTCCGTCATGCAAGCATGTGCTACAAGCAGTCAGTGGAAAGAAGTCCTGCACAGCTTCAGTGCAATGCGGGCGCAGTCCATAGCAACGGGCAGCATCACCTATAACATTGCCATCCGCGCATGTGCTAGCGGTGCTTGCTGGCAGCCAGAGCCTCGGTTGGTTGCGCATAAACTGTTTGACGCAAGGCATAACATGTGCCCAGTCCGGCTGGGACCTTGAGTTTTTGTTTGTAGGGCTTACATACCATCGTGAAGACAGACCCCGTGCCCCGGTGACCTGCGTACTAGTTAATTGCGGAGATGCTTTCTGACGGCTCGGAGTGCATTGAGGAATGTGCCGCCTTTAATTTCTGAGTGGACATGGATCGCCCATGACTCATAACCTCCTGCTCCCTGGCTAGGCTGGCATTGCAGCTCTTTTCGGAGTTGCAGTCCGACCTGAGGCAATGGCTTGAAATTGGGAGGGGTGGTAGGGATTCTCTGGATGTTTCCCCGTGAAGATTTGCAAAAACTATGCTTGGTTTAGGCCGCGAAGCGACAGCTATGCAGCACTGCTGGCATCTTTCGAGGCATCATCACTCTGGGCAATGGCCTCAAAGCGAGCAGGAGTTATCAGAGATCACCGGGAGCCGACAGAGTGTGAAGTTGAAGTCCGAAGGGTAGGATGGTGGGTCTTTGGTAGGCATGTATCGCGCTGTTGTTTCAAACTCTCGGATCCTGGACGGAATTGCCACCCATGTCGTCACAAGCCTTCAACGGTGAGCTTGCCATGTCTATGGAGCAAAAACAATACAAGCAGGTTGAGCCTGTTCTTCGCTCCAGCTTCATCCAAGAACCGTAACCATAAGTTAGAGTCAGATGCTCTGGAGCCGCTGCCATGTGCTACTGGACGACGGTCGCTGACGCGAGCATCAGCACAGCTCCAAAGTGGGCCCCACACACATCTCCGACAAGGAGCAGCAGGCGGACGCTGGCAATTTCAGCCAAGAAGTCTGATGTTTCAGCCCGATGACTATGCCAACTTCCAGTGCTCTCGGCTAGCCGAATGCAAGCGATGCAGCAGTCGGAGAGATGCTGCAAGAGCGAGACTTGGAAGATCTCCGCGAAAAACTTCAAGGTCACCCGGACCTTTCCGCCGGCCACTGCCTCGTGCTTTCTCCCCACCGCCGCCACCTTGTGCTCCATGTGTAAACAAAGCTTCGACAAACGAGAACCCCCAGACATGCGAGATGGTTACGCAGCTTCTTGAAGATTTCACAGAGCGAGTGCAGAGCCTGTTCTTGGCGCTGATGGGTTTTAATCATCCTCACATGGAGCGGTTGCAAGCTGCACTTGATCAACATGTCGTGGCACTTGGTCGTGGCCTGATGCGAGTGATGGCTTTGAAGGATGCATTCAGTGCTTTCAGATCTGCAATCAACGGCAGCCAACTGTGGAAGAAATTGCGGCAGTGCCACCAACGCCTCTTTTATTGATACTCGGCTGGAGCAGTTTCGGGCAGGTGTTTTTCACTCTGCCTTCTCATGTAAGCAGCGATTCATGAAGGTCAACAGCAAGTGCAAGCCTATGCGGCCACAGCCGCGGAGGACTGTTGTCTGAAGGGGCGCGGGCCAGGATAAAGGCCATGGAAGTTGTTCATGGAGACTCGCTTCTGAACTTCTGGTCTGTGCAGGAGGCATGTCTGCGACAGGAGAGCTTGGAGACTTCTATGCTGCTCCGCGAGCAGGCTGCTCGAGCACGCTCTGTGGCGGCCAAGAAGCTCCGACGAGGCCCCGAGGCAGCCGGACGTTCCCGTTCCAGCTCGAGCTTCTGTAGGGTCAACATGGACCATGTCACCCTGTCGTTTGAGCAGGCATTCGTGAAGGCACCCTGGTTGTACGAGACTGGGCTTAAACGTGAGGATGCCATGCAGGTTTTACAGATGCCTGCAGACTGAATGTTCGATCATTTTACGAAGGTCTGCTTCAACCATTGGGGGAAGCTGACAAAGCTGAGAGCGTCCAAACGGTTGATGGTGGAGCACGAGCATTCGTGCAGGCTTCATGCGGCAAGGGTGTCTTGACAACGAGCACGCCGTGCTATAGTAGATTTGGCACCACAGATAGACTGATGCGGCCTGCTAAGGCATGCGTGCTGCAGTCCTGCTTCCTGCACTGGCGTCAATCATCCAGCAATTCTAGACGGGAACGTCTTCTTGGGGCCAAAAGCAATGCAGCTGCGCTGGCTGTCTTTGCCCAAGAACAGCGCATCAAAACTGCAGTGCAACATGTGGTGCCTTAGCGATGATTGGATGCTCTTGTCTGGCACTTCTTGGATGAATGCCACTCCTTGCTTGGAGAAACCCTGCAGGTCACCAACACCGTTCACAGGCAAAATTCACCTGGCATGTGGAAGATCCTTGGTCGTTGGCAGCTTCTGACCTTGAGGCCACCGTCAGATTGACAGGCCCTGTGAGAACAAACAGCCACTGCTGGGCCAGGTCTCATCGATGTAAATGGCAGGAGCGAGCTGCTGCAGCCGCCCCTCAGCTTCAGCAGAAATAGCTCCGAGAACAGCATCAAAGAGCTGAAGGCTAGTGGTAGCGCTGCTTCAGTGTGCCTAGTCGGCGTAGTATCAGTGTGGCCTAAAGTTCTTTGAGGAGCTGGCCGTGCATCAAGAGGGTGCGCTACGACAGCGGATGATGCAAGCTCTAAGCCGACTCGAGCTCAGCTCCTGCTTTGCGGCAACAAGTATTGACTTCCTAACACAGCACCCAGGCAGATGTTGTGAGGGCACCCACCAAAGCCTCCTCAAGGCATGTTTTGGCAAGGAATCTTAAGCTGATGATGGAGCAGAGCCTGGGTTCAAAAGGAATCTTAATCCATGCCGTGTAGTGAAATCGGCAGTTCAACTGAATCGCAGGCGGCGCTTGCGCGCTGGATGGCTGGTGCTTGCATGTCAGCTACCTTCCGACGGAGCCGCGAAGGGGCCCAGCTTCTATGCAGAACAGCAAACTTTGTGTCAGTCTTGGGCCCTTTGACCTCTCGCTAGTGTAGATCTTCTCCTTTGCGGTTAGTTGCTCCAGTCTTGCTGCCCCTGCCCTGAATGCCCACCTTTTCCTAGCATGCAACAGGGGGAGACGTGCCAGTTCAATTGAGATCCCATCATTATCGCGCAGGCAGTACTAAGATGACGGTACCATTTGCAACTATATGCTGCTTGTAGAAGCGAGAACATGAGCCCGACATTGTCTGCAACTGCAGCTGAGGAAAGCGACTGCTTGGAACGTCAGCCTACTTTGGCGCCGCTTGCAGAAAATGCTATAAAGCTGTTGAACTTGCTGAACTTGTAGTGCTCGGGCCTGCTTGAACGGACATGTCGCTTGCGAGGTCGTCAAACGCGATGCACGGCATGGAGGTGCCTGACTTCCTGGTCACTTCACAACAAGATTCGAAAACTGCAAGAGTCATTGACCAGACTGTCTGTGTCTTGCCTGCCATAGTTAGTTACTGTACTGTTGAAGCGCATTTTGTCCTTGGGATGACCTGAAGAACACTCAGGAACAAACAGCACCAACACCACGGCGTCCCGCCAGCGCTTCCGACAGATGCAATGTGGGCCATCCTGTCGAACTAGAAGAGAAGACTTTCCAACGAAAGTGGGAGAGCCGACGGCTTAGTTTACTCGCAGCAGCGTTTGCAAAGTTGTTTCCAAGCGGATGCGGACCCACGGAATGCAGAAACTCGCAGGCGCGCCAGGCTCCCCTCGCAATGCGCAAGCCTTCCCTCGCATCTTTGGGCCGAGCCAGGAGACTTCAAGGTGGCATTGGGAAAGCAACCAGTGGTAAGCAGGATCTGTGTCTGTGAGTGAGTGTGTGTGTGTGTGTGTGTCGCAACAGGCAGACAGCCGCAGCAGCCGCCATTCTTGGCCAGTACAGCTTCTCTGATTCCCCGATGACGTCCTGGGAGGCTCTGGCACTCTCAGGGAGGGATGCTCTAAAGGTTCACTTCCGGTCAGGTCAAGCAACACTTGCACGCAGCTGCGGATGCAGTCTTTCAGCAGACCCTGGCTAGCAACTATGTTAGGTATTGTTCTCGGATGCCGGATGAGGGTTTGATGGCATCTTGAATGGGAAACTGGAACATTGGCTAAAAATGGCGAATGGCTAGAACTGGCGCGAAACAACAAAGGTTTGGTTCGTCTACTCGCAATGAATCTTGGCAAGCAGTGCAAGTGTGGCGTGTTGGGAAGTCCAGTCTTCAGCCAGCTGGTCTTTGCCGTGATCGCAACATGTTGTGGGCGCTTGTTCGCGAATCAAGAAGAGTATTAGTACATGGCAGTAGTACAGAGACCCGAGGCGTCGCCAGAAGCGATGAAGCACTGGTCATTGGCCAATGAAGCGTCCATGTCGGAAGCGGGCAATTCGGCATGCAGGGGCTTAGGCTAAAGGGCCTTGGAACCCGTCGTTATGACACAGCAAAGATGCGTAAAGTCGCAGAGGCCGCAG
This sequence comes from Symbiodinium sp. CCMP2592, assembly GCA_905221615.1. Taxonomy (NCBI): domain Eukaryota; class Dinophyceae; order Suessiales; family Symbiodiniaceae; genus Symbiodinium; species Symbiodinium sp. CCMP2592. The sequence goes on from CAJNDT010002447.1 coordinate 825,083, forward strand.
GCACGAGATCTTGTTTAGCACCTGTGGTCGGATCAACAGAATTGCGGAGCGGGGTTGGCGAAATCGGGTAGCGAAGAGGACGACCGAATAAGATTGAAACTTGGTCACAATCAAGTCAAGAGCCTGAGCTTGCAAGGCTTTCAGAAGCTGCGTGAGTATCATCGAGAGCAAGCTCGCGAGAGACGCAAACAATCGAGCAGATGATCTCCGGTTTGGCACGATGCAGCCATGTCGAATATGGCATGGTGATTCGTGCCGTCATTGGCTACACTCAGCCCGACCTGCAGCAGCTTTATAGGTGGCTACAGCACATGTCTTGACTTCGACTCACCTTTATGCACGGCGCGTAGATCGATCACGAAACGTGTGTAATTATGCAATGTTTCACCGAAACGGGCCAAAAGCTGCCCGAGGATCTTGCAGAAATGGGGCAGGCCAACGCACAAAAGCTGGCATCGGAATGTTGGCAGGCACAATGTACAGCGCGTGCTAGCATGTAGCAGATCGCTTGACATTGAGGTGCGATCGTTGCAACTGGTCAAGCACATGCAGACAAGGCGGGTGCAGGTGTGACATGCCCGGCATCGCACCTGCTCGGTCCGAAGGAGTGTCTCTCCCGACAAATTCGTGATTGCCACTGCCGTTGCTGCATGCGAGAAGGCGAACCGGCAGCTGGACAGAGCGTTAGGTGCGAGGATGCCCAAGCTGTTGCCTTTCACGACAAGGCACGGCGATGGGAAGAAGCTCTTGGCTTGGTGGCAGAGGCCTTCAGTGCATTCAAGACCCCTGCATCTAGGAGCCTATGCGCGAATTGAGCATGCCTCGCCTACTTATCTTGCTCATGCCAACCGCTGCCGATCCTGATCTACAGGCTTTGGCACAAACGATTGTGCCGGATCAAATCCTGTCCGGCCCTGTGTTAGGTCTTGCCGCTCTCGTCAGATGACTCCTTAGGTGGGTTCTGGTTCTACGAGCCGCCAGGTACAGCAGCGCTATCAGTGCGTGCGAGAAAGGCAAAGCTTGGAAGTCGGCCGCGCGCCCAAAGCCGGCGTTCAAGAGGTTTTACAGTTTTACCTGGTGTGCTTTTGCTGACTGGAGTCAAGTCGTTGCGCTGGTCTAGTCTAGCCCAGTCCAGCGACAGCTTGCTTCCGGTTAGGAAGCAATCATGCCCATAAGTTCAAAAAGCAACAGCATGGTGGCCCCTGGATGCCGAACAACTTGCTGCTGTGTTCTTATGACGGGGCTCGTGGGCCTCTTGCTTGCGCCGAATCTATTGGCATTCTGGCAGTGGGGCAAGGCGATTTACCAGCTTGGCCTGCGCCAACTGATTTTTCACTTTCGAAGGGTCAGGAAGTTACGAAGCTGTAGTATCTGCACGCGGGTCATCCTCCCGACAGAGCTGTATAACCTTTGTGGATGTTGTGATTTTCTGTGCTGTCAACATTGCGCTTTGAAGGGCGAGGCTTCCCATGAGCACGTGCTTCATGATGAAGTTGAGCCTTTGGTTGTCCGCACTTCACCACTGGCGGCTGCCAACACTGCTGCACAAGCTTTGGCCATATCTTTTCATCTTTACGCAAGTCGGCGCTGTGTGGGCTGGCGCGCTGGCGAATCCTACATTTGGCACTCATACGAGGAGATTGGAAATATGTCTGCCAATTTTGCAGACAGCTTACAGCGGCTGTTGCGAAAAGTGTCGGTGACCAAAGGCATCCCAGTCATCGGCTTGCTGTCGGCGGTCAGCATTCCATGGTTCATTGTCGACTTTGCATGCTCTTTGGCGGCTATCCCGTTGGTAACGATGCACCGTGCAACAGATGACGCAGCACTGGCCCAAATTCTCGACAAGACTGGTCTACGCCTTTTGATAGCCTCCAAGCACCTCCTCCCGGTGATCCAGCGGGCTTCAAGTCGCGCATCTGCATCGCAGCTGCAACTGGTAATATTGATCGAGGACTCATCCGAACCGTACTGTTTGCAGCAGTCCTCTCGCCCACTGGTTGAAGAAGAAACAGACAGCAGGCCACCAAGCTGGCAGCAAAACGGATTTCTCGAGACACTGCAAGAGGGAAACGATGCTTTGAGAGTACCCTCCTGGAGGGATCCAAAACGTCTCGCCAAGCTGCTGCCATCAAGTGGAAGCACTGGAGCCCCAAAACTGGCAGTGGTGACGGAGGAGGCTTTGTTCAAGGACAGTTACGGGCGAACCCCCGAGTCGTCACCAGGCCGTTTTGGGAAACCGTCGAAGACCCATGGCTGGTGCTGGCCAGCGCTTCAGTTAGTTTGAGATACTGATCCCAGGTCTGTGGATATCGTCACCTACGCTTATGAAGCTATCCGTCAAAGCCACGACGTGCTCATGCAGGGCGGACGCATAGGCACAGGTCTCAGCACGCGTTGAGTCGAGCAGCTGTGGTTGCCCACTGTAGACTGCGGCTGTAACGAAAGCCAGGCGTATTCTCTGGCTCGTTGGATCGAATGCTGGAAGATGTCAGAGCACTTCGCCCGACTGTCTTTGCGGCAGCACCAACGCAGCCCAACCGCTAACTGCATGCCTTGAAGTGTGTAACCAGGGTCACAATATAGTGCAACCAGCCACTGCGTCACGTGCGGTAATGTGATTGCTTAGGTTCTGGACGGGCTTGTACAATGACTTTGAGAACGATGTTGCTGAGGAGGGTGCGCAAACAAGCCAGGGGGGGTCGGATTTTGTCACATAATTTCACATAGAAGAGCTGCAAGGTTTCGACCTCTAGCAACTCTCTCTAGTTCGTCAATTCTTGCCACTGAAGCTTCTGTCTGGCATACTAGGAGCTCGAGAAAACGAAAGTCCATGAAGCTGTGGCTCGGGCATGTGTGTTTCGGACATGGCAAGCTCCTGAACCTGATGGGCACGTTTTCCGTTGTAGCTTCTGTACGATACTTCGGGCCATTCAGCACACGTGACTCAGCCAACATCAGGAACGAAGCCTGTTGGGCAACCGCATTGATGTGTTGATCTCCACGGGGGCACCGTTGCAGCATCAGGCCCGAGGGTGCGCAGTGCAGCAATAGCTCGTCCCGAGTCTCCTTGCAAGTCACTGCAAGAGAACACTGCTTCTTACGTCCGCCCTCCACAATTCTTTCTTGCCCGTGCGAGAGCCATGTGCATTAAGCCTTCCATGGCACAGCAAACTTGTACAACTGCGGCTTCATCAAAATCGCAATGACCACGAAATGCAGTTGCAAGATGCAGAAGCAGGCCAGCAAAATCCGCAAGAATCAAAGTACAGGGCATTCATAATATTCGATGGTGGTAAGTTGTCGGCTGCATGCTTCTGCGATCCTGGGAGGAGGTGCAGGCGTTGTCGTGGCATCAATATTCCAGCCAAATCAGTGGACACTGGAAGACGGCGTAGACAAGGTCCTGCCAGGTGGTTTGCATTTGTACCACACGAGCAAACATGGAACACCCATGAACACCCGAACACCTGCCGATACAATTGGCGCTTGCCAGCTAAACAGCATCATATCTGAGTCTATCTCTTCATTTCACGGGTAATTCTAGGGGCTGCGCCCACGCGTGGGCAGCACAGGCACCCCCCCTCCGCCGAAACCCGTGATGCTGATGATGCGTGCCTTTTGGGTTGCGGAAGCCACTCAAAAGTTAGCAAAATTAAAACATCGCCTCGCACTGCAGGGCCGGGTGCGGGCCCCCGCCACTGCTTGGGGAACGGCTGCGAAACGCATGCGAAGCCTAATGGAAAAACGAGGGTCCGATGAAGCAAGGTCGGCGGCACTGCCCGTCCCGTTGCCCCTTCTGCTAACGCATAGCTAGATTGCTACACTCGCCCAAGGCGACAACTCACAGGACGCATGCGCTGGGGGACCGAGCGCTGCCCGATTTTCTGAATGCAGACAGTGCCGATGAGCATTAGCGACATCTGACGCAGGTGCAGCGCTTTATCACTAGCCACATGTCCGCAGTTAGTCATCATTCGGCCCGATCATGAAACGCCTTGTTCCTTAATGTTGGTTGGTGCACTTACAACAGGGGTCTTTGGCAAGCTCGTTGTGGACGGGACTCTTTGATGCAAAGCTATCATAGACAGTTTTGACACTGCCCAGTTTGTGGTGCTTCATGTTCGTATCGTGCCAAGGTATGGATGCACAGAGACTGGCAGGCTGAGATGTTTCTGACTGTGCATGAGGTGGGCAATGTGTGCTGCACGCTACACTTGGACAGAGGATCGCCAGCAATGGTGCAGTGGCAGAGAACGTGGAAATACGCCTGCTGGATTTGCCTGAATTGGGATATCTCACCTCCGACAGCCCTCCGCGCGGCGAGATTTTAGCCAGGACGTCCTATATGGCAGGACAGCTAAATAGTCACTCCATCATTGTGTCTCGTGTGTTACGGCAGCCAGCGAAGAGCAGGATACTTCAGCCTGGAGAGGTTCACTGATCAAGGCAGCTCGTTCTGCTCGAGCTGGTGTGGGTAGAACGCTGTGCCGCTGTGTGCTGTACAGCTTGATAGATGCCGCATCCCCATTGCGAGTTGCGGATATCTTGTTTCAGAACTTGAAGGTACTTTTCGGCAAATGGAATCCGACTCAGAGGATTGGATCGTGCTCAACAGCGTGATGTACTTTCGCACTGGCGACGTGGGCGAGCTGGCCGCATGCATGCAAGCAGGCAAAGCAGAGCTGAGACGGAATGCTCGAACACTCACCCGTCGGGTTGAAAGGTTGCACCTGGCAACGTGCGTGTGATCGATCGATGCAAGCACCACTTCAAGCTCGCCCAGGGCATCTATGTGGCACCGGAGCCAATCGACACCTGCTTTCATGCAAAAAGGAAGGTAAGTACAGCAGTGACTGGTTTTCCTAAACGGTTACAGAGACCGCAGAGCGAGGCTTGTGTTTGGAGCTTTGGCCTGCCCTGTGTGTGTTGGATCCAGCTGTTGCAGGAACGGGTCTTGCTGCAGAGCCCGCTGATCTCGCAAATTTTCATTTGGGGATGTGGCGTTATGCAGGCCTCTTGCTTGGAAACTCCAGCACAGTACGGGGTTGACGGACTCTCATTTGTGGGCATCGACAAGCCAGGCTACAGGCGCGGTTGCTGTGCCCAGCATGAAGCTGCTGCAGAAGCTTGGGCTGGCAAACATGTCGCCGCCGGGCCGACAAGCTAAAGCCTGCTCTGACCAACTCTGATCTGAAACAGACTTCATGGCTGCCCCAGCACAGCGGACGCACAAGCAAGCCGAAAGTCTGAGGTTGGCTGCTGCTGTCGAGTCAGCCAACGACGAGGCATCAGCTCTGGTCCTCCAAAGCCTTGCAGATATTGGCCGCAGATGCAGTCTAAGAGCATGGGCCGCTTGCCGGCACATGTTGTGGGGATTTGGCTGCTGGGCTTGGCCATACCAAAATCGAACCGACTCAACATCTTACCCAACTCGTGCCTCGTGCCTGTTCAAAGATGCAGAAACCAGTCGCTTCAAGGGCTAGCAGGAGACAGAAACAGGCAAATCTTCAGGGTTGCGACGGCAGCCAGCTCCAAGTGCCAGCCCAGCGTACAGTCACTCCACTGCACTGCAAGACCCACTGTAGAAATCTAGTGCGTGGCGTCTCGCATGTTGCGACGGCAGGAAATCCCACAGCGCATTGTCCTCGAGCCGGTGGCCTTCTCGGAAAACGCGGGCTTGCTCACCGCCTCGGGGAAGCTCAGTAGAATCGCACTTATTCGCCGCTTCTTGCATGCAGGTTGTGCATGTCAGACGGCTGGCACGGCTGACTTCGAGTGATTTTCTGGCAGTTTGACAACCGGGCTGCTGAGGTTATGGAAAGTTGCTGTCCGTCCCGTGGCACCATGGATGTTCATGAATCGGTGCGAACTTCTTGTCTCCATGTCGTTCAGACGCCCTTTAAGGATCAGCGGAGCGACTGCACAGGGCTGGAGATCACCTCAGCGCTTCCACAAACACCTGGGTTGTGCGCTGGGCTACATCGCATTCTCAAGCATATTTCTCCGAAGCAGCCGCTGGGCTTCAACGCGGTTCGTTTGATTTTTCGAGGGTCGCCACTGGTCGCCACACTACCAGTTCACTGCATGTTCCCTCATCCGGTCGTGGGCTTGTTCTCAGATTCTGATTTTGTTTCAACCTATTTGCCAGCGCAGGGAAGGTAGATCATCAACGCCACAATGCTTGCCCGTAACGTTCAAATATGTCCTTCGTGCACCTGAGGTGAGGTGAGTACACACAGTGTGGCAAACTTGTATTTTGACGCAAATGAATGGCAATACGCAACACGCGAAGTAGTTCGTTGCCACGGTCTCGTGCTGACTGGAGACGTGTTAGCGCCGGCATGTGATACATGGGCCAGGTGGCGGTTGCTTTTTCAGCTTCAGATTGCTTCGTATTGCCCCACCGTTGATGGATGTCTGCAAAGTTGCGAACAGCCTCTGCTTTCACATGCCTCCGGACAGCCCGAGGCAGACCACCCTTCGGGTTTGCGGACCTGACACGTCCCCAATTCCTGAGAGAAAGCGAGAGAGAGAGAGGAGGCCTCTAAGCCCGGGCCTCTACGCGCAAGTTTCACAAAACGACAAACCTCGGACCATTGGTATAGAGCCCCCAAACACCTGCCAGCACTGTGAGAATCGAAAGCATAAGCCTTGAGCCGTGCACTTCGACATGCGCTTCGAAGTGCCCCTCATCGGCGCAGCCAGGAACTTTGATCCAAGAGACTCTATCATCTCACTCGGTTTGGACTCCATGGGTGTGGCGAGACTCTCTGCCCAAGTGTGGCAGAAGTTTGGGCATGAGGTTCCAGCACGTGTTCTCTTCACGCCTGGGGCTTACTCGAAGAAATGCAGAGACGGCTGAACACTGTGATCCTTGTGACGCGAGTTTGAACCACCTGTACTGTATCCTGACCTACTCAGTGGCACTTGTTGAGATATCTCTGACAATTCCACTAGGCTGGAGACCCTTGCGGACCTGGAGCGACTGATTCTGGCTGGGCCGCGAGCGGCACGCGCGATTGTCGGCAAGTGTTCCGCGGTCGTGAACTTTGAGGAGGAAGCCGCCGCGAGATGTGAGGACCTTGCACGTTGCATAAAAGGCCAGGCCAGTGCCCAAGGGACACCACAGTCGGGTCACGTGGTGCTGCTGACAGGCAGTACCGGTTTTCTTGGATCCTTTGTTGCTCACGCACTAGCCCACGCCGGTTTCAAGGTGCTTTGCTTGGTGCGGGCCACGTGCCAGGAAGAGGCCACAGAAAGATTGCGTTCATGCTTAAGATTCTATCAGCTTTCTGAGGAAGTTCCCGAGACAATATCTGCTCTGCCTACAACAGGCGTAGAGAATCCTTGTTTGGGTTTGTCCGAGCATGTGATGCCTGGCATTATCAGCACAATCGTCCACTGTGCAGCAACAGTTTCTGGCGTGTTGCCGTACAGCGCCCTGTGCACTTCCAACGTGACCGGTACAAAGCAAGCTATCTTGTTGGCACTGCAGACAGGGGCAAGGTTGGTACATGTTTCTACGCTGGGCTTTGTAGATGATGGCCATCCGGAGGTAGGCAGGGTCTCCACAGCCCACTTGCATCAACGATCGGGGTATGCCCAGTCAAAATGGATGGCCGAACAGTTGGTCTGGAGAGCCACGGAGTCATTTGGACTACGAGCGGTTGTCTTGCGACCTGGCACGGTTTCTGGGGCCCGGTCTGGCGCGAGCAACACCACGGATGCTGTGAGCCTCCTGCTGCTTGGACTCGTCAAGTTGGGCTCTACGTGCCTTGATGACCGATCGCCATTGCCAGCGGGATTCAATTTGGTTCCAGTGGACTACGTTGCAGATGCTGTCGTCTGCTGGCTTGAATTGTGTCGAGCATGTTTCCCCCATGCCCTGCATGTCGTCTGATTCCTGTTCATGTTTTCTCCGCAGAAGAAGAAGCCCCAACTTCCAGGCCACATATCATAAATCAGATACTGTAGCCATATAGCCACAGCGCATGTCGAGCAAACTGGGTGAGTGGGGCGTCTAACTTGCAGGTCGTTGTAGCAAGGGCCAGGCGCAGATGCTTGGCTGTACTCAATCTTGTGTTTGAAATTTGTGGTAGTTCACGCTGTGTCAAACTGGCAGTGCGAGATGTGTCATCTCAGGCTTGCCACCAGGTCCGATTCATCTTTGTGCGCAGGAAGCCATTTCCACCCGAACTTTGTGTCAATGGTTGAGTGAAGATGGTCTGCGCCTTAGTCGTTCAAGTCAAAGGTGCTCATGACAATTAATCAGAGTGCAAGTGGCCAGCACAGGCCATGAGTTGAAGGACCTTTCGCCGGAGGAATTCTGTAAGAGAGTCCAACAGGTTGGGCACAGCATGCTTGCAAACTACTGGTATATGAGCGTGTAGATTTCGCGTATGTTGAGTTACCGTGAAGGTGGACGAAACGCATCCGTTGTATGCTTTGCGAAGCAGCTTGGGCACTTCAAGGTCTGCCTCTGCAGACCTCCCAGTCCTTGAAGCGCGAAACGAACGAGCTCTGAAGCTGAGGACGCTGTCTTGCAACACGTATATAAATGCGGCAGAAACATGCAGGGCTTGCTAGATGTGCCTGTACATGGCCTCAGGACGCCACGCGCCATGACCAAAGACTTGTTGGTTAAGTCTATCAAATTCTTGAGATCGGCTCACGATAGCCAGTGCCAGTTCCGACCACAGTCTATCACCGATGAGAAAGGTGTGGCGAATCCAAAATGAGCGAGATAGGAAGCTGGTGCTGATCCGGGAACTCTCTGGAGCTGTCTTTCGGGTTCGGGGAGCTTTGGGAGGCCCTTTCACCGGCAATCCTGTAGACCATCGCGCCATGTTAGGAAGACTTGCCGCATGTAGCCAAAATAAATGGCAACCGAGACCAATCCAGCCTTTGAAGCCATATGAGCCTCTCCAGCTGTTTGCTCTGCCTGTTGGTCTGAGCATGTTGATAGCAGCCTGCAGCTTCATGACCGGACGATATCGGCATCTGTAGCTTCAGAAAGCGCGAAGAGTCTCATGGCCGATGGTCCCGACGTGCAAAGTGACACGATTGACTGGGGCAAGATCCTTGGAGAAGAGCTGATGTTGAGTGGTCGCGCGCAGGCAGCTCTTGCCGACAAGGCCACAGAAACAAGCACAGAAGGGAGTGTACAAAAAGCCGACGGCGAGCAGCCACTGGCAAAGGAAGACAAGCAGAGCACTGTGCGAACATCGCATGCAATCTCAAGCGGATTGAAATTGGTAGTTCTGTACTTCTCTGGCCGATGGTGCCCTGCTTGCACGGAGTTCGACCCCGTTATCAGGGACGTGTACGCCGGACTGAAGTCCCTGGAAGAGTCGTCAGACATCGAGATCGTTTGGGTTTCTTGCGACCTATCCGAAGACACGTACAAGATCCACATGAAGCGAATCGGGTCCTTGCTCGGAGCTGTCTGGTCCCCAAAGCGCTTGCAAGAACTTGCTGATCGCTGGAAAGTGAAGGCAATTCCAACAGCTTTGGTTTTGGACGCACGAGATGGCCGGATAGTAACGGCAACTGCCAGGCGAGACATGGAAGAGGCTAAGCAGCGTGTGATGCGGAGTGGGTCCAAAGATACTCGGGAAACTGAAATTTATGGAAGCCTTATGTTTCGTTGGCTTGAGCTTCTCGATGCTCAACGTGCAGCTTTGGATGACGGGATGCCTGTGAAGGATGAGAGCTCTGACAGCGAGAGCTCGGAAGGGTCTGGGCAGTCTTCACGCAGCCACGCGAGCAAAGCTTCGTCGCGGCGAAACAGTGAAAGCTCGGCACAAGCAATAGCAGATGAAAGTTGAGCAAAAGATGAGCAGCCATGCTCTGGGCAGCGAGGTGCATCAGTGCATGAAACGGCATGTTCCGTGAAGCCGGCCTTGTTTGTCCAAGGCGCTGGCTTTGTACCGCGAAATGCAAGACGGAGGCCTCAAGCTGTTGCCTGTCGCTGCCTGCCTGACTGGAAGAAGCTTTTGCCTGGCCTCTTTTGGCAGGTTTACAAGTTGATGTGATCACATGCGCGGATCCCAAGGAGTCAGAACCCGTGCGCAGCCTCGAAGCCGCAAGTTTCTAAGGTGCTGCGATGCTGAGTGCTTGTGAAAAGTGCTGCGCTCCAAGTCTGCGCAGTGTCATCTTGCAATTAAACGCATGGCGTTTCTGTGCGGCACCCACAGCAGGTAATGATGCTTAAAGCCTGGAGGGAGTTACCGACTGAATCACGATTGCAACCGCGACAATGCTAGGATAAACATAATATGCACATACAAATCACAAGTGACAAGGAAGGACCCTGCCTTGATGGTATCGCGAATGTTGCATCGACCGAATCCACGCCACATATCGAGGCTTGCAGTGGGATTGGGCACTGACCTTGTTGAAGGAGGCGCACTGCGTTTGTCCGTGTATACTGCAAGAGGCTATCACACCGAAATGATGGGGCAGTGTAGTAACAACGACACCATCACAAATTCTCTTTCGCAGCGATGCTTGACAGTGATGATCCAAGTGGCATCAAACCCCAAGATGGTCAGCAGCTGACCAAAGTCTCAAGCGATTCGCCATGCCCTAGGTGCCAAGGGGAAGAAACACAGGTGGCAGGTAGATGCGCATTCATCTATCGAAGCGTAGTTTTTGTTGCAGCCTCCTTGGACAGTTCGACTCTCCGAGGGGGGCAGTCAGCTCTGAAGCTTCGAGCAAACCAGCCAAGTCTATTGCCGATTGCAAGAAACAGATGAGAGCATACCAGCACCGTCAGGCCAGCCAAAAGTCTCGGCTCCATATGTTTCACCGGCATGGGGTGCACAGCTTTCGAATGCACACGCAAAAGCTTTGCGTCCTAATTATTCTTCGAACCTCCGTTCGCCAAACATCGCTGCAAGAGGTGATTGTCGAGCATTGTGCATTTGTGCAGGCCGCATGCTCGCAGCTTGCTTTGGACGTGACCGCCTACAGCGTCGGAAACCAATCCATTGGAAGTTCTCGGTGCCGTACAGGGAAGAGTGTATCTGTCGCATCGCACTGTGCACTACATTAGGCGGCCATCAGCGCTTGTGCCGCTGCTGTGCAATGGAAGTGGGCAGAAGCCCCAGACGCATAAACCTTGCCGTTGCTCAGAACCACCCGTCTATTCAAGCTGTGATAAATCGTGCCAGCTCGGAAGGAATTTTGATTTTGCTGCGTGCGAGGCCGTGCGACTGTCCTCAGAAATGGCAACTGCAGGACATATGCCGCCTAAAGAAAGGTATGGTATGGTGCTCACGAGACCGTAGGTGAAGAGTTGGATTGTCTAGAAGCTCCTGTCACGCAGGAGTCAGGCGGGCAGGGACGGGCTGGGGGATTGGATGTGTGCGGAAGCAGCAGCCATGTCTCCAACGCGAAGTTCTTCACTTCTCGCTTGTTTTTGAGTCGCCTGCCAGGCCTGACACGTGTGCATTCAACGTTGGAGCCTAAGGCTGTTTGCACAGAATCTGGGCAGAGAGCTCTTGACTCTAAGCCAAATGCGTTCACGTCAAGCACAGAGGCTGTGGCCTCATCATGCGAAGCAGCGGGTAACTGGCAGGGCGCGTTGCAAGCCGTCGCCATGGCCTCGAAACGCTTCCAACATCCTGAAGCGAAACCGAAACCCTGTGCTTTGAGATCTCGTGAGACCCACGTTCAACCATCTGATGCCATCTGCTATTGCTACTGCTATATGGTGTTCTATGCAAAGTAAGGTGGCGATGCAGATTGGCAATCAAAGGTGCGCACGGGCGAGACGAAATGACAGACACCTGCGATTAGCGCAATGAGCGGTGTTCCTGCAGGCCCAATGTTCTGACCTTTGGAGTCGCTCTCAGGGCTTGCGTCCAAGGCCGGCTGACGAGCGAGCAAAGAGTGGGCAGCATGTGGACTTGTCAGGAGTTCTCTGGGAGCAAGCCTTGAACTTTCTCGTCGGAGCCCGTCAAGGCCGGTTGCAAGTGGGAGGTACAGCGCAACCTTGCACCCATGATTGAAGCCGTGACTCTTCACGGTACAATCAAGACGTTCCTCTAAGTCAGCGCAGAACGATAGCCCACTTCATCATGCTCAACGATGCAAGCAGCGTTGTCGTTGGCGAGTGTGTTGAATTCGCTAAGCGAGAGATGCATACGCAGTTTCCAATGCGGCTCGAAGTCGCTATTATGGATGAGCTTGCAACGTGTCTTCTTGCATTTGCCTTGCGTAGTGATCTTTCGTCGTGACGGAGCGGCATCCAGTCCCGTCATACGGCCAACAGATTCGCGCAAGACTGCGAACGAGTGCAAGTTCAGAAAATGCATGAGTGTTGACTCCTTGCAGGGCAACTTTGTGTTTTGTGTTGTCGTACTGCTCGCAATACTGATCCAAGGATGCAGCTCCTCAGGCTAAAGGTGTGGCTTCTGGCGTCGGGCATTGGTGTGAGCTAGATCTTTGTGTCCACCCTGAAAGCGTTCGCTTTTCACCCAGAGAAACCCTGTGCCAACTTAACAGTCCTGTGCTATCCCAATTATGACATACTTACGCAACTGCCCGAATATGCTACTTGTAGCGAGGACTTCAAAGCTCCACGAAGTCGAGAGTGACTTTTGTGTGTGTGTGTGTGTCCAACCCTGTTTCGAAGGGAGAGAAGTAGGCAGGGGGGCAAGGGCTCCAGTGATCAGCCTTGCCCAACGAAGCCAAATCACTGGAGTGGATGCAGTGGCTGATCACCACTGTGTACCTGCTTTCGGATTAGCCAGTGGGCCCCCTGAGGCACTGGAGTAACCAACACTAGAGTGACAGCTTCACGTTTGCCACTGCCGAGTTTCCTGCATGGTTGCTGCAATCTGATATTCAGGTGTGACTCAGAGCTGTGTTTGAGTGAGGGCTTGCTTTGAGCTGCTGACTTTTCCTGACAGTATGCACCGACAGATCAGACCTGCGACACGATGTGTCAAGTGTGCTTCACAACGGCATTCCCTATGGGCGCCGTGTCTCCCAGAGGTAGCTCTGGTGTTGACTTTCCCGATTGACTGTATAAGCATTGGATGACTTTCCCTGATTCTATATCCGTGCTTGCAAGCTGACTTTCTCAGTGAGTCTTCACCGAATGCTTCTACCGAAACCTGAATGCTGACTTTTCCATTGACTGTCTATGATCAAATCGACTTTCCCGAATCTGACTTTTTCGCTGACTTGTCGCAGGTCTTTGGCTACAAATTGAGTACCTGAGCTGTACTTCTGGGTAGTTGCTGATTAGTTTGCCATGGATGCTTCAGGAAAGAGACGCAGTACCCGCACATCAACCCCCCCCCCTCCTCCCCCTCCTCCCCCTCCACCCTCCTCCTTTCCCCTTCTCCCTGTGCCTCCCCCTCCCCTCCCCGCTTCTGCCCCTGCCCCCGCCCGTGGTACCACAGCGAAGTGGATTCCACCCCCCCCTCCCCTTCCCCCTCCCGCCTTCCCCCCTCCACCCCCCACTCTTGCAGTTTGCCCGGCGCCTGCTTCATCTTCTTCTTTGCCGGTCCCTTCTGCATCCAATGTTGGAGCGGGAACTACAGATGTAACTCCTACCTTGATTGCTGCACGTGCCGTAAATGATCGGCAGGTTCTACAGCAAGAGGTTCCTCCTGCAATTACTCTTCATGCAGACGGCACAGGTTTCCGGTTGTCGTTTCGTTCGGTGGCTGATTTCGCTGAATACTCAGCGATCATGTCGGCAAACTTGACACATGTCCGAGGCCACAGAGATGTGTATGCTGACCTTAACAATTTGCTTGACATTCAGCAGTCTGTTGTTTCTCAACAGAATCAGTCAATAGCATCTGGTCAGAGCCAGCAGTCAGCCATCACGTACCAAACGGATGATTCGTCCCAGCCAACAAAGCGACTTCGGCAAGTTCCTGGAAGCGAAGTTTCTCTCGTTGCAGACCCTAACAGCATTCGACTTCGTGCAATTTGTGATCAGATTCCTGGTACTCATGCAGATCGCGTAGGGTGGCAGCTCAGTGCGGACCAGACTTACGTCTTTCGAGTTAGACCCTTGCAAGACTCGTATGAGCATTTTGAGAATCGATCTCTTCTCAAAGGGCATGTGGAAGTTGAGTGGGAGCAAGATTCAAACTTCTTCGTGATTCCTGAACTTCGTGGGTTGGAAGTGCGCGATGAAGAAGCGAAGCTGAGACGCGTGTACTCATCTAGCTTCAATTGGGTCGCATTATACCCCATGTTTACTGCTCTACGTCACTTGATCAGTTCCAGCCCTGGCCGTATGAAATCGGCATGTGAGATTTCGACAAAGATACAGGCCAATCTTGAGTTGCAGGTTCCCAGCTCTTTGATGCAAAGCACGGCGGACTATCTGATCAGCCTGTTAGGTCTTCCTCCCCACTCTGTCAATTCGACAGCATTGAAGTATGTCTCTCAGGCAATTGCAGCAGCAGACCAAGCCGCAAACATTCATTCTGTGGAGCTTCGTTCTTTGTCGAGTTCGTGCAAGTGCTTGAGCATCCACTTCACCCACTTTGAGAGGACCATGATCAGGTCGCATACTTCTGCAGCAGGGATTGCTCGTTCTCCTGTTGCACACAACACAACAGTGGCAGCGGCTGCATCAATCCTCCTTGAGGGAGCGATCCGACCATCTTGGTGGGATGCCAGTGACAGCAAGTGGTCCCCACCAATTTCCTTCTATGCTAGGGCTCACACTTCAGATGCAGAACAAGCACAAGAGGCAGCGGCCAAGTACGGTGGCATTCTGAGTGAGCGTCCGGTGTGCATTTTCGGACATGCATTTAATCGTCAAGGATCCCTCACGCCTCCCCACTCAAGAATCCCCATGGGAGGGGTTGAAGGTGACCATTCCTGCAGCTACATTCGTGATGTTGCCCGTGCCAAAGATGGCAGATGGGTCTTTCGCTCTTCATGTTTCATCCCGGAAGCGCTTCTTGTTTTTTGGAGGGTCTGAGTGCAACATGCTGCTTTGACCGGCCACGTTCTCAAGCCTCTTCCGTTGTCACCTGTTTTGCACGTATACATGTGTCGAAAACATGCCAGTTAAGATTGCGAGCTGTGCCAGCAAGGGACGTGCAAGTGTGTTGCAAGGGGCGTGCAAGTGTACTGCAAGTGTGATGCAAGAGTTGTGCAAGCGATGTGCAAGTGTTGCAGTTTGGCAGCAACTTGAGCAGGTTTGTTTGCCTACGGAGCCTTTTGATTCGAAGTGTCGTTAGCGATTCCGCGCACTCAGATTTGTCGATAGATCTGAAACCATGGCATGGAATGGGCAGTGGGACACCAGCACAGGGTACGGGAGGTCCCAACAATCGTGGGGTCAGCACCGCTATCAGCCGTATAGCTCGGGAAGTTGGACTGATCCCAACCTCTCCAAGTCTGCACCTGCTAGTCAGCCACCTCCACTACCTCCGCCTCCTCTTTCTTCGGCACCTTCATCTTCGCCGTCTACTCCCATGCCATGTCATCAAGGTCCTGGTCTTGTTCCTGCACTACCGAATGGATGGGCGTCAGATCGTGATCATTATGATTCAACGGTGCTTCATGGGTTGTCCTTTCGTAAGTCCATCGAAGCCACCCCGTGGTCGCGGAAGAAAGGGATCGCAGGAAAAGACCCACTCAGCATTCCTGTTCAGGAATTCCTGTTTCATGGAGTTTCAGATTGGCGTCTTCGAGCATTGAGTCATGGCAAGTTTTTCAGTGTTGTGCCAGTTGCTACGGTTGCCGAAGCAGTGTTCATGTCGCAAGTGACGAAGAACCTTCGAGATCGCAAAGTTGACATCGATGCAGTTGCTACGCATCTCTTTCAGGCCGCTAATCCATCTACAATCATTCCCAACAAGAACACGGATTGTGCAGCTCTGTTTCAGCCGATGGTTGACAAGATCGTTCAGCTCATGTTTGACAACATGCCGGTGTCTGCAGGCGTCGATCAATCTCAGAAGTTTCTTCAAGTTACGGAAGAGCTCAATCGCCGCCGTGAACAGTTACAAGCCGCAGGACTTCCCGTTACCCCCACGAAACCCGCTTTGAAAACACAGCTCCCGGTTGCCTCGCAATCTAGTGCTCCGTGTCCACAATCCGGGACACCACCGCAGACTTGGGAGAGTGACCTCAAGCGTAAGATCGACAGTGTTCCTGCCGAAGCCCTGAACGATCACAAAGCCCGACTAAAGGGATCAGGAGAGGGGGACGTCGACAAGTGGATCCAGAGCTTCAAACGACCCCTAGGAAAGCGCTTTGTCGATTTTCAAGAACACATTGTGTCTGTCTCCAAGCTTGTGCAGATCAACTATGGAGGCAAGGAGAAAGCAAAACTGCAAGAACTTGCAGTAAAATTCGGGATCTCGGCGACTTTTGCATCTAGGATGGGCATCAAGAGTCTCTCTACGTGCATTGCAGCGGCAGCCTTTCAGGTTGTCTGAATTGCACACAGCCTTGCTTCCAATCAACTCTCCGTAAAGGAGATTCGGTCAGCACATGTTCTTATTACAGAGGTTGGCAAGTTCATGTCGTTTGTGATTCAATTCATTCCGCATGTGGACAAAGTGATGGCCATTTGGTTGCAAGGTTTTTGTCATCTGATTCTACTGTTCCATTACTCCAGGGGTACTTCGCCAGAACAACGGCTGCTTGAAAAATTGCGCAAAGCTGGAGTCACGCCGTCTGATTACACGTTCACACGGTTCCAGAGTCCTTGTGCAGTTTATTTGAAAGCCCCCGTGTCCTGGAGTACGCGTTCTTCGTTCAAGCAAAGAGACCGATGGATGTATGTGGGAAGTACTTCAATTACTATTTCGAAGCGTGAATTCAACCGACAATCCAAACTCAAGCAAGTTCTCCGTGAGCAATATGTTCAAGTTGAACCGGCCATTCGTATTTGGGCTTCGCTGGGCAGGTATTTCGACTTTTCTACGCTTTGTCTGTCTGTTCATGATGACTACAAACAAGCGTGGGTGCAAGAGCATGTCCTTATTGATCGATGGCAACCCAGATTGAATTCACCGTTCATTGACCGTTTCTTCATTAAGTCTGCATTGGGATTCAAGAGACTCAGGCCACGTCCATCTCTTAAGAATGTTTCATTGTTTTCCAGACTTGGGGTCAAAGTTCGAAGACGTGCTGCTTCAACAAGTACTCCGATTCGATGTTTGATGGACAAAAGCCAAGCGTGGTCGCTCTTGTACGATTTGGCATCGTTGACCTCGGCATCTTTCTCTGCTGCGAAAATTGTCAGATCTGCCAAAGTCTCGACGTTAGAGTTGTACGCGATGTTCCGCATGGCCAAGATCATGGAGCAACCTTTCAGATCTAGAGTGGTACAGCTGCTCAAGTCTGCGTTGAAGTTTCGTAACTGCTCTGTACCCCGACACAACAAGTCAGTCACTTTACCATTTCTGTCTCACCCCACTTTTGCTGCCCATGTCTCTTCTTTTCTGTCTCATACCATTCAGCAGTTCAAAGGCATTTGCATCCCGTTTCACCTCCCCTCTAAGACGCCGAGAGAGTCTGCTCCTCAATCGTTGGGCTCCATTCTTCACAATCACTTTGAGTGGGAGAAGAAGCTTGCTGATACAGCAGTTGATCACCTTCCATGCAGATGCCAACAATTTCAGCAGCAGCACCCCAATGTGGACTTGGTGGATGGACATGTGGCTACTGGACTTGAGACGTTGTCATTTCGCCAACCTGTTCTTAGAGAACTTGCTCAGGCCAACTCTAAATCCCTTATCTTCCCATCAAAAGCCAAGTACATCAAGGAGGCGACCTCTTCGTACAAGAGTTGGTGCAAGACACATTTTATTCCCTTGCATACTCTTTCCATGTGGTTGCAGTTCATTCATTCTGAGTGGCAGCTTCACCTTCGCCATATGTGCTTATGCCCGAAATTCCAGGAGTGTCATGCGTTGCAGCTCAAAGACATCGTTTGTACAGACTGGGTAATTCACCTTGCTGATCACGAATCCACTCATCTCATGGTCTTTTGCCCCAGATTCTATTTCCAATCCTGCCATCGAGTATGGTCAGATGTCAAGGTGTTCAGCCCTATGCCGATGTCTGTTTCGTCAGCGAAGCTTTTTCTTTGTGCGCACGTCCCGTCTCCACTGGTTCGCAAGTACCCTTGGGGATTCAAGTTGGATGCCAATCTGCCTGTGGGACAGATTTTTCTCAAACGCAAAAAGGCCTTCAAATCAGGACGAACCATCATCAGCTACAAGAACACAGCCTTGGGCCCTATTCTTAGGGCAGCAGCGATTTGCATTGACCAAATGGTCAACACAGTATGGCCTGGTTCTTTGTCACGCAGTGTCCCACAGATTTGGCATCATATTCACCAGGTCTTCAGGCAGTGTCCGTTGGAAGTTGAACTTGAACTGCTCAATGACGATCTGGTCGGGTTCTTTAACTCAGTGCCACAAAGCCGTATTCTGGAAGCAGTGGAGATGTTGGTTCGTATGTTCACCGCAAGGCACCCTGATGTCAACTTGTCAGTGTGCATCAACGAGAAGAGCAAACACTTTCGTTCAATTCATGGGAAGATCTCTAATATTCGTCGACACTTCGATTGGAAGACCATCGATCCATTCGACTTGGTTACCATTGTTCGTCTCAGCTTCGAATGTGGCTTGTTTGTGGCGTTGAATCGAGTGTGGAAGCAAGTTGATGGTACGTCCATAGGTAACCAAATCAGCCCTGTCCTCTCTTCCCTTCCAGTGGTGATGACTGAGCTTGGTTGGGCAGCAATGTTTCCGCAGATCTCGAGCTTCCCTTCTACGTTCCTTGCAAGATACGTGGACAATCGTTTGGTGATTGCACCCACCGAGGTGCATAAAACAGTGCCTTTTCAAGTCTTCAGCCAAGAAACCTTTTATGGTTCTCCGATTGTTCTTGAAGCTGTCGGTGATGGTCACTTTTTGGGATTTGATATTGATGTCCGAAACCGAACCATTTATTATCTCCAGCCCAAGTTCCTTTGGCAAGTTCGACATCCCATGAGTGCAGGCAGCGAACGATTGCTGGTGTCAGGTGCGAAGTCGAGAATCTCTCTTATCCGTAAGTACACTTGGCCAACGTGCCAAGCAGAAGTCGCCGTTCATACTTTTGTACGGTGGTTAGCGAACCTTGGATATCCATTTCGCCTGTGTGAAGCTTTGATGAAACGGTAAAAGCGGTCTGCAATCAGTTGACAGTTGACAGCAGACGTGCAAATGTTAGCGAAGCTGATACGTGTGTACTCACCTAGCTTCAATTGGGTCGACCGAAAGTGAGAGATTACAGTGACGAGCAAGGGATGTGCAAGCGGATTGCAAGGGATGTGCAAGCGGACTGCAAGTGACGTGCAAGCGGATTGCAAGTGATATGCAAGGGTGTGCGAGGTTTGTGCAAGTGCAGTGCAAGAAATGTGATTCTTGGCAGTGTCTTGCATGTAATGTGTCCGCTTAAGATCTTTAAATTGCGTTGTTCAGTTCCAGCATTCGGCTTTCAGCGGTACACGCCATGTCGGATCGATCCCGATCGCGTTCTCCGACTGTTTCGTGGCGATTTTATTGGGTGAAAAATCAAGGACCCAATGGCAATGAAACGTGGTGGAAATCTTGGTTTCCCGCCACCTCTCGCTGGATTTCGGATCGTCTGGCTGCTGACAATCAGTGGCACCAAACTTCTCAGACCACTTCTTCGGTGGACTTGAACATCCCTACTGAGAGTGCTAATTCTTTGTCACCCCGAAAACGCAAGCGAGATGCATCACCGTAAGAGCTTTTGTCATGCTGGAACAGCAGACGACTTGTCTGCTTAATTCGTTTTCCCAATTGACATTTTTGGGACAATCATCATTACTGGATTAGAGCGCCTGCACCACTGAAGTGGAACCGTCTTTGCGCATTGCAAAACAGCGCGTAGGAGCGTTACGCTCGGTTTTATGTCTCTTTCGCCCTTTCTCTTTCCCCTCTCTCTCTCTGTCTCTCGTGAAGCCGAAGGCGTTTTTTCTTTTTCTTTTTTACTCATGTGGTGCCGCCAGCCGTTTCCGTCTTGATTTCTCGGCACACCGGCATGGCTTCCCGTCAAGACAAAGGGGTACCATATGATGATCTTCCTGATGATGCCAGCTCTTGGTCTTCGGCTTTCGATCCTCCCAAAGACTCGGCACCCACAGAGGTGGCGTCTTGGGTTAAGAAGTCCTCCAACAAGCGCAAGAAGACCAAGAAGTCCAAGAAGTCAAAAAGGCTGAAAAAGGACCGGTCACCAAATAAGTCTCCGAAGTCCATGAAGTCTAAGAAGGACAAACGTGAGCGTTCACCTGTTCCCTCTGAAGCAAGTGATATCACGCTTGGGGATCCGATGCAGTTTCACCGAAATCCTGCAGCACGGTCAAAGGCTTGTGCAAAAATGCTGGTCAGAGCTAACCTCCGCTGTGCTTGCCATTTTTGGTATGGTGCACAGTGTCCCAACCGAAACATTTGATTCTTATTTTGATTTGGACACCGGAAGTGTACAGGATTACATGTCACTTGCTGAAAATCTACCAGAGCAAGAGTTGTGCCCCCGTGTCCTGGAGTACGCGTTCTTCGTTCAAGCAGAGTGAAACGTGAGCAGTTGCGTCTGTGTGCCAGTGTCACTGCAAGGGTGTTGCAAGGGATGTGCAAGGGACGTGCAAGTGACGTGTAAGGGATGTGCAAGGGATGTGCAAGTGACGTGCAAGTGATGTGCAAGCAAGTGCTGAGTATCGCAGTGTTTTCGGCCAAGAGACGAGATCATCTGTGTAAGCAAGCATGCCGACGGTGCCACCTTCGGATCCTAACATCGATGAGTTCCTGAGAGCGCTCACTCATTCAGCGCGTGTGAGATTGCTCAACTTTGTATCACGACCTCAACTTCGTCAAGCTCTCGTACTTCAGTTGACAGCTTTTGTGCGTGACGGGACAGAAAGAATGCTGCAGCAAGAGTTGCGTCGCTTGGATGAGAGGGATAGAGCAAACCTGCGTGAAGAACGTCCTAGCAGTAGCGGAGCTTCAGGATCACGTTCGTCCAGATCCCACCCCTATGCACCTCCATCCTCTCTGCCAACAACGAGGAGTACACCGAGTGCACCCTTCGTCCAGTTCTGCACCTCCCCCCCTACCTCCCCCTGGCCCTCCCCCTCTTCCCCCTCCTCCCCTCCCTCCCCCTCTTCCCCCTCCCTTTTTCCCCCCGCCCGGTGCCAGTGCTCCTATCTTTCCACCCCCGGTACCACTAGCAAGCTTGGAGCATCGTGTGTCTGAACCTCCTTTGGTGTCCAGTGCTGCTTCGTCGTCGGCCGCACCTACATCTTCAGCTGCGTCAGGTACTCCGATTAGATCCAAACCTATGCCTACCAGAAGACGTGTATCACGCCGATCGCGACGCAGTCAATCGTCTGATCTTAGCTGAGTATGCCCGATGTGACAGGATTTCACTTGTATCTGTAACGCATGCGAGTGCTGAAGTGAGGAAAGACTGTGCAGTGGACGCCAGTGCTGAGAGTACTCGTTCATTCGTGTTGTGGTACACACCAGAACAGTGTTGCAGCACCCTGCTCAAGTCTCGTTCCATTGCGCTAATGTCGAGCAACTCAGCGTGCGATCCGTTGGCACCTCTTCAACGCTGGATTTCCTACACACAACAGGAGCTGATCACAATCAGAGGTGAATTCCGTCATTTTCGCGAAGAAGCATTGTCCGTCCAGAAGATCCAACAAGCCCAACTCGACGTGCTCACCACACAAATCAGGGACACTGAGGCTCAGGTGGCGGAAGTCATGTCCGCCACCACAGAACTGTTTCAGAAACTTCAGAAGACCAACGAAGTGGTGGGGAACTTGCTGACGGATTTGCATTCTCTTCAATCTGTGACTACTCATTGCGTTAATTCTCTTCAACTTCAAGAATACAACAGAGTTGCCCCCAACACTTCCAGCAGAAATTGAAGTCTCAGAGTGAAACGTGAGCAGTTGCAAACAAGCGTTTGTGTGCCAGTGTCATTGCAAGAGTGTTGCAAGGGATGTGCAAGGGACTTGCAAGTGACGTGCAAGGGATGTGCAAGGGATGTGCAAGTGACGTGCAAGTGATGTGCAAGCTCCTGCTTAAGGTAAAAGGAACTAAAGAGTGCGCGTGTGCGGTGCTGTGCATCTTCAGGTTTCTGCATGAGCCGTCTTGAGTTGCAGCATTTGACATCCAGTGAAATTGTGTAGGTTGTCCAACATGAAGCGCAAGGCTCGCGAAGCCAATTTGCCTTGGAGTACGAGCCGCGACTACAATTTTCGGATGTGGGTTCGTGTATGCAGTCGGGCAACCGGACACGAGACTATTATTCTCCACATCCAGTTATCAATCAACGATTCCATCAACGTTGCCAAATACCTTGTCGCGATGCAGCTCTGGGAGAAGTTCGGCTGGTGGCCTAGGTTGCACACCTTCCAGCTTGTACAAAACTTTCGTCATCTTCGGTTTACAGAACCAGTTACGACTGCTCAAACCCTCGAACCAGTCGATTTCGTCGTTACGGTATAAAAAGAGCCCACCTCTGTGTCAATTCAAGAGCAGTGACGAGCAAGGGATGTGCAAACGGATTGCAAGTGATGTGCAAGCGGATTGCAAGTGATATGCAAGGGTGTGCATGAGTTTTGCTTCAAGCACTCGGAAAATTGTGTAGACCCCGAACATCATGGATTGGGCTGCTTCTGACGTGCTCGACAACATCTTGATGTACGTGTTGCCGATCAGAACCAGAATCACATTCATTACCCGTCTCGATCCAAACGATGACCCAGAAGAGGCACAACCCATAACCGACACCATGGTGGCGTACACTTTTCTGCGACGTGGGATACAGGAGTTTCGACTGTCCTCTTCGGTTGAGTGGACCATGGGCTTTCAGTCTTTGCATACCACCATCCGTTTTGCACAAATCAATGCCGCGGCATGCACCATGTTGAGCAGCCCGTCAAAAAGGTGGATGAGAGCTGTCGTAGACCTAGTACAGGAGCGTTTGCGAGTGAGCATTGTGTCACTGGCCAGCGTTGCGTACCAAACTGCAACTCAGTGTTGCATGTACTTCGATGCTGATGCGGAAGAAGCAGAAGTTGAATTGCACTTAGTGCATAGACTGCGCTTCCTGAGGTTTCGCAGCCCACTCTCCTAGGTTTTTTGAGCATAAGACTCTCCCATGAAATTCAGTGAAAAAGCAGCAAAGGATGTGCAAGGGACGTGCAAGTGACGTGCGAGGGATGTGCAAGGGATGTGCAAGTGACGTGCAAGTGATGTGCAAGCTCCTGCAATGAGCCCGGTCGGGCTTGTGTGTGTCCAACCCTGTTTCGAAGGGAGAGAAGTAGGCAGGGGGGCAAGGGCTCCAGTGATCAGCCTTGCCCAACGAAGCCAAATCACTGGAGTGGATGCAGTGGCTGATCACCACTGTGTACCTGCTTTCGGATTAGCCAGTGGGCCCGCTGAGGCACTGGAGTAACCAACACTAGAGTGACAGCTTCACGTTTGCCACTGCCGAGTTTCCTGCATGGTTGCTGCAATCTGATAATTCAGGTGTGACTCAGAGCTGTGTTTGAGTGAGGGCTTGCTTTGAGCTGCTGACTTTTCCTGACAGTATGCACCGACAGATCAGACCTGCGACACGATGTGTCAAGTGTGTGCGCATGTGCATGGATGCATGCGAGTCTTTGCGTATGCATGCGTCTCGAGCCGGGCGACGTGCTGCCACGATCAAACAGCACTCGCGACCAGGCGCCATCGACCTGGATTCCATCGCTTTTGCCACTGCCGTCAGAGTCTTAGTCGACTCGGAGCGAGCTATCAAGCACGAGACAAGATAATCGCCATTGGGGGCATGGGCTTTGCGGCACTCCAAGCCTGCCCAGGCGACTGCCTGTCAGACTGGCGGCAATTTGGGAAAGGCACAAATCTGCACTGTCATGTGTTCCTTTCCGCCACAGAAGAGAGTTCAAACGGCCAGAGCAAGAGGCACGATGCAAGGAAGTCCTCCTGCGAGAAAATGTAAACTCTCACAGATTTTCCTTTCCAAGATTTGCGCAGGTGCCGGAGCTCTTGAAGGCACTGGCCGACTCAGGGTCCATGTCGCTGGTTCGGGCCTTAGTTTGGTCCTGGTGTCGTGCCTCGTGCCATCGCCGATGAAGGACCTTATGAGTACAATCCCAGAATCTGCAAGTACATGTGACCCTTGAAATTTGTCACTCGTGCTGCCCTCCTGTGGCCATCGCATCCGTCATGCCGTTGCTTGGGGGGGAAGCGGGGCACGAAGGGAAACCTGATACGTGCAGCAGATTAACGGACTACTTCGTCGAGGGCGAGCTACAACAGCGTAGTCGTTGAGAATGTCTCAAATCAAAGGAGACAGTGATCGTGCAATGGCCAAGGCAAGAAGATGAAGCAAAACAAGTTAGCTGCTCTTGCGCGAACTTTCAAGGTTCGTGGATGCAGAAGGAAAGAAATTGCGCACGGTTGGTTGCAGTCAGGAAGGTTCTGGTTGCAGTGTGTCCTGGCAATCCTCCCATGTCAGCCTTCCTTTCAGACGTGGTTGTGCCTTGTGTTGCGTGCTTCAGTCGTGCATTTTCGTGTGGCTGGCTCGAAACTCTCTCCAAGGAGAGAGAGTTGCGACTCTTGAACAGCCCCGGTGGAGTCAGAGGTGCTGCAAGCAATATATCTCGCACTTCATCTTGCACTTGCATGATCCTTCCGGCAAGTCTGTAAATACAGAATAACTGAATCCGGCAGCAGACTCACTCAAGGATTCTCGGAAGCGTTCCAGTGGATACATAGGTACTTGAGGGCGGGGGCCGGGGGTTTCGTTTGGAGTGTAGCCATTGGAAGAGCGATGCCACAACTGCCGGCCTCTTAGACTCTTCGCCATGCCCCGTCCCAATTGGTGTGCAGTCGCGGAGAGGGATCAGGACAAAGGAGGGGATGAGTCTCAGCGGCGGTTACTGGATTGTGTCCGCTCGGACCTATCGCTTTGCTTGACCTCAGATGCCGAAGCCTTACTTGGCTTGTCCGAAGGAAACTGCGAGCACAAACCAGAAAGGGATCGTTGGAAACAACAAATGCTGAAGACAAGGCCAGATTCAACGAGCCTCCTTGGGTCGAGAGTACATGAGAACTGGTCACGAGCCATCGGGCAAGTGTGCCGAGGCCTGTGCCCGCAGCGGCGGTGAGAAACGGCCACGGCCATTCTGCCGACTGCGGGCGCGTTCTGCTGGCGGCCGCTCTTGGAGTGCCTCGGGACTGAACAACACCTCCAGAGCGCGGCAAAGAAGACTTCGCAAATGGAATGATGGCCTAAGGCGCACTCGAAGCTTTCACCAGCTTTGACCTTACATTATCATGCCTGCATACTGTCTCTCTCTCTCTCTCTCTCTCTCTCTCTCTCTTCGACTAGCCTGTATTATCTTCATACGGTGTCCCCTTCGTGGCCTGCAACCTTTGGCCCGGAAGGTAAATCAGTCGAAGCTTGTGCCTGCTTGGGGCTGAGATCCTTGCTTTGCGTTCAGTGATCGTCTTGTCCTGTTGACATGCTGCATATACTCTGTATACTGCGGATACTGTCATTGTGTTTGTCCGCAATTGCCTTTAATCAACTGCAACTTAGGTGTCTCCTACTTCGCCGTATTCCCCGCGGAGAACTTACAGACTGTCGGCGTTGCTTGCAGGGCAGCCCACCTACTGTCCTTGTTCAGGTGGCAGAACAGCTCTGAAGGAACTCCAGCAGAGCACTTGGGCGTTCATATCGGATATGGTGGGCGTGCAACTAGCACATGTTGTGCGACAGGGGAGGCGAGTAGCTGACGAGTGTCTGGAGGATGGAGACGCATTGCGGCACAGAAGTAAGTGGATCTGCATAGGCCGTCGCATCAAGTACGCGACACTGTTAGCACTCAGGAATCGGATCAGGTCAAGCCTGGCACCTCAGAAGGAGTCAATTAATGTTGAAAGAGACGGATGGCTGTGCTTTTCAAGGCCGAACGATGCGGAGGAGCACAAGGCCGGCTTTGGCTGGTACCTGATCCGCCGGAGTCTCAGAAAGTGATCCCGGCACTTCCTCTGTCGCCTTGCAGCTCTGAGGCTCTGCTTTAAACGGCCTTCGATCTCCTAGCAAGCAAGATGCTGACCAGGAGCAGGCAGGGTTCGTGGCACTTCAAAGTCCGCCAGTTGAAGGCAAGATACTGTAGCTGTAGCGCCAAAATACGTTTGAGACTATGATTGGGGCGACAACTAGCGGAGTGTTACTTAAATTAGGCGTATCAAGCTCCTGCGCGGATTGCTGTTTGATTGATGTCATGTGACTGGAAACTCATCGACTCATAGGAGCAGCCACGCCGGCAACCAAGTGCAAAAGCCAACCCGCAAAGATGCATGTCTCTGCGGGTGGCTAAGCAGCTTAGGTGTACAGAGAGACCACAGCCTGGACTTGATTGAGACCATGGAGCCGCTGACTGCAAAGATCTGCAAAGAGACGGGAAGAGAGTCGAGTCTGGAGAAGACCAAACTGGCATCTCCAGGAGG
Organism: Symbiodinium sp. CCMP2592; assembly: GCA_905221615.1. Classification (NCBI taxonomy): domain Eukaryota; class Dinophyceae; order Suessiales; family Symbiodiniaceae; genus Symbiodinium; species Symbiodinium sp. CCMP2592. The sequence continues at coordinate 851,635 of CAJNDT010002447.1, forward strand.
AGGGCCATGCCCACGAAATCACAAATGATTTCGTCGTGCCTCTGCCTCTTGGTTGAAATAAGAGCAAGCCAAGATCAGCGATGACAGACTGCCAGCTTTGCCCGCAGGCGGAGATCCAGCAAGCTTGGCGCTTGTGTCTTTGTTGAATCGCTCACTGTCATGCCACAACTTCATGGCGTGAGAGGCTGTGGCGATTTCGAGCCCTGCCCTTAGATTCCAATACAAACGAAGGCCTTTGCTCTGACTGATCCCCCGAAGCAAGGTTGTGCGTTCGGAGGACAAACTGTCGGCACGGCTTATCACTGACGCAGGCCTCCAGGACCAACTGTAGAGTTACAGCCATGGGGGCATGCCATGCAAGTTTATGCCACCTTGCAGACCTGTTGGAAGGAGCTCGGAGTCTTGTAACCGTTGGTCAGCCTTTTGCTGGTTGGGACCTTCTAACGATTGTAGTACCGCACACAAGCTGCTGAAAATCGTCATTCTCGAGAACTGTGCTAGTGCTTGGCAGATAAAGTCACAGAGATTGATCGAAGACTCGCTTGCAATGGTACCTGCAAAGATAGCTCATTCTATATCATGGGCTTGGAGGTTGCAAAAACATGTAAAACCGGAATTCAGGTTCCAGACCACTATGCTATGGATGTCAGTTTGCACTATCGAATCTGTAGCCCTCCCGCCAGCGAAAGGTGATTTTCTGATGCACGCCAGTGTTCGTTTGGAGGACGGCAGACGTCTTCGTCGCGTTCTTTGTAAGTGCACATTGAGTGAGCGGCACTGGCAGGCATCTCGGGTGGACTTCCACTTATACGATCCCAGCCTCGACCTTGGTAGCGAAGGAGCTGCAAGAGCTGCCTACGAGCCGTCTCAGCGAGGTCAGAAGGATCTCTTCAATCCAGCAAAGCGCGGTCTTTAGTCTTTAGTCCCTCTTTGCACGACTGTTTGTGTGAGCAAGCGAAGGCCAGCATTTACGATGGGTGTGCCACTCAGATGTTGGAATACTCACAGAAGCAGAAAAGACGGTTCTGGAATATGCGAAGACGTTGGCTTGGCATGCAGTAACCAAGGCAGCTTCGCCCTTTTGCATTATCACCCAGGTTTTAACTCGTCCAGAGATGAATGGAGACTAGTCGCAGAGCGGCACGAGGCTTAGCTTCTCGACAAGCTTTCGGAGTTGCTAGAAGCCGGCATGTGCCAAAGTGTGACGCTTGTTGTTTTTTGACCTGGGCTTTCACTCGGTCCCTCTACGGTCGGATATTAGACTTGCATGGGGCGTGCTATCGGGGTTCTACTCGAGTTTGCCTGCGTTGGTCTAGCTCTCCACCTCAGTCGACTCAGATTTTGCTTTTGAACACCTGGACCGGGCTTCATAGTCGTGTTGCTACCTCATTTTCATTTTCAATTTGTGTAGTGCTGTCGAAGCTGGTCATATTTGGAGGTAGGAAGTCCGTCACACAGACACAGCTGCGACCTGTTGCTGCGAAGGTGCCAGGCATGTCAGTATGTGCCGCCCCACCTCTCCTGTGCAACTCACGGCAAGCAGCAGGCAGGAAGTGTTCTGCTGACAGCAGCCAAGCGTCCAGTAGAAGTCTCGGTCCTGCACCAGGTGGCTGTCATCAAGCATCGCCAAGCCTCTGTCGGAGAAGGCATTTCAAACATCATGGAGGCGCATCCTAACAGCCTTCGTCACGCCTTCGTCGATCAATGCCCGGTAGTGATTCGACCTTCTTTGTCGGGCATCCTACGCCGTTTGTTGCCTAGGTGCGGATACCGGGCCTTTATCAAAATGATACCAGCGCCGGCGGCCAAACTGCTCCTGAAATGACAGCAAATGCTCGGCCAGCGACATCCCATGCGTTGCTTTCAGGTCATTTGGTGCCCAATGCTGGGCATGCCTGACTTGGCTGAAGCGAGACTGCTCATGGGAAGCCATGTGAATGGACTTGTGTTGGGGGTGTTCTCTACCATCATTTGTAGGCCTCTACTATGACAGAAACCCTGGCGACTCCGTGCCGGCAACGGGGCTTACAACAGAAACTGTAACGGAACGTAGTGGAGCTGTAACGGATTTGTCGCTCAGCTGTAACGGACCTGTAAAGGAGCTGTAACGGAGCTGTGACGGAAGCTGTAACGGAGCTGCAGAAGCTGCAACCGAGCTGTAACGGACCTGCTGCGGAGCTGTAACGGAGCTGTAACGGAAGCTGTAACGGAGCTGTAACGGAGCTGTAACAGAGCTGTAACGGAAGCTGTAACGGAGCTGTAACGGGGCTGTAGCAGAAGCTGTAGCGGGGCTGTAACGGAAGCTGTAACGGAGCTGTAACGGAAGCTGTAACGGAGCTGTAGCGGGGCTGTAGCAGAAACTGTAGCGGGGCTGTAACGGACCTGCTACGGAGCTGTAACGGACCTGCAACGGAGCTGTAACGGAAGCTGTAACGGAGCTGTAGCGGAGCTGTAGCAGAAGCTGTAACGGAGCTGTAGCGGACCTGCAACGGAGCTGTAACGGAAGCTGTAACGGAGCTGTAACGGAGCTGTAGCAGAAGCTGTAACGGAGCTGTAACGGAGCTGTAACGGGGCTGCAGCAGAAGCTGTAGCGGGGCTGTAACGGACCTGCTACGGAGCTGTAACGGACCTGCAACGGAGCTGTAACGGAAGCTGTAACGGAGCTGTAACGGAGCTGTAGCAGAAGCTGTAACGGTTACTGTAACGGAGCTGTAACGGACCTGCAAGGGAGCTGTAACGGAAGCTGTAACGGAGCGGTAACTGAGGGCCGAGGGTGGGTAGCGCAAATCCCATAGTAAATGATGGTAGAGAACACCCCCAAGACTTGTGGCTTGGCGCACATCGAATCTGCAACCTGCGCTGCCTGCAGGCTGAACTCAGCAATGAGATGCAGCAGCTCATTACCCGGAAACCGGTGTGGAATGAGAAGGCCCGCGCCCGTGCCAAATGCCCCGACGTCGTGCTGCAGCTGTAACTGCTTGGGCGTCAGCGCCGTGCAGACGAATACGTGGAGATTGTCACGAATGTTGTGTCCTTTCAGCATGATGCAAGTAGGTGCAAAGCTTGGTCTTGGATTTCAAGGGTCGTTCGCGCCTTAGCAGGTGATCTGTACCAACCATGTTTGTTCTTTTGGACTGTTTTCTTTTTGCGAGGCAACATCGTCTCCTCGGCTTCGGGGCCAAGCTGTCATCATGCTTTTGCACAGAACCAACACGAAGATCACGAAGCAACCATTGGCATCCCTTGATTCGACAATGACTACCCGCAGCTGGCGCAAGACTTGGAGGCATGTGAAGTGGAATCGAATTGATTCAGGCTTCGTACCACAACCCCAACCGCAACATGCAAGCCTCCATCACAGCGTAAACATTTAGTTACACACCTTTCATTAGTCTGTCCTTTCTCTTCCTCTGGGTGCTGGTCAAAATGGCTGCGTCTTTTGAGGAGAATCTCGGAAGGATCATTGATGGCTGTTCTGTGTTCTGGGTGAGTTCGCCTTGTACCAAAGTGCCCATGAGCCCTTAGGAAAGTCGCAGCACTTCGCAAGCTGCGTGAAAAGCAGCTGGCGAAGCAGGCGAGGCCATCTCGCCGCAGCTTGCAGCTGCAGTGCATTCTCGATGCATCGGGGACTGAAGGAGCAGAGCCGAAAAGAAGAGCAGTCTCCGCCCTAGCACGAAGCGCCACGAGCGATGAAAGCACCCGCGGCTGCTCAACACAAGTTCGACCTGTGCTTGCCCGGAGGAGTACCACTGTCACAGACGCTTCCGAGGACCAGACCTGCAGCTGCCTGTGCTAGTGCTGCAACATCCCCAGCTTGGCACGAGGAGCAATGCAGTCCTGAAGACTCCGCCCAGCAGGAATCACAGCAGGCGCAGCTGAAGCTCTTCGGATGCAGGACTTGTTGACAACTTGTTGAACATGGCCCTGTCTCGTCCAGGGCTGTTTCGTTTATCTCGTAGTTGCTGGTTTCCACTCGCGTAATTTCTGAGGCAAATCGCAGATTCGAAAGGCTGGCTGCGACACTGTGCCACTCCACCCTTTTGCAAGTTTGTCTAGTGATGCACGGTTTCAGCGTGCAAGATGCCGACGCTTTCTTCTGCAACGGCCACTGCTATGAGCGCGGATTGTATGGCTGCGAGATGAACCTCGAGGTTGCTGCGAGGTTGATTCTTGGACTTATGTAGACTGAATCCGCGCTTGCGGTCGCAGAGTTGGTCTTGAATTGGGAGCCCGGCCTCCTGCAATGTCAGGTACAGGCTCGCAGCTGAGAAGGGACACACTGTCGCACAGTGGCGGCTTGGAGAGCTTCTCGAGCTGCTTGCCAAACAGATCTTGGCACACATGATCCGGTAACGTTAAGTTGTTGATTGGGGTTGAATTATTGGTCTGGCCACTCACGTTCTAGCAAGGCATTCCCGCGATGGCGAAACTTTTAAGCTGCGCTGTACCGGTTATTACGAAAATGAATATTAGTGCCCTCTTTGTGTTCCGTATCACTAGCCTCCACTCCACCAGCAAGACTGGCGCTCCCTACGCCCCTGACCTCCCATCATTCCAACCGCCCCAATCGAGCACAGCCTCTTCCAGACCGGCCTTATTCTCAATTCCGCGATACTGTACTAAACTATACTATACCATAAGACTATCCAATACAATGCCATATAATAAGTATTTATACTGATTAGTATTGAAACGAGATAAAGCAATCACGACGGCCGCGTCTTCCAGATACTTGTGCTAGTAGCTTGCAGCTTACCTGTTTGTTAAGTGTGTCTCTGGGCCGCCAGTCATCGATAGCATCTGTCATATGCCACTCGGCAAAGACGCCCCTACATCTTGGGGTTGATTGCTTTTTGCAGTTCGCCTTGTGGTTCGAAAGGTGGGAGGCAACCGGTTGGCGCCATGTGTGCTCAAAACAACGGGGGCCGGCAACATCCCACATATCTTCAGGGATTGCAGCCAGTAGCCCCTAGCCGGTCACATCCCCCTGGGAAGCAGAAAGTGTCGACACTTTGGAGCAGATTTTCAGATCTTCTAGGCATTGCTGGGCAGTCAACCATCCCGCGCTTCCTTCACAGGTCCGGCTTGAACGGGCAAAGGCCCAATGATGCAAGAGAGGCCTTGCATTGGTACACCTTAGCCGCGCAGAGCGGAAATGCGGAGGCACAAAGTGTACCTTGACGCATGTTCCAGTTCGGGTGTCTCTGGAAACTTAAGGGCGATGTCAAGGCATGTGCATATGGTACTAAGCAGTGGTATTCTCTACACGTGGTTTGTGTGTGAGATTTTGTGTCGTCCTCGCTAAACTCTTGCCACTCGAAACTGCGCGGGAGAACTGAGCGGGGGTTCACAAACTTTCACGCAGTCCAATATTCCACGACCCGGCTTGAGACCTGGTGATGATAGACGCATGGAAGATTCGAGGCGCTGGCACTCCTGTTGGAAGATGGCGCCGATGGAGTTGACCAAGATCCGGCAGCTGCTTTGACGTGGCATTTGGCAGCAGCAGAAAAAGGAAATGCAGTGTGGCTTGTCTCAAAGAGTCTGTGATTATGTTATTCGTCATCTTTATTGCCGTAAAACCTGCCATGTTGCGGCATGACATCGTCGCGTCATTTGCAGCCACAGGTGGTCCCTACCGGTACGGGTAAACAGGCGGATTGTAACAACAGCTCGGTTGGACTCTTCTGTTCCGAAGAAGCAAACACAAGAACTGCGAGCAGGAAGGCACTATTGCGGCACTGTGCAGACGAATATTGCACGTTTGACGGTTTCGTTGGACACCTGTGTATGTCGAAAGTAACTAGGCCGGATCAGAAAGCCAGCCCGGCAGCATTCGTCATTGAGAGGAAGGGCTTTGTACACAGAGTTGGCTCTGCAGGGTTGCCCGGAAAGCACAGGCCCCACATGTGCTTCGATGCGGTCAGAGAGACAAAGCGTGCTGAGGTGAAAGCAGGCGCCCAAAAAGCAGCTGACAGTTGTCGGGAATGGCAAGAACCAAGGTCTCAGTACTGCGCGGCTTGCAGGCTGTCCAGTGGCGGCGACGTAGAAGCAGCGCACCATTGGCTGCAGCTCAGCGCAGATCAGGCAGATTGCGATGACCATTCCTGGAACGATTCGCAGGAGAATTGCAAGCATCTGTTGTCGGCAGGGCTTTCGGCCGGCAAAGCAAGTTCTGGACGAAGCCGAGCTCAGCGCTTTACCGGGAAATTCTCTCGGCCGAGGCAAGTTTGCGAGTACACAAAGATTCTTTTCCTTCGTTGGTGCAGCCAGACGTGGAATGTTGCGAGCTGTGCCTTCAACTGAGTTTTCCGTGGCACGCTTGAGAAGGTTAACGCAGCCCCCACCCCGCCACGAACTGTTTCGAAACGACTGGCCACTTCCATTTGGCAGACCCGACCTCCACAGCCTCGACAAGCCCCGATGGTGAAGACCTCGTCGGCCTGGCCATGCGCATAGCCCATCAGCTGAAGGGCCTTCAGGACCCTGACAAAGCTCAAGACCAGATGGCACATGTCTGATTTCGGAATTGTAAGCGTTGTTTTTCGCGGATGGCGTATAACATTCGAGGTGGATTGGAGTGGGCTTTGCGAGACAGTTGAAACAAAGGCCATCTCGTGCCAAGTCTGATGCGGTGATGGTTGCAGCTGATGCCAGAGTCAAGCAACGATAGACATGGGTGGGGTGCCTGAAATTCTGCAGGACGACGAAGAAGCAGCACAGCTGCTAGAGGAGCTGCTGAATGATTGTCCAAGCCTGGTGGACTCAGCAGGTGCCGTCGCTGTTGTCGCTGAACCGAACATGATTCCCAATTCTGAGAAAACTCTCGGAGGCGACGCCACTTCGGATGCAGTTGGCAACCTACTTACGCTATATCTTCAGTGAAAAGCACGACACAGCCTGCACTGTGAGGCTTTAATTTCAAGATTCACTTACCGAGGCAAGCTCCTGATGTGATCAAGGGGATCGAAAGCTATCCCCTAATGCGATGTCCATACTTTGTCCATGCAGCAGACAAAGAACCCTGCTGCAGCTGCCGGTTCAGTTCTGGAAGAGCCATGAGATAGTGAGTGATGCGTGTGTTGTCGAAGAGCTGCCCTCTTGGCCAGTCCAGGCCAAGAATTTTCAATTAGCACTGCGTCAAAAGCCGCAGCACGTCATTTGCCAGTGGCTCGGTGGCAAGAAGCCAAGAGCCCAAGCTTCCGCTCAGTCTTATGATCGGGGGCATCGGGTGACACGGCGGCTGAGGTATGGCAAGCTTGGGCCGACAAACTTCGGTCTGGATTTCAGATATCCGATGAGCGCTTTGGCGAGAATTCATGCTTGTAACATAATTTGCGACTTGTGCCATGGGTTCGGGGATTGGATTTCCTGCCGTTCTGCTGAAAACACACTGCAAGCCTGTCACATGAGAGGTGAGGATATAGAGCATCACTCAGGCGTGATACAGGCCTTCGGTGCAGCTATGTCGACGTTGTTCTGGCTGCTCGGCTGCTAGCGACAGTGCTGCCGATATGGTCTGACTGAATCACCTAGCCGCCTAGCATAGCCTAGCGACCTAGCCTGTTTGCCTGGGCATCACCGCATGGATCAGAGACGCTCAGGACGTGAGTAGCAACGCCACAACGGCATCCAGGAGGCCACCTGAAAAAATCAAGCTGCATCTTATTGGAGTTGTGGCGATGACTTCATTTCAAAGCACTCATAAGTTTCCCAAATATCAGATAGATGTAAGCAAGAAAAATTCCGCATAGATTCAAGACGCTCAGATTCAAACATCTTAAACCTTATCGGCCACGAAGATGTGAGAGAACAGACTCATCCTCTATTTCTACATTTTATACACTTATCTCGCCATGCGGGAGCCAAAATGAAGGAGGTTCAATATTCGTGCTTTACCTCTT